>VZTE01006495.1:0-88384 GCA_013397775.1 Eulacestoma nigropectus
CCTAATTTCATATATGACACTCAATTAGACAAAAGCATTTAGATGGGAAGGATTAGTGAGGTGGCAGCACCTGTGGAAAAGTGATGGGGTTCTTTGTTCTCCTTTCTTTCCCCACTTCCATCCTGTTTCTTGCTGTTATGTGCTTCTGCCTACCTCTGGGATGGAAGGCACGGTGCAAGATGGTTTTGGAGATGCTGGTACTACTTCTCTCTATCACCCCTTACCCAAAGGCTGCAGGACCACAGCCTCAGCATAGGTCACCCACTGTCCCCTTGGGACTTTCAGAGCTATTGTCCTCCCTGCCCAGCAGCTGCTGGGAACAACATGGCTTGTGCTACAGGGCCAGGAGAGCAGAATGTCCTGAGTCTTCTCCTTCCCCACTGCCTCCACAAATGAGGCTGTGCTCATTGGGCAGGAAGGGACGAGGTGCTGCAGACAGGCAGGCGTTGGGCTGCCCTCACTCACGCTGCAGGAGCAGTGGTAGATCACAGTTCTGTGCAGTTTGGTACCACATCTCCACAGACTCTTAAGTTTTGCCATGGTTCATCTCATAAGCTCTGCCATTAATTCCCACACCAAGGGATGTGGAGGAGGATGGGCAGAGGTTAGGTTGCACAGCTGAGTTTCCAGAAATATGAGTGCATAATACCACAGCAGAGAGTTCATGCTGACGCTAGCAGTGAATCACAGAATCATCAATGTTGGAAGAGACCTTTGGGATCATCCAGTCCAGCTGCCCACCCAGCATTACCACTGTAACCCCTAAACCACTAAACCACATCACCCAGAGCCTGATCCAGATGCCTCTTGAACACCTCCAGGGATGGTGACTCCACCATTTCCCTGGGCAACCTATTCCAATGCCTGACGACCCTAACAGTGAATTATTTTTTCTAATATCTAATCTGAATCTCCCCTGCCTCAACTTAGGGCCATTTTCTTTCATCGTCTCACTGCAGGCACAGTAGAAGAGACTGACCCCCACCTCACTACAACCTCCTTTCAGGGAGTTGTGGAGAGTGATGAAGTCCCCCTGAGCCTCCTCTTCTCAAGACTAAACAAACTCAGCTCCCGCAGCTGTTATTCATAATATTTCTGATTATTTTTCTTGCTGCTTTGTCTCACTCCATCTTACATCACACTCCATGGAGGTGCCTGACTTAAAGACAGACTTTAATATGCTACCAGAAATCATTTTCATGAAAAGGAGAGATCTGTAGAGAGATGCTTTAGCAGGGAAGCAGCCAAGTAGTATAGCAATGAGGTGAAGGGGAGGGCAGAGGGGAACTGAATGGAACAGAGGAGCTGAGAAACAGAAGGGGCAGAAAAACACTTGTAGTGCTGTAGAAGTCCTGGCATGTGTCTGTTGCTGCAAACTGCAGTGATGCTTCTTCAATGCCCAAAGAAAGTGTGGCTGTGAACCACAGACTTTGAATTTGGTAATATTGTAGTCAAGGGCTCCAACATAATTCCTGCAAGCAAAGCTCCTTAAGACAAAGTTATTAAAGTGAGGAAATGAGACAGCTTAAAGTAACATGTCAGTACAAGGAGATATTTTAAGAGTGCTTCATTAAAGGAGTACTCTTTATAATGTAAACAAGGCATTTTTCCAGCACAAATGCATATTTGCAAGTGTACCAAAAGCAGTCTGTTATAGCCCCAGTGCATGCTCCCATTGCCTTGACTCAGTCAGGAGAGTGATTTAAAAAAGGCATCTGTGGGTGAGTGGAAGGATACACTGATATGGGAGACCCCATGCAGTCCATTCCAAGCATGTACTAGTGGGCCCATTGTGTGCCTCTGGCCAAGGCCATGGACAGTGTCCCGGGAGCAGTGCCTGCCACCCTGGGTCCCAGCTCCTGCATCCCTGCATGAATTTTTTTGCAGGTTGCCTAGGGTTGACTTTTCAAAATTACCCCAGAAATTGCAGCTGCTGGATGCCAGACAACACGATCTACTTTTTCAGAAATGCAGGTCATCTGTGCCTGTGATTTGTAGTGTCAAGAATAACCATTAAATCTGGAGTGTCCACTGAACTGAAATCCAGCTGAAGAGTTGTGGATGGGTTTCACAGCCTTGGAGGTTAATGTCAGTCTTTTAAGATTGATTCCTGGAATTGCAGCCATTTAATTAAATAAAAATATATAAAAAACCCCACACCAAAACCACAATGCTATCAGAAATAATCATAATTTTTTCTGCACTTCAGTTCCACAATCTGCTTTGGCTTTCTGTTGCAGCTTTATTTGTCAATGTTTGTTTGCTGCCTCCCAATACTCACGAGAAAAATGCCTTGTTAACAATGAAAGCAATAACAGTAGAGTTATTTGCTGTTCAAATATCCCAAAACACTGCCAAACAATAAGTAGGAAATAATTTCATTACCAACTCAAACCAATTTCTCCAGCCTACAGGAAGATTATTTGTCTCTTGTTATGTGGAGTTTCTCTCTCATGGGTCTTGTTAGATACCATTAAATAGAAATTGGTAGTGAGATCCCAGATCGTCTTTAACCAGGATGTTATATCCCAGGTATCCTGCATTGCATTTGATCTCAGTAATTAAATGCTGCTGGGCTAAACTTCCTGATGCAGTGTCAGTGGAATACTGCTTTCCTTATCTCTAACACTGATTTATCATAAAGTATCAGGGATGATAATCATTGGCAGGATGAACGTGGTGGGAGGAAGACAGATTTCTTATCTAATAAGGCCTAATGTAGTGTATGAAATTTAAAAAGCTAGCAGATTACGGCATGTTAGTTTAGAAAAACACTTATGATCCTTAGAGTGATCCTCCCGTAAGAAGAGAGCAATAGGAAATGTGCTAAGATGACAGGTACTTTTTCAACAAGTAAATAAACTGATTGAAGTAGGTCACTTATGCAAGGAAGGAATTAGAATTTGGAAACACTTTTATTCTAATTGTGAGTTGTGTAATGATATGTAATGAGTGCATCTTTTAAAAAAATTGCATGAGGCTAAGACTTGCTCCAATCTTATATATTTTTCTAATAGAAGACTCTCTGTGATCTCTCCCCACATGCAATTTTTTCCTGAAGAGTGTTTGTTTCTACCACCTTCCCAGTTATTTTTTTTCTTTATTTTGCTTATTATTAATATGCTAGTGATTGGATTAAACAAACCTGAGTGAAACAAACTGCTGCTTCTAGATATAGAAGCATGGCTAGAGGTATCTCCAGTAATTGTTTTATATACAGTTACCGTGGAGACTTGTCTATATGTTTTAATTTGGTGTGATTGGTTAATGAATTTTAAGATTTTTATAGAGGCTTGTCTGGACACAGGTGAGGCCAAGGGCTTGGCTGGGCCCAAAGCAGATGGGATGCTGAGCCTATGGACCCAGGCCAGTGAGGGACCGAGGCAGGCAAGTGGCATGGCTCAGGCAGGGACCAGGGCTGAGTGGCTGTGCAGCTCCCAGGCGAGGGAGTGGAATTCCCAAGGAGGTCATTCAGCCCCTCGTCATGCACCTCTTTCCCCAGAGCTGATCCCAGGTTACAGATGCACCATGACACAGCTGTCTATGAGCATAGGCAGCCAAACCCCATTTTGGGCAGCAAATGTGGCTGCAGAGCCCTATCTCTGGTTTTGCTTATGCAAGACCTGAAACCAGGATGTGGTGTCAGCAGACACTCCTGCACCCATAGGCTTTTGAACTCTCATGCTCTGCTTGAGTGAAAGCTGGCCATCCTGCCCTCTCCCCTGCGGGAAAAGAGAGAACTTTTGCCATACGCAAGCTGAAAAAACTAAATTAAATCTGAGATTTGGGGACAGTCGTCTGGTGAGTACCCTGTTGGAAGGGAGGGATCAGGGATAGGTATGGAGGTAGCTGGATTTCGTGGGAGGGAAATACCTGGCTTGAGAGGGAGAAGAAAAGGAAGAAAAGCCATGGACAGGAAAGTGTAATGAAACTGACTGCCAAGGAAGAAGGCAGTGGGTGCTTGGAGGATTTACCTGAAGCTGCTGGGCTATTGAGCTGGTGAAGGATGGTGCTTCCAGGGCAGGTCCAGGGGGGTCTTGTCCCTTCACACCTGTGTAGTCTTCAAACAGAAGCAGTGAGCAATTCATGGCTGGATCCAAGACCCGTGTGACAGTCTGATCCCACAGGCTTCTGGAGGAGATGAACTGCAGATTTGGTGGCCTGGTGGGCTGCCTGTGTGGGGGTTGTGCTGTCCAGAGCTGCCATGCCTGGGGCTGTCACTGCAGATGGGCTGAGGACCAGTCCTTGCAAAAGGGTAAATGAGAAATAAATGGTCTGTGTTTAGGCACACAAAGGGCCTTCCTGAAACAAAAGAAGGAGGCACAAATTGTTTCAGGACCTGAGCATTTTGGTAAATGATGGATTTATTGTTTCGGAGCTGCTACCTTCCTCCTCACCCCAACAAAACCCAAAAGCCTACCAGCTGGAAAATGTAATTCCTTTCCAATTTATAGAGAATTTTTCCCCCTAGATTTTTAGTAGAAGGGAAACCTGAAAGATCACTTTGGACTGATTTGAATTACATCACTCAGTCAAAAATTCTTTTTTTCCATGCCATAATTTCGAAGTAAAATTTTAGGTGAAAATTGCCATTTTGAATGAAGTCAGGTCAACTTTATAATTAATAAAATGAGACATTACACCCTAGAAATGCTGAAATTAAATGTTCTGATGCTCAGTCTCTTGGGGTAACTGAATCTTGGGTTTTTTCTCTCCTATCCTTTATTCCCTTTGGAGCTGTATTTATTGAAACCTTTCTACATGCTCTAACTGTACTGTAACACATCAGTCTTTTCAGTGCCCAAATAGTGAAGTGTTACTGATTTCATATGACAAAGGTGTCTTTGTTTCTCATTTTTTACTCATCACAGAGGACAAAACAACTAGAATTCCTAAAACTGGGCAAATTTTGTTCTTGCTTATGACCAGCTGTGTAGTTACTCTGTATTTACATTGCTTAAATTATATTAGAATCTGAGTTTTTTAAATTGTGCTCTCATCTCTGTCTTTAAAAGATAAGGAGTAAAAAAAATCAGGTGAAGGATTAATGTGACAGTCCACCAAGCAGAAGTGGAGAACCATAACAATTATTTTCCAAGTAAAATTAGAGAGAATTTAGCACTATACTTTGGTACTATATAAAAAATACAGAATAAATAAATAAATTTCCCCAAACAGGAAGAGAGATGATGAAAGATTCCGTGACTTACTAGGAGATATTTTTCATTAACAAAATCAGTAGTCCATCCACATTAGACTTAATCATTTATTAACAGGAAAGAATGGGTTTCTAGTTGAGTCCTGATGAGTTTCATGATCTGAGGTTGATTACTTAATCCTTCTGTGTCCCATGTAGTCCCTTTGTGCTCAAGAGAGATTTCAGAAAAAATTTAAGATATCTATAATAGTGATAATATTTACCTGCTTTGAAGAAATGCTTTAGAACTGGAGTAACCATTTTGTAAATAGATTTGAAACTATTAAGGAAGATGGATTATGATCAGTTCTGACAATCTCACTATTGACTTTAAGAGATCTTATGGCTTCATTTTTGAGGAAGCTTTTCTCTAGGGAACATTGAGCTGGGCACTTTTAATCCTTAGTCTTAATTTGTGAGTGTCTCCTAATATTGTTACAGCACTATGAAGTTGTTATCTGCTTCCCACCTTTAAATTGACTTCAGAAAATGCCTCAAGACAAAAGCTAGGATAATGGGAAGAGAAATGATGTGAATTCATCATAGCAAATTTATCACAGCTACAAAAAGCAAACTTGGAATTAATACAACATACAAGGAAATATGCTGCAAAGGGAAAAGCAGTTGTGGCAGAGGTAGAGGAATCTTTAGATACCTTCCAGATGTAAATCATCATGCTACTGAGACCTTCCCAAACATGTTCAGATAAAGGTCAGCCAAAAATGGTGAGGAAGAAGGATGAGAGAGATCAGTAGAAGGCAAGCAATATTTAAAGACTTTTGGAAATAAGATTGCTGCATAAGGACCCCAGGAAAAAAGGAATAGCACCAACCTCAAGAAGCTGGATACCTTGCTTGAGGGCCGCTTTAGAGTGGGCAGGGAGGTACTGATCCAGCTGGCCTCTTCATGAGCAGATATGTAAATACCACCCACCTTGAAGGGGGTACGTGCCTTTTCTGGAGGAGGAAGGAGACTGGGGCAGAACAAAGACTCCGTAAAATTACCCAAAACTCCCTCAAAACCAGTACTGGAAAAGGAAGCCCTGAAAATGTGTCTGGCAGCATCCAACCCATGGAAACAACAGTGCTATAAATACAGCCTCATGAGCAATGTTGGATCTTCCATGCTTCCATGGAACTTTATTTTCCCAGATGTAAAAGAATTATCTTGAAAAGTTACGTTGATATGGTAGCCCTACTTTACATTGCAAGCCAAATATTGGGAGAGGCAAGGGGGAGAGTACGGAGAAATATTGTGAGCAGCAATGGAGTCCAGAGTAGAATTGTCAAAGCAGGTCCTACTGCAGGCGAGCATCTGGTTACGGGGCTGACTTCTTTTGGCAGAGAGAGGAAGACAACCAGCCCTCTGGGCATGCCAGGAAGCAGGTGTGGCCCTTCTCTCCCACACCGACAGCAGCATAACTGTCCAGGCTCTGTGAGGGTGTGGGGCAGCAGTGCCAGCAGTGCCTGCAGCAGCTGCCCCATAGAGGGAGAGTGACCAAAAGGAGATGAAGTGCCACATTTGTCACAGCCAGCCATGGCTGCAGCCCCGTTAAGGAGCCACAGCCAGCACAGGCAGCTGCCCGCACGTGTGTTCGTGCTGCCAATGCTTGGCAGCCCATCCCACTTTCAGTGATGCCAGATTGTGGGGATTTGTCAGAGTCTCTGGAATTTGATTCACTTGTTTAAATTCATCCTTAGGATAAATCCACCAGTCTCAGCCGGGTTATGTAAGAGCTGAGCTTGGCTGGGCATCTGAGGAAATCTCACTTGCAGAAGTAATTCAGACTGGCTTTTATGTGAGCAGTTTGCAGTTTCTTGTTGATTGAAAATTGGCCGAGAAATTGTAAACAATGTGTAGTGATTAACGGCAGTGAAATAAGCCACAAGGAGTGGCCAAAGGGACTGGAGCTTGTAAGATCTGCCTCGGTTGGACGGTTGGGACGGATGGAGACGAGAGATCTCTGAAGTCAGGTCTTAGAGCATGAGGTTTATTGCTCAGGGCTTGAGTATAGGGGGCCTGCTTAAAGCAGCCAGCCGCTGCTAGAAGCAGGCCAAAAAGCGTGAGGTAATAGAGAGAGTAAGTAAAGAAGAAGTGCAAGAGAGTATGTAAGAGATGTAGGAAGGCTAAGAGCGAATGTATAAGAGAGGTAAGAGAGTGTAGAGCTAAGAGAACATGTGTAAAGAGAGAGAGGTAAGAGAGCTAAGAGCTAAGAGAATATATGCAAGAGAGAGCAGGTATAAGAGAGGTGTAAGAGGTATAAGAGAGAGAGTATAAGAGCTAATAGAGCTAAGAGCTAAGAGAGCGAGCTTCTCCTTTACAATACAATAAATCTTCTTCTGTGTTGAATATTCTAATTTTCATCAACCAATCTAGTACAAGATACAAATCCTATAGCATTTACATACAGCCTATAAGAATCATTGCATTACCATACTGCGTTATATTTTAAACCCTAAAAACTACTCTTTGGACCCTTTCTGCCAAGCTAGCAGGGTCTGCTTTAACCCTTGGACCCTTGTGCTAGCAGAAGGTATTGTTCAATCAAAGGGGATTACCTTCAGTCAGCTATACCATTGTTTTCCAGTTGTTCAGTAACTAAGGCCTGGTATCTCAAAGTATGCTTTCATTTCAATGTCACTTATAGTTTCCATATTCTCCGCATCTTTTGCCAGGCAATCATATTTATAAGGCTTTCCTGTTTCATCTTTCCCTACAGGAGCTCTGTCTTCCTCTACATCTCTAATTGTAATTAAAACCAAACATTTCAAGGATTGTAAAGTCAAATTTCCACACAGTAACCAGTAGCTATTGCATTACTCTACTAAAAGAATACTGAAAAGATGAAAAGGTGGGTCAAAATAAACAGGATTCACGTCTGAAAGCACTAAACTGGCTCCTGGGGAAAGCAGTTTGAAATGTTTATTCGGGGAGAAATAGAAAACCTATGAATGAGTCATTCCCCAAACACCTCCTTGCAGGGCAACAGGAGTCTGCAAACTGATGCTGACAGAAATCCAACATGATTTTGGACATATATATATATATATACACACATACACACACATACGCAGAGCTCAATGGAAACTTTCTCTGCAGGACTGTGACAGGCCTTTTGTGCGAGTGCATGCCATGGACACCACCTCAGGTATTGGATCTTCCTTGGAAACTGCTGCCTGGCAGTATCTAAATGTACCTCTACATCTGGCACATCTGCTTTTCCCTTTGCAGCATATTTACTAGTATTTTGTATTAATTCTACATTAGCTCACTCACAGTACCTTTGGTTTGAGAAACACCAAATAAAACTAAGACAAGTTCTGGGAGAGCTTTGCCTGAATCAATATAAGCAGTTTGATAAGACAGTACATCTTTCCTGATCTACTTCCCTGGCAGTCAGCTATGTTTCCAGGCTCCATGCCTTGGGACCAGAACAATGCACATGCACTTACCATATAAACATGCCTCCCATGTTCCCTGCAATGAGGTTTGATAGTCCTCAAGCAGGTTTCTGAGGCACTAGGGCATGCAGCCTTCCCTGAGGCAAGAAACCTCACTGCTTCTGTGGTCTGCAGCTACAGGGGAGGAAGTCTGGAGTCCTGCCTCTAGTTCAGCATGGCCTCTGCCTCTTCAGTTCACAGAATCATAGAATGATTTTGGGTTGGAAGAGACCTCTAAACGTCATTTAGTTCAACCCTGTTGCCATGGACAGGGACATCTTCAACTAGTTCAAGTTGCTAAGAGCCTGGTCCAACCTGACCTTGAATGTTTCCCAGGATGAGGCATCTACCACCTCCCTGAGCAACCTGCTCCAATGCCTCACCACCCTGATCACGAAATTTACTTCTTTATATATAGTCTGAATCTATTCTCTTCTACTTCAAAACCAACAGCGCTTGTCCTATCACAAGAGGCCCTGCTAAAAAGTTTGTTCCCATCTTTCTTCTAAGCCCCTTTTAGACACTGGAAGGTGCTCTAAGGTCTCCCTGGAGCCTTCTCTTCTGGTTGAACAACCCCAACTGCCTCAGCCTGTCTTCATAGGAGCAAAGGGATGGAATTGAGGCTTCCAGCAGTGGTGCCTACCAGCACCAGTGATTCTAGGAGTCAGGAGCAGCTGCAAAAGGGCTAGATTCTGTAGAGACTAAAAGCTTCTCTTTGATCAGTGTTTTTACCTGTATGTTCAGGGCTGCGAGTTTGTCCCAGAGAGGAAGGAAGAGGGTGCTTGGTGCATGTTTTCTTTCTTGCCACCAACCATAGAAACAAACTCTGCAACACATGACTTGCTGTGCTGTGCTGTAATTCCCTGCCTTTTCCACACTACAGCCTAGATGGTGGAGATGGGCCAGGACTGAGCGTGGGCTCTGCACAAACTCATTGCACAATGTGGGCAGCACAAAGGCACGACTGTAGAAGACTGGGTGTTGAATTAGAAACTGTGTCTGTGTGCAAGTCCATATACATTTGATTTTAAAGCCCCACATGGTCACAGTGCATAACTGCTTTTCCTAATTTTCTGCTGCGATATGCGCAGAGCATTGTGAAAGGTGCGATAAGCGACAGTGCAGCGCTGCTCGGTATTTGCCGGGTGTGTTGTAGGAAAGCTGAAGACAGTGCTACTGAACCTCCTTAAGGTGGTTGACATTCCCCAGTCGAGGAGAAGGCAGCTTGGACTGGAGCAGAAGAACCTGCGTGCTACACAAATGAGGGCTGCAGCAGAGTTGTTCTGCTGAGTGGGTGAGCTGGTGTTTCCTGGCATGTTTTCTGCCATCCAGACTGTGTGTCCCCAGCCACAGGTAAACCATTGCATAATCCTGAGTGAGCTTATTTGAAGAACAACTTGCTAAAGGTGAAAATTAAAATGGAAAGTAAAGGGTAAAGGTGGCAGAAAGCCAAACACTCATTCCTAACACTGGCTGCTGGGCGTGGGTGGAAGCTTGTCCTCTGAGCCATGCTGCTTCGTGATTTCAGTGCCTGTGTTTTCTCTAGACATCTGGTACTGGGCTTCTGACTTGATAAGGCACTGTAGCACAAGCTTCATGAACTTACTATCTGCCTCTTTTTCTTCTCCCTCCCTAGTATGAAATCCTTCTCTAGCTTTCCTTGTCATTGTGATGGATGGAAATACACAGCCATGTGTAAATGCTGTCCATGCAGCAGTGTAAGGCATGATGTGAATTGTTGGTACTTTCCCAGCCCCCGTGACGAGGTTTCAGTTGCTGACTGCTGTTGGCAACGGAGGGAAAATCACAGAATTATAGAATGGTTTGGTTTGGAAGGGATCTTAAAGATCATCCAGTTCCAACCCTCCTACCATAGGCAAGGGACATCTTCCACCAGAGCAGGTTGCTCAGGGCCCCATCCAACTTGATCTTGACAGACATCGCAGGGATGCGGAGGAGGCTGCAGAATTACACTGTCAAAGGAGATGAGGATCTTGGAGGGTTTTGTGGAGGTACAGAAGGGGAGGATGGGGAGCAGGACAAATGGAGGGAGGGATGGGAGCAACTAAGTCAGAGAGCCAGCAAGGATAGGAGAGTTAGCAGCCTTTGGCTGCTGATGAGGCATAACTGGGAGATGGGATGGGATGGGATGGGCAGATGGTGCTACAGGGACAAAACCAGAAGAGTTCTCAAGAACTCATCTCACCAGAATGATGTTTGGCTTTTATGTCTGAGCCTAGGGAGGTCCCACGTTGGCCACTGCTGGAAGAGCAGATGGAGATGAACGATGTTCTGGCAAGATCCTTGGCGTGTCTTTTTCCTTCTCCTGTGTTGAGAGATCCTCCTCAGTGTCCCTGGTGGATTGAGGGATCAGGTCTTGTGTATCCCTGGACAGCTCCTGCAGAGGTGCTGGAAGGTGCTTGGCAATGCACTGCTCTGGCCCAGCCCCAGTGTGCCACTGCCGTGCTGGTACTGCTGCCGTGCTCCTGCAAAAATGTGCCAGTTGGGAGTGCAAATGGCTCAACTGAATCTTGATAAATTAAAAGGAGAATGGCTTTTCAAATATTACAATTATGTAAATGTTGTAAACTGAGCTTTAATGCTTTGCTTCTCTGACTTCCAAAATAAATTAAACAAATTGCTTTCACACCCACCCATGGAACAAGGCTTGATTAGTTACAACTCTCTTTCTTCTGTTTCAATACATATTATGATTCTCAACAGCATGAATAGAGCTTTTGTTTGATGAAGAGATAACCAACTCTGTGAGAGTTCTTCTCTAGTGAGAAGAATTTGCTAAATACTGAGACCTAACAAGAGTCATTTTTTCAAGGTCTGTGCTACTCATGCACTGGAATGAGTGGTTTTCAGGCCTAATGAACATGTGAGGTTTCCCACCGGTGGAAGGATGCTGAGTTGTGCTGCTGGTGGAGCGTGTATGTTTGCAGCCAATCTCCCTGTGGTGTCCTGGCAATGTGCTTGGCATGGCACCATGGAAATGGGAGTGCTAAAAAAGTGCTGTACTCAAAACAGCTCTAGTGAGCAGGCTCTCTTCATTGGTTATAAAGCCAGATTACAATTTATGTGTGTAGTATGCTGTCCTAGGTTACAATGTAAGCTGTGCCCAAAAGTATGTATTTTATCACCATCTTCATAAGCTGTTAAAAAACTGGTGGGGCAGTGTTCCCCACCGCCTGCATGACTCATCCCTGATAAACTCTGGGGATATCTCCTGTTAATGGGCCAGCTGTTGAAACCAGGTGGGGCAGTGTTTCTTATCTCTGCCATGACCCATCCTCCCTCCAGGGGGATATCTTCTGTTAATGGGCCCATCAATGCCTTGCCTCATGACTCCCCATCCCATTGTGAGATGCTCCGCTCAGGAGGAGGAACTGAGCGTTCCCATCTGTATATACTCGGAGGTTTGGAACACCACAGTCAGCCCTTACCTCCTGGATTTCCAGAGGACAAGAGCTACACAGCCACCACTGGACCCTCCGAGGAAGACCAGACCCTTTGACAGGATCACTGCCTCAGCAGAACCATCACTCTAGGAGACTGCAGGCACCGTTTAATCGGACTGCTACCAACACCCTGACCGACAGGGTGTCAGGTTGTATTCTGACTATGTCAGTGGTTTTCTTTTTGTACTATTGCATTTATTTTATTTTTCCTATTAAATTGTATTTCTGACTTGGAGTCTCTCACTGGTTTGCTTTCAAACCAGTACATACGTACTAGACAATATGAGAATATCATATATCTGACAGCTGACCCCAGCTGACAAGAGCAATATCCCACACCATATGGCACCATGTTCATCATATAAAGCTAGGGGAAGAAGGGGGAAGAAGAAGGAAGGGGAGGACATTCAGAGCGATGGTATTTGTCTTCTCAAGTCCCCCATTACCCGTGATGAAGCCCTGCTTTCCTGGGGATGGCTGAACACCTGCCTGTCCATGGAAACCATGTGTGAATGAATGCCTTGATTTGGTTGTGCGTGTGGCTTTTGCTTTCCCTGTTAAGCTGTCTATCTCAATCCACAAGTGTTCTCACTTTTATTCTTCCAATCCTCTTCCCTATCCCACCAGGTGAATGAGCAAGCAGCGGTGTGGGGCTGAGTTATCATCTGGGGTTAAACCACAACACATGTGAGTCTTGCTCAGTTTAGTTCTTAAAAGTTTCTGTTCACTGTTTTCTTGGATGGTGTCATATGCAAAACCAAGGATCCTTGTGTTTATTTTGTCTTTAAGAACTTGTCCAAGCCAGCAAGCCAGCAAACAGCATCTGCCACTTTCTGTGTCTGCCTGAGCAGTGGTTACCTACAACATGGCCTTGCTGGCTCCTTCAGATAGGTGGCCATACCTTCATAATGGACACATGTTTCAAACAGAAAGCTTTTTTCTCTGCATTTTCAAGCTATTTTCTCTGCATTTATTTTCCTTTATGCTAAGGATTTATTGTTCTTTAGTGATGTGGAGAGCAAGGAAACCAGCAGAAATTATCTTTCTTCATTTTTGTCCGGAACATCTCACCATTTTGCAACCTCTGTGCCGGCTGTGATATGCTTGTGGGCTGAGAGACCCACAGAGAGATGAGTCCCTGCTGGGCTGGCTGCACAAGGGCCTGCCTAAGCTCCCTCACAGTTCATGCCCCAGACTGAGCTCTGCTGTTGTGTTCAAATGCAACAGCCTACTGCCCTCTCCCCTTGAAGTAGAAATCAAGTACAGGTGTTTGCTGTGGAGACTTCATCAGCTTGAACTTCCTTTCTTCAAGAGGGGCACTGTACTCCACCCAGCCCAGGAGAAATGACCTGGCAGAGCTGAGGTGGATGCTGGTCCAGCCAGAGCTGAAAGAGCCCATTAAATTCACCCTGCAGCCTAGATGGCCAAAGCATGGGTTGAGCTTTAAACTGCTCAGAAAAATCTCTGTGGTGGTGTAACACCTGCCCGTGTCCCTTTTTTCAATATATCACCTTATCCTGATCTCCAGCTGCATCTCAGCTCATGAGAAATCACTGATTTGGAGCCCAGAGTCTGGTGTGGGCAGCTGTGCAGAGTGGGTTTGTTGGTGTGACAGGGCCAGGCACCCGCTCCCCAGCTGTGGGTTGCAGGAGGGTCCAGCTCCCAGGGAGAAGCAGGAGCAGCCTTGGTGCCTGCAGAGTGCTGTAACACAGTTTGCTTTGCTTAAAAAAACCCAGCTCTTGGCTTCAGTTGGGTAAGGAACATTTTTTGAAAAGACTTACTTTGTTTGTTTTAAACTTTTAATTGACTGCTGTTTACGAGATTATACGTGAGCGAAGGAAGAAAAAGCTTTAAAAATGCCCCATTGCATGGAAATACGTCCAGACTGTTTACAAGTGCTCCTTGTTTTGCATTCAGAGCCCGGATCTTTGACTTCCTTTTGGACTATTCTCCACTGGAAATGCGGATTTGCTGCCAAAATAGTCCACCTTTTCCTGAAAGATTTGGTATTAATAGTTTTGACAGAACATCTTGTTCCTGTGTAATACAGGAGTCAGTCTAGCAGTTGGTCCTGATCAGAGGTACAAAATGCGGTTGCATAACTTTTATTTTGAGATGAAATATCTGCAGTTTAACAGAAAAAAGTCTGAGCCTATGCCAGCATGCATCTCTTGAAGTTAGGAGGAAAGTGTTGGTGTTAATGGTGTAGCAGATTACTGTTCTTCATTTTGTTTAAGGAAATGACTAATTCTTATTAAAATGCAGTTTGTGATTTGGAGTATTTCAGAAAAGCAGCTGTGGTACTTCAGGTCCCCAGAGAGGGCTCTTCTCACCCTCCCCTCAACATCCTGCTTGTGTGGGCATCCCCAGTGCTGGCTCCCTGCTGCCCATGCCACCTGCCTGGCCCAGCCATGGGACAGGGACCAATCTGCAACCACAGTGTAGCCACAGTGAAGGACTTCGACTGATGCCTTTGCTGAAGTATTGTCAAGCGTAGATGCTCTTGACCTAGTACATGTAATAGGAGCAATTCCAGACTTGGCTAAAAGCTCCTTTGGAAAGGCTTGTGACATCTTCTAATTTATTCTTTCTCAGTTTCCATTGTTTGATTTTGGTTGCTATTTTTAATGAGCAGCCACTGCAGCCATGAGAGGGGGAACGAATTATCTTTGATAATGATTATTTGTTTCTTGTGGTAGACAAAAAAGGGCAATTTATATTCTTTCAAGACTTCTCCCAAGCAGAGCTCAATAATTAATGCAACAGACTGTAACACACTGAGTGAAATGGCATTTTGTGACACCGACAGCTCCTGAATGTTTTCAGGCTCTTCTACTTATTTACTTTGCTCTGTACCTGTGTTTGCTGGATGGCTGTATACAATTATTGCTATATATAATTTGATTTTTACAGCAATTAAACAATACTGTAATTTATTCTGCTAGGCAAAGATTTCTCTACTTGTACACAAAAAACATGTCAGAAATGCATCCTTTTTCCACACAAAGGATGAAATGTAATTGTAGAAAGAACAGTTAATAATGGCTTTACGGGAATATAGTTTTTACCAATCTCTGTGACTGGCAAAATTCCATAACGCCCTTCTTAACATTGTCACTTAAATTCATCTAAATTAATGGAAAGAACTAATTCATCAGTTCAGTCAGACTGCTACTGGTATGTATTACAGAAAACGGGCCCAGATTTTTAGGTTTTTGTAGAATTTCATTATTTTTGTTACTCTCTCTTTTTTAAAGACATAATCACTACATCAGTGCCACTACCAGTTTGGGACTGGGTTTCTGTTCTACAGGTAAAAATAAGTTCCTAATTTAAACAGAATTTTTTTGGTACCTATTGACGGAGCAAAATCAGAAAGAAGATACCTGGCATTATTAAAGAATATACCTGGCATATAACATAACTAAAATTTGCTTTAGCAACACAAAGATGTAATCCTTTTTGTCCTGTCATGAATTTTTATTTAGAGAGAATATTTTCTAAAGAAAAAACCCTGATAATTAAGTTGAAAGAAAAAAAAAAGCATCAAGTGCCATTTGAGAAGGGGTATAAAGTGGATGAGGGGTGAGGATAGGGGAAAACCATGCTCAGTTCTGCTGGTAGCTCTCAGGTTGTTGTGTTGATTTTGACCTTGTTTCTAAAGAAGAGGACAACTAGAGATGAATGCATACAGAGCAGAGAAAGGGGCAGAGCACAAAGCACAAGGCTGCACTCTGGCTCTGCTCTTTGCAGTTCAGCTATTGCAGCTGCAGGAGGACCACAGAGGTTGTGGTGTTCCAGCACAAGTGTCCATGGCCCCACAATTCACTGCTCGGGTGCTCACCCTCAATGCCATCTATCCAAAGATTTGCTGACTGATTTGCAAAAATGCAGAATGACTGCAGGAATGACAAATTTGTCTGGTCAAAATAGGTCAGTAAAAGCATATTTCTCCAAGACCATGCCATAAATCACAAGGTGGAAAGCAAGGGGAAATCTCTTCTCAGGAGTTCATGACGGCGACAAGAGAAGCTCTTACATTTTGTGTTTTAAAAGCAATTGACAGTGCGTAGCCACTCCTGAGGGTATGTTGGAGACCTGCTGATGAAAAGAGTTGCAACCCTGAATTTTAACCTTTTCATAATCACACCTGAGAAGTGGCATCTATTTTTCTATAGTGTGCAGCACCAAGCAGAAAAAGTGTTGTAGTTTTTCATAAACTAGAGCTAGCCCTCCATACATTTGTCTTACCTTTTCTGTCTCTGTAAATAGCTTCTGAGCAGCATAGTGCCAGTGTAGCCAAATGGTTTGCATAACACTGTAAGCATCCCGCTCCTGGGGATAAGATCACGTATCACTGCTGATTTCACTGGAAGCCAGGCTGAGACCAGAGAGAAAACAGCAGGATAAAGCAGATCTATTAGATAAAAATGGTGCCTCTTCCCAGCATGGAAACAAAGTCTCAGAAGGATTTAATTGACCGCAGTGAGTGCATCTTCTGTCTGTCAATGGAGTGCCTTCTCGCTTGGCTGGCAGCAAAAGTGGTCTCGCAGTGTGCATTTTGGAGGGGATGCAGGCTCCAGGGCAGACTCACTCCCACCCACCTTGGGGCCTGGGCTGGGTGTCTACCTGAGATAACACTGACAGAGAAATGTTGTTTCCCATCCATGCAGCAGCCAGCAATGAGGGAAGGTTCTGGAGGGGGTGAGGGAAGATGGGTGGCAGCCCAGCAGCAGACCACGGTGCTGTAAGTGGCCGGAGCAGGTACGAATTATTTCCACCCAGTGCTGCCTGGGGAATTGCATATCATCTGCTTTAGTTTTTAGAAGTATTCTTGATATCAAAAGCTGAATTGTGAAAGCACTTATAAAACCTGAAAATCTAATTTTTGGTTGTTTTCAGTAATTTTCAGAAGCATCAATCTTTGGTAGAACCCTATCAAGCTTCCTCACAGCATCTCCTCTTTAGTGAAGTTTTTTTTCCACAAAGTCAAGTTCAAGTAATTCTTTTCTCAAAGCAGAACTCCCCATCTCTCCTGACGTATTTCTTTTTATTCATCTTATAGACAAAGAGGTAAAAGAAGCTAACAAAACCATCGACATATGACAAAGAGAAGAAAACAAAGATATTTATTAGTTAACTGATGTATTAACAGGCAGGAGGAGATCACTTTAGTCTAAGAAGTAAATGTTTTGGCATAACTGTAGCCAAAATTCTTTGCTGTCTGCTTCCCCAATGCACAAGTAGCTCTGCAACATGGCTACTAGGGAATGCTGTTAACAGAGTTTAAAATATTATTTTTATCTGTAAAGTTAGATGGAAGACCTGTCTAGTCAGGATTTTATTAATGATGGAAAAAATATGCAATTTCTGCTGGAAGGAAGTATCCTTTGACATCTGCATGGTTCCACTTAGGTGGATGGGAGATGTAATCTGGCCAGAGATTCCAGCCTGCAGCGTGATATAAGAGTCCAAGCACTGCTTGGTGACAGTGATAAAGCTCACCCTTAGTTCTGAACTGTCTGCAAAGGAAATTGTTTTCCACCTCAGGAACAAGAAAACCAAGCAACTAAACAATCATTTTGGACTCATGTCCTCAGACAGATGCATACATCCACACACACATTTACCTATAGAGGGAACCAGGTCGAATGCTCAGTTGCACCGAGACCAGGAGGTGACATGGACACTGATGCTGTCCATAAATAGACCAGAGATCACAGTGAACAACAATTATTTGGAAAAGGACAAGGCCCGCCCAAGACCATCTGTGTTTGAGCTGTTGTAAATAAAGTAGACATTATAGGCATGTTGGTGAGTATCAGAGCAATCTGCCCAAACTGTTAACAATGCAACAAGGATTTCTGCAAGAAATAAGATGCAATGCAAGGTAGCAGCCTTGCTAAGTTGGTCCCTTTCAGTCATACAGTTTACATTTCTAAATTTCAAGTAATTCATATATTTACACACTAATTATGTCTATACATTTGCATGTTCTACCATGTGATTGCATCTCTTGCTTCCCTTTCTAGGTAAATGTGTGTGTGGATATATACATTTGTCTATGCAGAGGAGGAGAAATGAAGAATACTGCCACTGCAAATGTTTACATGTTTATAATTAACATCACAAAATTTTAACTCTGTATCTGCTTAATCAAGTGTCTTTCTTCTGCAGTAATAAGTCCTCATTTTTTGTAGCACTCTGTGGCTGACAAGAAGGAAGGGTGACCACATCCTACATTACTTTCAAACAGTGCCTGCTAGCAAACACTGCTGAGTACTCTGGCTTTACATCTGTGAGCCTCTCTTAAGTTATAGATGCTGTAATCAGTCACTAGTCTAATGCGTCACTTTCATTTCCTTATCCAAACTCTTCATTAGTTATTTTTTATTTTATTTGCACATTTACTCCTATCACAAGAGTGGATGCTCTTTCTGAAGTGTGAGTACATCCCAAAGCCATAGCTGCAGAAATACTGGTGAGGAAAGAAGACTTCTTTGACTCCAAGTTGGGATTTCTCTCACAGATGTTATATGAACAGTCTTTCTGTTTCCGTAGCAGGTGCTGGAAACTTGAAAATTGGCAGAGAACATTATTCTAGCTCATGTCTTTAGCTAACTGGTGAAAAATGCAGTGTGTTGGATGTTTGTCATATGTTCCTTAAGATACAGTTTAAGAGATACTTTTTGATGAGGTGCTGAACCTCTCTGATTACTGTCTGGATTACAGGATCCTTGCCTGTGGGTGTGCTGCTGGGACCCTTGTGGGGAATCACAACTCCTCTTGTACAGCACCAGCAATGTGCAGAAAGCACCACAGGACTGGAGGTGTTCTGCTTCTGAGAAAGCCATTACGTCTTTCGCTGCTGCCACACAAAGCACGGAGGGAGGTGAAGCTGGGTGTTTCACCCCATTGATGTGAGACAATAATTCTAAGTCAGCAAAATATTGAACAGTATCTTTCATCTGTGTGAACAAGTCTATTAACTAACGAGGTGTGTGCAAAAACCACTGACGGGATTTGAAGCTTAAGAATGAAAGTATCAGTGTCTGGAAAAAATGAAGCTAAGGTGGTATGTTCCTGTTTGGAGGAGAACAGAAGAGAGAGAATGTTAAAGAAACAACCTTGCAGTGAATTCTTCACTTTCTGTAATTGCCCCTAACATTGTTTTTCCTTGATTTAACTGTTGCAGGTCTGAAATTTGATACGTATCATGCTCATTTGCTAAAATTAGTTTAGAATTGAGTTTGCTTCCCTGCAGATAGGCCTTTCATGCTTACATCTTAGTTTTTCCTAAATAGATGAAAAAATTATGACTTCTGAATAGTTGTGTGGTTCATGTAATGTTTGGATATGTTTGTTTTTATTACAACACTGTTGATGTTTCTGTTATTTTTATTCCTCAAGTGTTGTGTTACTCCTATGCTGCTATTTCCTATTTTGTCAGCCCTTTCCTGGAGGAGGTTTCTCTGCAGTCTATTTATCTTTCAATTAGCAATGTTTTCCTTGCAGCCCTACTGATTAAGTTATTTTGCCTAAGCATGAAACAAGTTGGATATGCAGCATGGCAAATGTAGGAGTAAAACAGCAAAGACACTTCAGAACATTTTTTCAGCTTTTTTATCTCGAATGCTTTCCTGGATTATTCTTTAAAGCCTTTTGTTAAGTGCTCCCAAGGGCAGGATGCTGGTTTTGTAAATTTGTGGATCTTGCACCTCATAATACAGAGTGCAGTGGTGTCATTCACACAACCCAAAAATTGGCTTTTGCACCCTAATTGTCTACCTGTGACCTATTAATCAATTAAAGTTATGAAAGTTATCAGTTATTAAAAATTAAGTTTATTAGAAGTTGCTATTAAAACACTAAAAAGCCACTCCAGTCCCCACAAGCCGACCCCGGGCAACCCTATGGAGTGGCCTCGCTCCCCTGACCACTCCAGCCAGACACAGCTGACCCCGAGAATTCCCATGGAGTGGTCAGTTTCCCTGCTTGTTCTAAGAATTTTAAAGTGTTGCACGTTCATACCAGTTCCCTTTAAAGGATTTCTGATACTCTGTACGTTTAATACCAGTTCTTCAAAGAGTCTTAATGTTCGGAGTGCTTTATCCCAGTTCTAAGTGTTCCAGGTTAAAAGAAGTTTAAAGAAGTGCTTTTAAAGGTTTAATATATTTAATACAATGCTTATACATGTTCCAATTTATTGTAAACCCTGAAAATCCCATTTTAATTGTTTAAATTATGTTTTATTATGCTTAATTTCAAATATAAGTTCTAAGGTCAGGCTCACTTAGCAGGGCTTCATAACTGCCACTTTCTAAAAATAACACCACACAGCCCACCCCTGCAACTTGGCTCCATGGAAACGAGCATAATAATGAGGCCCTTTCCCGCCGTTGTCATCTATTGGCAGGGAAAGGTGACCTCATTGCAAGTACCACCAATCAGAAAAACCCCTAGAGGTGGAGCCAAGGCCGTATAAAAGGGCTTGCTCGGGGTGGAGCTACGCTTTTTGCCGGATAGCGGTACAGAAGCCTGGTGCCGAGGAGCCTGGACTCCATCTCTTTTAAGAGACTCACATAATTTTGAACCCCTTTGATCTTGGCTTATCTAAGATCAACCCTCGGAGCCGTCAAGCTCCCCGTCTCGGGTCGCCGTCCGGTGGCCCAGGCGGCTAATCCCCCGCGTTCCTGGATTCTTACCAGCTTTTCTTTTAAGGATCCCGCTTTATTTTCTTTCGCTTCTGTTACCAATAAAACACGTTTTGGTTTTACAGAAGCGAGTTGTCTCGTTTTTCTGACAAGTGGCATCTCTTCTGAGAGAGCTGTGCAGGGCCACTGCAATTTCATCAGTATTCGTTCCTGTGCCATTTCACTAATAAGGATATTAATTACAGTGTGGCAATGGTTCAGTTTTTAAAACACTTTTTGATATCTGGTTGTATGGATATGAAAAGCTCTAAGCTCCTACACATCTCATGCAGATGGGGTCATGGTACAAAGGTGCTTTTGAGAGGTTCAGGGAGTGCACAGCCCAATCTTTAGCTATTAGCACCTTGTTTTCCATGCTCAGCCACAGGCACTGGGGGGCAGGGTTTCTGCACAGCTGCACACAGGAGCTCCTTGGCTTCAATATTGTGTGTTTTGACTGCCTGGACCATATAAGTGACCTTCCATTTGTTGACTCAACTAAGCCCTTCAGCCAGGCCTAGTGCAAGGGACAGGTTTCAAGCCTTGCAAAGCTTCTCTGATTTGGGATATCTGTCACCTTAAAAAAAAATCAGTGTTTATGCACTTTCATTGAAAAGATAGCTTTGAAAATACAGACTGACTAATTTGGGGCAGCGGTCTGCATTGGTGGGACCTCTCAGCACTCCATTTTTCTTTAGGCTGCCCTGACAGATAAAGTGTCCATGTACAGCCCTAGTTCCCACAGCCACTCTGTGCCTTCCTTCCAGGTCTTGTCTGGGCCAGAATTTTAATATCCTACCATTGAAGAATAATAATTAAAAAATTCATAAAGCTATTTCACGGTCTGTGGATGCAAAACAAATTCTGGCCTGAAAACTGCTCTTTGCAGGGACATCAAAACCATCACAGTTCCACCCGTCCACATGGTTCCAGTGTAATCACTAGCATTTGTCATCATCTTTATTTCCATCCAGATTTATTATAAATAGCAGTGCTCCTTTCTAGAGCAATTTGTACTACTCCTCATCTCTGTTTCAAAGGCATTTTGAGTAAACAACCTTATTTTAACAAAGCAGATGGAAACCTTTTTATAGCTGTGAGGCACTGGCAGTATATGCACCCCTGAGCTAGCTCTGTTCTGCAGTACTTCTCCCTGCTGTACTAAGGAAATGTCCAAAGTCATTAAAGTGTTGGGTATAACCCATCCCACTTCAGATAAGGTGGATTTTCAAGGTTATAATATTGCTGAATTAGTTTTACAGCTACTCCAGAGGTACCACTGAGCAACTTATATTGATTTCTCTGGCTTCTTGTTACAAGCTGTTATCTGGAAGCTGAAAGTAAAGCAATTGGACTTCCTTGAGAGAGGCACTGGAAAGCCCTGGGGCTCAGGTATCATGTACGTGCCTGTATCGTGATGGTGCATCTGAGCTGGCCTGGCCATTGCATTTTCCTGTCTGTGGGACAAGACTCACCTCATGTTGGAGCCTCAGCAGTGGCAATTGGACAGCTGCTGTCCTCTTGCAGTGCAGGATGTTCGACATAGGTATCATCGGAGGTGACAGTGTCCTTTTTTGCTGTTTCCACCACTCCCATGGGCGGCTGCAGGTTTCTGGCCTTCTTCATTCTTGCAGAACCACATCCTGGCCTCTAACAAAAGGAGTCTCTTATTGGGTGGCCACATTATTAAACATGTCTGAGCGGGTTATTTTAGTTAATCCCTGCCTCACTGCACAGGTCCTTCCTAGGTAGATGACATAATTTCTAGGAAAAAAAGAAAAGACCCAGAAGAGAATACTCCTCATACCTCTATACTAAGTCAAATATGATCATGGAGCTATCCCCAGAACTCTGGTTCTGGAATTCTCCCTCTTGCCCAGCCTGGAGTCCCTTTGGTGCATCCCAGGAAATGCTTGAGTGCCATTCCAAAGTCACGGGAAGGGTTTGCAGCATTAGACATCAGCACTTACTTAGTGGCTGTTTTGGAAGGTAATTTGAAAAGCAAAGGAGTTGTAGGGTAGGCGCTCCACGGGCAGTACAGAAATGAGGGGTTGGGTTGAGAACAAGTCACCACAGCTACGGGGATCGGGCATCTCTCAGTGCTGCTCTGGCCATGCTTGCTTCCTCCCGAGCATGTTGATTAGACAAACTGTTATTATGTGGTGTCTAATTGAATCCTTCTTGTATCAAATTTATCAAATGACAAGACACAACTGACATTCAGATTTCCTCTCACTAAGCTCCTTCAGCGACTTTTCTACTTCAAACTCTACACAAGAACTGATGTGCATCCCTGAGATCTCCCAGTGCTGGGCTTATTTGGAGTGAAAACTCTTCTGTTTCTGAGGCCAGGCTTTTGAATGCAAGTTAATCATCTGGCCTGCACTTGTTTGAAGTGAAAAGACAAAGGGGAAGATGAATAAAATATTGTTATTTTATATTTTATATATTGTTATTGTTATTTTGTCATGTGAAGTGACTTGAGGAATTTCAATGTTTAGTTTCTTGCCCATCATGGGAGCATTCATGAATTCCTAGCTTTGTCAGGAAAATATAACTTTTTTCATTGCTGATTACCCTCCTGGTGTGAACTGCATAATTTCTTACTCAGAAGAAGATTATTGTAGCCATTTATTTTCTGGTTAAACTGGTGTAAATAAAACAATTACACTGAAATGACTGAATTTTCTCTTTAATGCATGAAACACAGATGCAGAATACACAGTCAATTAAAAAAATGTTCTTACTTCCAATCAAATTTATATGAGAAAATTATCAACAAAAATATATGTTTTTTGGTCTCTGTTTGGGGAGAAAAGCAGAACAAGGCCATATGCTGAATATGCTTCCACAATTTATGGAGAATTCATGCAAGATAATGAGCTTCTGCTCTGTGCTAGGGGATGTGGGGTTGTCCCTTTATTCCCACCGAGGGGCTTTTAGTGTTCACACTAATTATTCCCCCTGATAAGGAACCTCAAGGAAGTTGAGCCACGAATAGCAGTGTAGACACCACAAGAGTTGTATTGCTCCTGTTGGGGGAGAAATAAGGAAATGAGGAGGGGGTAGGTAGGAACCCCCCTGTGCTGGTCACTCCAGGGCTGTGTACATGAGCAGATCCATCCACTGCAGCGTTGTGGTGAGTGAGCAGGAACCTAACTCACTCTGAGCACCCAATTACACGTCTGCTTTACTCCTTTGATGAAGGCTTATATGGCTTGGCTCTTCTTTTGATGTCAAATTAATTCTCATTGGCCTTTTTTTGTAGCTCAGGGCAACAAACATCAGCTCCTTGCAGGAAGATAAACAGCAAGCAGCCACAGTTGCTCCTGTGCAGAACCTAAATCAATGGCTGCTTTGCAATTTTGTTAGTTAAAGATGCTGTCCTCTGGTTTCTTAACAAGAAGGGGGGCAGAAATACAGAATTCCTTAATACACTTTTTGGACCCCTCTTCAGTAAATCAAGACATTAATCCGACTGTTCATGACAAGTTTCTGGGTAGATGAGAAGCTGGTGACATTTTCTCTGCCTGTTAATTATGTGAAATGTCTTCCTATCTTAAATTTTGCCAAAGTGTTTATTGGTCTTTGGAGACTGCAAATTATGGTGAGCTTTTCAGAGAGCAGTGTTGATGCCTCCCTGGTGTTGAAGGGTCGTAAGCAATCAATTCACTCATGAATTATCTGCACTGCTTGTCATCTGGGGTTCATTAGCATGAAAGTATTTAAGCAATAAAGTAGAGACACAATACATCTCTTGCCTTTCCGCTTCAGTGGACATTTTGGGTTTTCCACCTGCTCAGTGGATGACATGGAAACAAATGGCCATTTACCCTTTGTCTTGCTCCAAGCATTCTCTCTCACAGCTCTCCAGCAATAATGTAATTTGATTTCTTGCTTTGAGACCTAGAAAAGCCTTTTCTAAGGGAAGGAAAACATTTAGACAAGGTTTTGCCATTGCTATGTGCATCATTAGTTTGTGTTTTTCTAATAGCTGTAATCAGCTCTCATACTGCTCAAGAAGTTGTACATAAAATGTGTGAGGTAATACATATTTAAGTACTGTCTTCTGTCAGGGCCTATTGACCTGCCCATGCCCTAAGAGACCAGCACTGGAAGAAAGTGTTAGACTAAGCATCTTTCAATTACAATTCCTTATATAATTTTTCAGACACTTTCTCTAGCTATATTGGAAAAGGTAAGCTGGAGTGTCAAACTAGACCTTTACAGAGAAGTGTTCCTTACCATTGGATGCTGTATTAAATGGAATTATTTTCATCAAGTCTCATGAATGCCAATGCATTTCAATGTGCCAATATCGAAAACGCAGGAAACGAACTGATGGCCATCAGGGAATACACAGCTTCCTGCAGGTCATGAGCTTTTCCTGATCCAGGGCAAAGCCCTGACTACTATACCTGGCTGACTCTGGGGTTGGTTGCAAGCACCTTGCTTCACTTACAGAAGCAGTAAAAGCCTTTACCTAGACTGCCCAAAGGGCTGTGGGAAAGGCTGTGCAGATACACTAAGAAGAAGAGTAATTTATTGTTTGCTTTGGCCAATAAAGTTGGCCGTCATTTGGGCTCTGCTCCATCAGGCAACTAAAATGATGGATTTAAGCATTTGATGCAAATGTTTACTTGCAAAGAACATATGCATGGTTTGTTTTTTCCCTAATGAAGTAGGAATAGAGGCTGAAACAGAGGTCAGTTTTGTTGCTCCTGCTCCCAGGTCCTACTCCTATCCCAGATAGCTCTTCATCCTAAATATGTTTTATTTTGTTTTCTGTGTGAGATATGTTCCCAAGTCTTCTCCTTCCCTTGCCTAACCTCCTGATGCTGTTCTCTGACTGCAAAGGTCCTGCCTTTACCTAAGACATTTCTCACCTGCTAGTCTGTGATCTGTGTTTTGGAGGCAGTTCCTTGGTTTGGGGTTTTGGATCCTACTAGACGATTTTGACTGCATCTTTCATTCAGGTGGGATGAAGCCTTGCTGTCATGCAAAAAGGTCTCAGCTACAACAGGCCTGCAAGCACAGGTTCTGTTAAGAGTCATGCTTATCCAAAATCAGCAAGGATTGCTCATTGGCATAGGAGGGGAATTTGAACTACTCACCTTCTTACACTGGCAAAAATTTAATTTTCAGGCATATTATCCCTTTCTTTCTTATCCCATCCTTTCCCCCTTTCACTTAACACATTTGCCATCATCCTTCCTTACGTCCTTTCTCCGAAAACAGCCTCTCTCTGCAGACCCCCCTCCCTGTAAACAACCAGGGGCTCTGGAAGGGGCTCTGGAAGCGCTGGCCCAACCTGTGCATCTTCCTCCTGGACACCCATGGTCAAACCACCCTCCCCACTTACCACCCCTCACTCCACTCCTCCCACCCTTCACATATTCTCCTCCACTCCATCTCTGCCAGGAAGTTTACTTACTTTACATCTTGCTCATTTTTGTATCAAACCCCTCTGTAAACAGTCTTCCCCATTGCAGGGTGCAGTGTTGCAGGCTGAATACATTTTCACCTCCCATGAAACCATAATGAAAGCTCTACCCCTTTTCTCTCAAAATCACTCACCAGCCAAGTCCCAGCTGTATATCTCTACAAACACACCACCAGCACTCCTCCTCCGCTCCCAGGGAGACAGGCTGCTGAAACCAGGAATAATAATACAAGAAAAGTAGGTCATCTGCTCTCTGAGAACATGGAATACAAAACTCAGCCAGCGAGTGCTGGGTGAGCACAAAGAAGTTAAATCAACTATCAAATCAAGCTGATATGGAGCAGAAGTTTTCCTGAATTTTAATACAGAGCTTTTCTCCTCAGTTGTCTGGCAGTGCTGGCAGGCAGGGCAGAGTTGCCCGTGGCTCTGCCTGCTGCTGCTGCCAGCTCCAGAGGCTCCTTCTGTGCTCTGCTGACTGGACGCAGCAACAAGCACTGTATCATGGATATGGATTTGAAGGCACATAAGTATACTGCATGTTACTACTTTTCAGCATTCCCAAGCGTTTTTTTAAAGGTATCATTTGGTGCTCTTTGCCTCTTGGTTTTGCTGGGGAGCATTCTGCAGTATAACATTTTAAACATGGCCAGAACCACTGAATTTTCCTATGTAGAAACGATAGGAAAGGGGAGGGAACATGCTATACACACAAATTGCAGTCTTTCTTTTCCAGCACCATCTCTCCTGGGTTGATACGCTTCTGAGAAAGTAGAAAAACCGTGAAATAGTCATAAGAGGAATAATCTGTTCACCAAGAAGGAGTCTTCCTAGTTTTCATTGTGTGTCAGGGAATTATGCCCTAAAGCTTGAAGCTTTATTGAGGTGCATGTGCAAGGAGCTGGAGAAAACTGTGCTGCCTTTAACAACACTACAATTTTACAACCAGGCAAAGTAAGTACAGTCCCATCAGGTCTGGCCAAAGAATCCCAGTATTATTGAGAGACATTATTATGAGTGAATCAGTGAGCACCTCTCCACTGTAAGCCTGCTGTGAACCTTCTGAAAAGCATTTAAAGGACTTTGGAGATGGATTTCCACTGCTATGTTACCAGTGTCTGCCTTTCCCAGCATGTTGCTCTCTCCTGCTCTTCTTTCTGCATGCTGCCCTTCTCCAGCAGAGCAGCCACATTTCCCCACAACTCATCTTTGTGCCCCACTCATGCTCTGCAACCTTTTTCCTTTACAGTGTCCTCTGTGGTTTTTTCTAGTTTGTACCAGATCCATCTCATTTTTCGAAATGCATACTTTCTCCCTTTTGTTGAGCTAAGCTCTGAGGAATAAAGGAACATCTGATGTGATAGTGCAGCGTTGTAACAGCTGAGGAGACGTGAACAGTGTAAATGATCAGATATGAAAGGGGCAGAGAAGCAGTTGGCCTTATTTTCATGCTTTCATCAAGATTGCACATAGTATCGTTGACTTTGTATTTTCCTTGGGAATTGTGTAGAGAAATGTTGGCAGCATGAATGAAGTTACACTTCTGTGCAAAGAAGGAGCTACAGGAAGTAAAATTAATGCTTCTTGCATCAAACATTTTTCTGGAAGCTTGATGATTCACAATTCTGAGTTTTATTTTTTTTTTTAATCCTAAAGATGTATAAGCACAAGGCATGGTCTAAGTAGAAACCATTATGATACAGGAATAATGCAATTTCCCGTGTCTTTGGAGATGATCAATATGTTGTTCATTGCAGTTGCCATAGAGATGCAATATTATTTTCTTAGCTGAGTAATGTGTACTGAATTATAATGCTTTTATAGGAATGGCAGAAGTTAATAAAATTCTTTATGGTTCAAAAAATCATCCTTCAAAAAACATTTGAAATCAAGGGGTTTGTCTAATGCCCAGTTACCCTCAGTTCGACTGAAGTGTGGTGACAGAATAACATAATGAAATCTATGCAGCTGTGTTCTGCCACACATTTTGACTTCTCTTATGAAGTATGCTATTCCACAAAGGTGCACTGGACTCATAATAATGGGCAGCAAAGGGAAAGGAGGAGTGGGAGCAATGGAGAATATAAACCTATAGCTTCCCAGAACAAGAGTGCTTGCAGTTCCTTCCATGTGGCCTGAGACTCCACAGGGCCAACCACTTTCTAAAAGCCTGTGAACAACATTCAGTTATGAACATGAGTCTCAGCACTCCTCATTATAAAATCACAGAATCACAGAATGGTTTGGGTTGAAAGAGATCTTAAAGATAACCTAGTTGCAATCCCCTGCCATGGCAGGGACTCCTTCCACTAGCCCATTTGCTCAGGGCCCCATTCAACCTGGGCTTGAACACTTCCAGGGATGGGGCATCCACAGCTTCTCTGGGCAACCTGTGCCAGTGCCTTATCCCTTGCACAGTAAAGAATTACTTCCTAGCATCTAATGTAAACCTGCCCTCTTTCAGTTTAAAACCATTGTTCCTTGTCCTGCCCCTATCTGCCCATATAAAAAGTCCTCCTCCCTCTTTTTTATAAGCCCCTTTAGGTACTGGAAGGCTGCAGTAAGGTCTCCCTAGAGCCTTCTCTTTTCCAGTCTGAACAACCCCAGCTTTCTCAGCCTTTCCTCACAGGAGAGGTGGTCCAGCCCTCTAAGCATCTTTGTGGCTCTCCTCTGGACCCACTTCAACAGGTCCACATCTTTCTTGTGCTCTTTCTGTGAGGACCCCAGGTCTGGATGTAGCACTCCAGATCACTCTCATGACAGCAGACAATAGGTGGAAAATCACTTCCCTCAACCTGCTCACCATCTCTCTTTTCACAGAACCACAGAATAAGCTGAGTTGGAAGGGACCCACAAGGATCATCAAGTCCAGCTCCTGGCCCTGCTCAACACCACCCTCAAGAGTCACACCATGTGCCCGAATGCTCCTTGAACTGTGTCAGGTTGAGGCTGTGACCACTCCCCTGGGGAGCCTGTTCCAGTGCCCAACCACCCTCTGGGTGAAGAACATTTTTCTGATATCCAACCTAAACTTCTCCTGACACAACTTCAGGCCATTCCCTTGGGTCCTGTCACTGGGCACCACAGACAAGAGATCAGTGTCTGCCCCTCCTCTTCCCCTCACGAGGAAGTTGTAGACTGTGATGAGGGTCAACTGGGAGTTATCATTCTCACACTCATGATCCTCCAGCCCAGGGCACTGATACCCCCTTGGCCCACCATCCATGTTGAAAACAGAGGCAAAGAATGCATTAAACACCTCTACCTTTTCTCTGTCTCTGTTCATGAGGTGACCATCCTCATCCTGTAATGGGCTGATGCAGCACAGGATACAGTAGGCCTTCTCTGCTGCAGGCACACATTGCTGGCTCATGCCCAGCTTTTCATCCACAACAACCCTCAAGTCCTTATCCACAGGGCTACTCTAAATTACTTCTCCCAGTCTGCACTCACTGATGAAGATATTGAAGAGCACTGGTCCCAAGACAGAGCCCTGGGGGACACCGCTTGTCACTGGTCTCCACCTAGACATAGAATCATTGACCAAAACACTCCGGCTGCATCCATCCATCCATCCATCCATCCATCCATCCATCCATCTCATTATCCAGTGAATAGTCTATCAATTGAATTAATGTCTATCCAATTTGAAAATAAGGATGCCATGTGGGACCATATCAAAGGCCTTACAGAGTGCAGGTAGATGACATATGTCATCTTCCCTCGTCTACTGTTGCCATCACTCCATCATAGAAGGCCACCAGATGGGTCATGCACGATTTGCCCTTAGTAAAGCCATGCTGGCTGCCTCAACTCACCTAACTCTAACCCTTGTCTTTTATATGCCTCAGCATGTCTTCTAGGAGGATCTTGCCAGGCATAGAGGTGAGGCTAATTGGTCTGCAGTTCCCCATATCTTCTCTTCTCCCCTTTTAAAACATGGGAGCAATGTTTCCCTTTTTTTTCCAGTCATCAGTGACTTTGTCTGATCACCATGGCTTTTCAAAGGTGATGGAGAGAGGCTTGGCAACAACATCAGCCAGTTCCCTCAGGACCCCGGGATGCATGTCATCAGATCCCATAGACTTGGGGCTATTAAATTTCATCAAGTGGTCCCAAACCTGCTCTTCTCTTACAGTGGGAAGGTTTATGAGATATCTTGGGTGCCAGCTTTGAAACTGCTTCCTGAAGTTATGAGTGAGTGTAAATAAAATCTGCTGCTGCTGGAGTGGAGGGTCCAGGGGCCCTGTGGTGGCACGTAGAGCACAGCAGGGATGAGGCCGAGGTACAAAACTCCAGCATGGCTGCAAATGTCAAGCCCTGCACCCTTACCTCAAGAAATAAGGAATGGAGGAAAGGCTTTGGGCTTGTCAGAGCCAAAGCTGTGGTTTAGAGACATTTCTGGTGACAAATCTGAGTGAGAGGAAGGTGCAGAAAGCTCAGGCTGCTGAAGGCACATCTCTGAGCACTGGATTTTTTGTTTGGCGGGGAAGATGTTTTGTTTGCTGAAATGAAGCACACTGGCTGAACACTGAGAGAGTACAGATAGCCTGTTGAACTTGTGACTTCTGCATTCACTCATCCCTCATGGAAATGTTGCTCACAGAAGTTCTCTAGATTGTTTTGCACCACAGCCACCATGGTTACCTGTGTCTGCAGCTGCCTAGGGCAGCAGGCCTCAAGCCAAACAGTATTAAATACTGACTTTTAATTTGCCAAGAGTAATTAAAAGAGGTATGAAATTAATTTTTAGATAACATTGAAGTCACTGCCAGAGCTGGAACTGCCAAAATATTTCTTGGCAAGAAAAATCTGTACATCACCAAGCAACTCTTTTCCCAGAAAACCACCAGTTAGGGGTTGTTGGCCCATTTCCTGTGTTCTGCAGGGGTGAAGGACGCTGCAGGGAAGGGCGTGCTGGGGTTTCCTGCTGGTCAAATGGTTGGTGGGACCCCCTCATCATAGCCCAATATGTTGCCACTCGAGCACTTGCCTGTAAGACAGGCAAGTTAGATACAACCCAGTCAACCCAGTGGGCAGATTTGGGATTTCCTGTATGTAGCTAATGAATGCCTCTGCCATGGAGCACAGTACTCTGCATGCTTTGGGAAGACTGGGAGTGTCCCACATCAGACCATGCCACAATCAAATATTGTTGCAGCCTGGCCACGGACCTTAGGTGCTTTGTCTTGTTCTTACATATCTCTGTAAAGCCACCTGTGTTGTGTGCCAGATGGCAAGCAGAGGTGACAATCACGGTGTTCGGTGGCATTTGTATCCATGAGAGGGTTTCCTCCTTTCAGGATGCAACAGTGCAGGGTGCTGAGCTCTCAATTCCTCTGAAACTGAGGTGAAGATGCTCACAGTATTTCAGGATAGTTTTTTGATCTGAATAATTGATTTAATAATTATTTTCTAACTATTTGATTTAATATTGAATAACTGATTGCATCAGAACTGGACCACACTGGCTGCTGTACAATGGCCAGGCCATTCCCTGCAGGTTAAAGACAGCCTGGCCAAAAGGAAGAGAAAGTAACTGTATTTTATTCAAGGTCACACCAATGTTTTGGGAACCTTATCTCCCTCTCCTGTGTGCCAACCTAGTGCTCTCTTCCTCACATCAAAGTTTCTTTCTAACATGTGAGCAGACGCCGTCTGTGCCCTTACCTGAGGTTCAGAATATACATATGATGTAAAGAAACTCTCTAGTCCTATCTGCAATGAGAAGTCAGTGGAAAAGTTGGGGTTGGTTTTAATATCTATGTGTCCTTGGTCATGAGAGAATTATTTCACTGTATTAGAACTGCTGACATTTGTTTAAGTGTTTATATACCAGCTTAAAATTCTCCTGGTAGTTATTGCCAAAATCCTAAATAACTAAAAGATGGGGCATAGTCTAGAGCCTACATAATAAGCGTAGATATGATGGTAGGCTTCCTTTTTCTTTAAAAAGCCTTTATTTGTATCAGGTCATTTGACTTCCTTTACAAATAATACCAGCCCACTACTTTTTACATAGGCCATGAAATACTGGCAGTATCTGGACACCAGTGTTGCTTCATATTGGATTGCAGAGTTTGTTTACATTTTCTCTTGTAAAACCATCTGCTAGGAGGATGCTTGACCATTTTTTTGGTAGTAACCTAACTCAAAAGCATGGGGCTTCACAAATATGAAACCCCGAGGTGATAGTTGGCATGCCTTTTCTACAGGGAGTTAAATTCAATTGTTCTCCAAAAGGTTACTAAAACCGAAGTATTTTAGGAATGCAAACTCAGGCTTATAAGCTCCACGTGATCTAGCAATGTTTTTTTCTCCTTTGCAGAAGTCAGAGCTGTACTTTCCCTCCCTGGAGCCTGTGAAACATCCAGCAGCACATGAGCAAGCAAAAGGCATGCTGCTTCTGACTAGCTTTACTACAGAAAGAAGTCCCTGGTGAAGGACACCCCATGGGCATTCATTCTTGGGTGCATCATCCCCATGGACCAATTTGATTTCATTTTTCAAATGAACCCTGCTTTGGGAGTCTTCTTTCACCATTTTGAGTGCCTCCACTGCCTCTGTGGGCTTGGGAAGAACTCAGTACCCCACAGCAGGTTCTGAAAGTCCAGAGCATGTTTCTTCACTGGGCAGTTTCATGGAGGATGGGTGTTGTAAAGTGCATGCTACAACCAGGGGTCTGTGCCAGGCACTGGAGCCCATGGCTTGCCCCCGCCTGCTGTGCAGCGGGGCTGAGGGAGCCCAGCAAGGTCTGTGCTGCTGGGAACTTGCTGCAGGCTGCAGGGATCACTGACAGAAGCTTAGCTCTAACTTTTTAAGCTGACTTAGCAGCAACTGCTTCGCTCTCCTGTGTACGTCGATAAAATCAGCCAAGGCTTGTATCTGACCCAAATCTGTGTGACTGCTGCAGAACTGGTACTCATTGGATCGAACAAGGGCTTGCACTGCTGCATCCAACAGAGAGGTCCCAGATCAGCTGAGAAGCCCAAGCACTTGGCATTTTGGGTACCTGTGGATAGGATACAGAAGGCTTAAATCCTGGCATGGCTGAGACTTGGCACATCAGCTGCAGAGAGAGACCTGACCTCCTGCTCTCCCAGGCTGTGTCCCGCTCCACAAACCCTTCCTGTGACATCCTCAGGTTGCACACCTGAAGATGTCCATGCTGGCCCATGAGTGCCCATGCTGGGGAGGTGGGCACCTGTCCCACCTGAGGATTCATTGCTGCTGGGTAGGACCCAGCTGAGCTGGGAAAATCCAGATGAAGAAAAACACATCTGTCTTTCGCCAATGAGTTCATTGAGTAGAACAATGACACAGGCAACAGAAAGCCTGAAGTATACATTCAGAAGTCTTAATGAGACAAAAAACATTGCCAGTAGGTAAGCAGGATAAGATCTCTGTAATTGCATATCTCCTTGTAGATCCAGTCCTAGGGAAAAACTGACAACTTCATATCAGTAATCTCTGTGGATGTTTAGAAACACAACTAAACACTGGGTTGACCTGTGGGTTTATATCCCAAAGCAGAGAGCGACACAGCTGGAACTACAGTGGAGTGTTAACATTGCCTAATAATTTCCACTAAAGCATCACAGTTTTTCTTTTGACTTTGCCAATTTTCAACTGTTGGGGCCAAAATTCTGCATACCGGGTGTTTGCCTCAGGCTGAGAAAATCTGAAAAATTTCAGCCAAAAAATGTGTTCCTTTTATGAAAGGATGAGGTAATGGGAGCACTCAGGTGAGCTGCCTATCCAAGAAACTCTGGAAGGGTTTCCTCTGTACGGCTCCTAGAACCTGGCTCTGGGAGCCGGGTCTCCATCTCTGCCATTCCACCGTGTGTCAGGGAGCAGCTTTCTGCCTGCCCCAGTACAGGGACTCAAATAAGACCAAGTCTGTGCACACACTCCCATTCCAGCAGCTGCAGAGCTGAGATTTCCCAATTGTTATGGACACCTGCCTAATTTTGGGTCTGGCAGAGATTGAGTGTGTGTGCCCTGAAACAAATGAGGAGAAGCTGTTTGACTCTTCCCTTCCCAGACATGATGCAGTGCCAGAAGGAAGACAGTGATCTTAGAGGAGGTGCAAGAGATAGCAAGAAGTGGGTCAGACCAGTGCATTGATTTTGTTTCCAGGACTGCCAGAAAAAACATTACTGCTCCTCATCCTGTCCTTCTCACCTGGGGCAGCATGGGCTGTACTCTTCAAAGGAGGAAACAGAAAGTACAGACAGGGCAACCTGCGTTGGCGCTCATTGGTTATGCCCCACCAGCAGAACCCAGCCCATGTCCTGCTTAATTCTTCAATTCAATCCCTGCCTTCCCACTTCCCTGTATGCTGGGTGAGGTGGATAACTGCTTTCAGGTGGCAGAAAGGCGGCAGCTTTGAGCCTTCAGATGCCAGAGAGCACCACACATAGCACCCAGCCTCCTTCGCTCCTCCTTCAGTGCACCCATGTTTTGAACAGGCAACCTGCTCCTTGCCTGTGCACCCCATCTGCAGTAATCCTGCTCAGTGTGGGCAATCACCCAGAGCAGTGCTGGGGATATGGGAGAGAACTAGTTCCTAATATAGATTAAAAATACCATTGCCAAGTCAACTGGACAGTCTGCCAGCATGGATAAGTTTGGCAATAAGCTTTTCCTTGTTCTTTCTATTTTTCTTTCCTGTTTCCCCATGATTATATCTTGGCTGAAATCCTGCATGTTGGGTTTTGGAAAACTTCAGTACTGCACCCAGCCAGAAACAGATGCAGAAATGACCATGGCAGTTGTGGGCTGTCATCAAGGGGTCAACGCAAATGCCCACCACCAGAAAGTGGCAATGATGCAGATTGTTTCAGAGGATACTGAGAAGAACAGCACCAATGGAAAACCTATGTCTTACTTCTCTGTGTAGACACATGCACCCCTGAATGTGCTACTGAGTCCTTCTACTGCAAGTAAGAGTGCTGAATACTGCATCAAACCCAGTTGGGGAAAAAAGCAGAAAGAGGGATCATTAGAGTGCCCAAGGGCTTGTTCTCAAGGCTGTACGTGCTCTTGCCTTCCTCTGTTTCTTTTTGATCGCTTGTCAGCTTCTTAGGCTGTGCTGTCAATCCAGCCTTGCTCATTCATGCATTCATAGTTTATCCAATTATTGCATTACCAGCAGTGAGGAAGTGCAATAGACTCTTTCCTACCCACTGCTAAGAGCAAATGGCAGGGAAAGTGTGGGGTAGGGGGGGGATGTGTGTGCGTGTATGTAGATTGCTTGGAACATTCTCTAAAGCTGCGTGGTAAATTACAGAATATGCTAGGTAGGTAAAAGTGGGTAGGAAGGGTTTCTTGCTAGAAAGACTCTATTTAGGGAAAATAAGTTGTATTAATTAAAACACATTAGTTTTTTTGGGGGGGTTTTGGCTGAGTTCCTTATAATTTCTAACTTGTTTCTACTTCTGCAGAATGACCTTCTGGTGCAGAAAACTTTCCTGATCAACTAATTTTTTTCATAGAGATCCTGGAGAATTACTGGTACAAGCCTGCCATTTCTCCTAATGTTGACCACATTTCAGAGCTGAGGCATCATCCACCAAGTCCCACTCTAACACTCACCTGCCTCAGCACTCCCTCCCACCTGCTCTTTACATCACTGTCATCCCCAGTTTTGGGCCCAAAACTTGGTAGGGGATGGTAAAAAATAAAGAAGCCCATCAATTGCTTGACTGCGCTTTGATAGCGGCACTGAAATCACTTTCCAAACACAATTTCCTTGCTATGTTTTGGCCATTGCTGCTGGTGGGCTGGTGGGGTGTCATGCGTCACTGACTCTGGAATCTGAGTAGCAACCTTTACTTTGAATCAGTTTCTCAGCTGTTTCACTTTTGGGCCTCAGGGACCCGTTCTCACCCGGGTTGTGCTATTAACAGTGCCTGCTGGGACTGGAGGAGATTTCAGTCACCACCACATTCACATAATGACAATGAGGGCTGAGGAGGCACAAAATAACAAACCCAGGGGCTGCAGCTCATTCCCTGGGGTTCTCTCCTGTCCTTCTGCCTCTGCATCCCTGCTCTGGTGGCCAAACCCTGCAGCTGAGGTGCCTTTGTGCTTCCCCAGTGCCCTCTCCAAAGGTAAACCTGCATCTCCTCTGTGCTCTGCCTCTGCAGAAACTACAGCTTCTCTGAAACTGTCCAGAGGGACCTGTTCCCTCTATGCCCAACATAGCACTGCCTTACTGAGACTGATGAAATCTAGCTCCTCTAGTGCATTTTCCTCAGAGCTGGGACCTTTTCTTTTAGCAGCTGATGACTAGAAGAGCTAATGCACACACCTGGGGCTCCACTTCCTTCCCAACTCAGGTCACAGGCTCTTTACATTGCTTTCTTTTGACCTCAGAGACATTTTACCAGTCTCACAGCTTGGGAATTTTGACATTGAGCTGGCCAAAGTTGCATGGCCAGAGAACCAGGATAGGTACTCAGTGGTTTCTGCCACCAGTAGGATTGTAAATGTTCCTGGAAACATGTTAAAGGCAAATGTTGGCTAGGTGAGATCTCCAGATCCTTAATATGTGTAAGAGACAAATCCTGGCAGGATTTTCCAGTGATCCTTTGTAAGATCTCTTACTGAGCACACCTCTGTGCTTGTGTTTGCAGAGGAAACACCTATGGGGAAGTGAGGGACAGAGTGGGGAGATGGAGTATTTGCTTGTTTGCAGTACAGAGTTAGTGTAACCTGTGGTGTGATGTGAGCAGGCAAAGGGGAAGATGATCTTTTGGTTTTCCTTTTCTTCCAGCTGCCTGCAGTATTTTTCATTTCCATCTTACAGTGTGCTCACTTCTATCTTACAGTCTGCTCACTTCTATCTGAAAGGAAATTGGAAGCATATAATTGAAGAGCTGGTTGCTAGCAAGGTGAAGGCTTTATGCCTGTCACCTCAGAAGAAAAAACTCATCTTAAAAAACTAAACCTGAAACACTCTGGGACAAATTATATTCTCAGAAAACCCCCGTATATTGTTATAGGATCCATTTTTTTTATGACACAGAGTTAAAAATAATTTAGATGTTGGTCTGACTTGTGGGTGACAGTGAGAATTTGCAGCTGTGGGAATTAAATCCCAGAGGCCAAAAATGATATTTGCAGATAACCTAATCTGAAGCAAGAATGTATACAAGGAGCCCAGAATAAGGTTGAGATGAAAACCAGATTTCACGTCTGATGACATCTTTAGGCTTCTGTCTTTTCCAGGAGAGAAAAGACCAATGAGTGCAATAGCAACTGGTAGCTCTCTCTTGGCCTTTTAAAAGTATTGCTTAGCTCTGAAGCTCTTAAATGAGATTTATTACATCTGCCAGAGTCATGTACAGTGGATCCTCTGCTGAGGCTTTACATGTCTGTGGTCTTCAGTGGAATATTTCTCCAGTTACACAGTAATCAAATGTGATAATAGAGAAAAAAATGCTACCCAGTCAAAAGCAAACACAAACTAGCTTAGCTGTTGTTGAGAGAATTATTTGAAAACATACAATTTATCAGTTAGGGACTATTTTGTTTTGGGTGATTTAGCATGCACAGCAAGGTTCCTGATTCAGCAGGAAGATCAATATCAACACCTCATTTTGGAAAACAGATCAGGTGAAAGCAGTAGTCTTCATTTTTAAGGAGAAATGGCAAATATGGTATAGGTTAATATGACCAAGTACTGGACACTGCTCTAAAACTAAGGAATTTTGCTAAGGTTTTATCTTGTCAGAGCTTTAGGACACATTGAGACATTAATGCTGTTGCTTCAAGACTTGCCAAATAATGTTCAGGCAAATGTTGAAATCCTCAAGGGCTCTTTTAAACTCTCATAATTTCCAACACTGAAATTGCATATTGCAGAGGTGAAATTGCCTTCAATCTGATGAGCATCTGGCTTCCTTTGATCTAAAACTAGTCTGTCTGGAGCCCCAGGCAGCATCACCATGCTGCTTCATCTCCTGAGGTAGACGGATGCTGAAAGGGAAAGAGACATATCAGTGCTGGGGAAGAGGGGACCCCTCTTCCCACCCAGCATGCAGACAACACCAACCTGCAGCCCAGCCCTTCTGCCCTCCACGGGGAAGCCCAGCACCAGCTTTGGTCACATCAGTAGTTGGTGTCAGGTGTTTTTTGTGATATTGCAGGATGCCAGCTGCGTGTCATGAACAGTCACCAATAGAGTCCTAGGGTCAGAACAGAAATACAGAGTGCTCTGAAATGGTTTTCTGATGTGGACAGATGGGGCTGAGGGTGAGCCTTCTCACTGCAGGGGTCCCTGAACATCCCCCCTGGGAATGTCTGTGTCCCAGCCAGGCTCTGCACCCACCAGCACCAGGTCCCACAGACATGACTATCTTCTCTTCTGGGCCGTGGGGAACAGGAACAAGCAGAAGGTACAACAGGACATGAGAAATACTTCTCATGGATGCCTGGAGTCAGAGCAATGTCTCCTACTGCATCTCAGCCCCATGCCATTTGGAACCCTGCATGTTCCAAGTAATATACATACTGATCTGTGAGTGAGACAGCTTCTGGGCAAGGCTGGATTTCACCTTGTGCTGAAACTTTGCTCCATTAGCTATTCTTTGCCAGCTAGAAAACACCAGAGAACTTCCTTAATGATTTCTTTGGTTATTCTACATTTTGTGACAGACTAGTTTCAAACCAGGTCACAAATCTGTGACCTCACAGCAGCTGGACCACAAGTCCTGTATTTTTTTCCTGTAGGTAAAATACCTATATTGATTTCCAGTATATGCTTTGTTCTGACAAAGAGATTTCCATGGCTGTTGCGTTGTCCAATGGATGGCGCTTTTTTAAACACATCTGATTTTGTTCTCATATCCCTATTAAAATTGTTGATGAAGATGGAATTTGCATTAAAGCAATTTGCAGAGAACACCAGCCTGGCCATGAGTCAGCATGTGGGTGCCAGGGCATTTATTTCTGATGCTGTCCTGCTGTGTGAGATTGGTGCTTGGGACTGTATTTTCTAACATCTGTGAATGTCATTTTCCTTGACATCTTCAGTAAGAGGACCAGAACACTGCTTAGACTTAGGGAGAGGAAATCTGTACAAAATAATTTTCCTCCAGCATTTCTGTGAAAGGATCCCTCCTCTTCATGCCAGCTTTATTCAAAGCTCTGGTACGAGAGAACTTCACCATTGTTTCTTAGATGGCAGCTGCTAATGCCAAAACAAAACCTTTTAAAATGTATATATATAAATATGTGCTGTATTTGCTAATTTGGTGTGTGGGAGTTCTGGCAGTAACCCGTTTTTGGGTGTGTGCCCTTAGCTGAATGGCACAGTACAACACCAGTGCTCTTTGCTCTATTTCATCCCTGTGAAGCCCTCAAAGGTTTCTTCTTCAACCTTTTGGTAAATTAAGATGCCATTAATGTTTTTTATTCTCTAGTCAACTGCATTCTTTTTACTTCTGCCAGTAATTCTGAAAAGGCACACTTACAAGCTCCTCTTACAAGCACTCAGAAAATGTTCCACACCATCATTATATAATGCCATATACGACATGCTTTTGGCTTCCTACTCTAATAGTGCAGAAAAGGCTGGGACCAGTGGCATTCTTGTGCGTGACTGTCCTGGCAGAGCCAAACTGGTGTCTTGTCACCGAGGCACCTGCTCTGCAGCAGCTGTGAGACAGTAGGTTTACAGGATATAATTGTACTTTGAATTAAAAAGCCACAGCCTGCTCCGCCTTGTGTGAATACCAATAGCAAGAGCAGGATCCTGCATGACCAACCAGCATGCAGATCCTACTGAGCAGTGAGACTATGGACTGGCTTCTCATGAATATTATTTAACAAATTTATTGTGTTTGCATGGATATATAAGTCTTGACAGGAGAGATGTGAGACCCCCTCATCACTTCTGTTTGACTTATTGCAGTAGCAAAGAGCTGCAGCAGTTATCTTCAGGCTGAGATGATTGACTGGACGTGATTTTTCACCAGGTGACATTTGCAATAATTACATGGTGCTTTGCTTGCTTGGGAGGAAATAATCAGCACGACCTTCAAAAGGCTCTACGGAAAGCAGCTCTTGCAAAAACAATTATTTGAACCTCCTACTACGATGGCGTCTGGTACAGCTAGGAAATGAGGGGAGTGTACTGCATGTATGGGAGCTGCTGACGGCTGCTGAAAAGACAAGCAGAGCCAGGAGGGAGAAGTGATAAACTCGAGGGAAATCAGATTTCCTTCTGAAATCCTGTGTCTTCTCAACACCTGCTTCTCCCTGCCAGGCTGTGTGGTGGAAAAATCAAAGTGAGTGGCTGGGGAATCAGGTTTATTGCACAGACTGGAGCAAGGCTGGGGATCTGACCCCCTGCTCCATTCTATGGAAGAAAGTTTTTTTGGTGCCCACTTACTCCAGATTTTACAGCATCATGTGAGACAAGAAATTACCTCACATGCTTTCTGCCCTGAGGACAGGACTTTCTCCATGCTCCATCATCCTGTGGCCCCGACAAACGACCCGTTTGTACCATGGTGAAACTGGCAGCTTTCTGGGGAGCTAGGGGTGCATGATCCTGTGGGGGGTCAGCATCCCCTACCATGTCCTGGGATACAGCCTGGTCACTTGGGTGCACCATCTCCACTCCAGCCTGCAGTAAATGTTGGACCCAGTGTGTGTTTCCACTCTTCTTCCATGCCAGTGGCAGCCCACGTCTCACTTTCCTGAACTCATCCCTCTTTGAAACAGAGTAATGCCATATAAAAATAGCAACTATGGCTAACTGGTTTATTGAACCTCCAGAAGAAACAGCTAGCAACAAAGTTACCCAATATAAATAACTTTTCTGACATCCCCACACCCACCTTCTTGCTGTCAAACCGAGACCAGCCTGGAATATTTTAAATGGGATTTTTTTGAAAAAAAGGAAAGTATACTAAACTACTTTTAATTAAAAAACAAGCTAGAAAGACCAAACTACAACAAAAATCTGAAGAGACTTTCAATAAACAAATATATAAATAATTATTCTCAAGCTGAGAGACAGTTGGGAAAATTACCCATTTTGGGTAATCCTGAAAAGGAAGCCAGAAATCCTGTCTCCTGTTCCAGCCAGCAAAACATGCTGTCTCATCAGAGAAATGTAATTACCTTTTTATTTTAAAGGAGGTTGTTAGATATTTGTGTCTAACATCTTAGGGATGTGTGCATGGCACCAGGGCCTCACCCTCCTCCTCACAGCCCGGGAGCAGTCTCTACCTCAGTTTCCCAGAAGAGGTGCCAGGAATCTGCCTGTGGTGGTGCACTGGATGGACAGGGGACATTGTTTTGGCTTGTTTGAAAGAAAGCAGAGTGCTGCCTGGGACCTCCATGGGTTTTGCACACCCTGTGGAAATCCCTGGAGCTGGTGAAGGGCTGTGGAATGGGTCACGGAGCCAGCACCTAATTTTGCCAAACCCAGCTGTGCCACCATGTCACCAAGGCTAAGGGCAGCTGAGGGTTGGCAGGGTAGAGATTTGGATGAGCCATTGCATGATTTCCACAGCACCTGCCCCTGTAGGCACCCTTCCCATCGCTAGGGCTGCTGGCTGTGGAGAGACAGTCGCTTAGGTGAGGGAGTTTTGCCACATTTCTGGCTTCTTGCAGCACTGGTACAAAGTCTTGCACAGTGCTCTGTTTGCTCAGCTCTTTGGAGAGCACTGGCTGTGTTTACTTATAGCTGCCTTGTGCAAAAGCTGGCTGCATTCCAGCGGGAGTCCCCGCGCTCAGCCCAGGATGTGCCCTCTCTGCTTCCTGGGAATTCCCCCCTTCCTTGGACTGCAGACTTTCTCCCAGTTTAGGCTCTGCCTCATTGCACAGATCCTGAGGGCTAGATTAGTTGCTTTTACCTGCCCTGCAGGTAATGCAGAGCCCATGTTGGTGTTCTCTGATGCCTAGCACCTCTGTTAGTAAGAGTATTGCCTATCATTTTCCAAGGAGCACACCCTTGTAAGGCAATGGATGAGGTCTGTAAGCGTGCCTGTGCTTGGAGTTAAACACGCCGCACCTTCTGAACTGGAGCCCAACCATCTGCTATACAACTGTGGCTTGGTCACAAAACTGCTGGTGACTCAGTGGAGGAAGCAGAGGCATGGGCAGTCTATTTTTAGCTGTCAGTAAATGTACTGAAGTGGCTTACTGCTGAGTTGAAGAAAGGACAGACAATCCCCGCTTGCCCTATTTAGGGAATAAATGTGAAATACTTGCATCCATTTCTAAAGTCTAAATTATAGGTACTGCTGGGGAGAGGTGTGCTGGGGAGAACAAATCTCTGGCCATCCCTCTGTGTGGCTCAGGACAGACTTTGCTTCACAATGCAGCAGCAATATAAAAGCAACCAGCACTTTTGCAGAAAAAAAAAGCAGAGGAGGAATGTGGCACTCACCTGGAAGTGTGCTGCAGCTACCTGACAGTGCTCAAGTCTGCTCAGCCCTTCTTGAATAGCATGTAAATAAGTGATGGGCAGCAATGAGCCCAGGAGGACTGTTAAGCTTTTCTTTTGCAGAGGGGAGCAGTAAGGAAGAAAGTTGTGAAACAAATTTTGTATATATGTCTTGAATCAAAGATAATAAACATATATAAAATAATAATCACAGAATATGCTGAGTTGGAAGGGACCCACAAGGACCATTTAAGTGCAACTCCTCGCCCTGCACAGGACCCCTCCAGGAATCACACCATGTATATATATGTAAAAAAGCTTCTGTTCACTTTGTATCAGAATATGAGAAAATATTTGGGGAAACGAAGAGTTTGTAGATTCACAGCCAACAAACATGTTTGGCTCACCCGGTAAAGAATTGCCTGCAGATACAGCAAACTTCAAGAGTATAGTAAGGTTGCAAGGAAGATGAGCTAGTAATGGTTATAAAAGACACATAGAGATGTTAGTAAATTTGAACAAGTCCCATTTTTGCCTGAAATGTCTTCTGTTACCATAGACAGTAACTCTGATTTTGATTGAAATGGAGAAGGAAGAAGTCACTTTTCTTTGCATGTGGCCTTCCTTCTCTGGTCTTTGTTTTCAAGGCTTCCACACATCCCTTCAGATGGGGTAAGAGCTGACATTCGAGGGACGGATGTTGGCAGGTATAAATTTGCCTAGAAAAATGTGCTGGCCAGGGCTGTTGCTGGGATAAGATGCCATGAAGGAGTGACTGGACCAGTGTGGGAAATGAGCTAAATGGTAAGGAGGGCAAAAAATAGGTCCAGCAGGGCACCTGCATGTGGGTGTCTGGAGCTGGACCAAGATCTTCCTTCAGGAGGGGTTTGCCTGATGGGAGATCAGACATAAACGGGGGGAGACGTGCAATTTGGTCTGCATATTGTTGTTGCCATCGCATCAGTTCTGTAAAAAGAGACTAAGAAAGCCTATTCTATCTCCATCTGTCAGTGGCAGTGGGAAAGGCTGCTCTGCCACAGGCACTGCTGCTCTTTAAAAGCTTCCAAATGCTCCTCTGCTGAGATGTTGTGGAGGTTTATTTCCTTGCAGTGGCTGTGGTCACAGAGCGGTGTGATGGGCTCACAGCGGTAGGAGGCAAAGCATCTGTACTGAAACAACTTCAGCACGGTAAAATGATTCAATACATGGGAAAAAATAGCTGGGGGCAATGGAAAGGAGGAATGACCCCTAAAAGGGATCATTCCCCTTAGGAAAAGGAAAAGGATAAACAGCCTCTTGGGTTCTATTCATTATATTCTAAGCATTAGCATTACTAATGGAGGTCTGGGGGAATCTGTGCAGTGCAGGTCAATATTCTAGGGAGAGGGTTAATTAAAAAGATGTATTTTCTCTTTGGCGACATTATATGCTGGAGCTGTAGGGATGGTCTGTTGGCTCTCCAAGACTATTCACACACAGTCACTTGCAAATCTTGCAGAGCTTGTAGTTTTTCCCAGCAGGTACCTGTGACCCACTCCTGACAGTGTCCTCGCAGAATTTGAAGTGGGTGTGTAAAGAGTGATTCAGCCTGTGCCTGAATCAGCCATGTCCAACCCCATGCTGTGCTCCTGGGACTTGCACTGCTGATATTCAGCTTGGCATCTGCCTGTTCCTCATCCTCACCTGCCTTCCTCCCATCGTCTCTGTGGCTAGAAGAGCAGGGCTTGTTTGTCTGCTTTGGCAGAGGAAGGCACAGGAGCAGTTTGAGTTTTCCATGTTGAATTATTGATCTAAATGTTGGTGAGAAACCAAAGACCGAATGTTTAAAAGCATGGGATGTATTAGAGCCACATGAGTTTGATAGTTGAATCATCCAAAAATAATCTCTTTAACTTGCTGGGCCAGGGTAAGTCACATCTCTAGGAATGCCACATAATAAAAAATCAATTTAAAAGTCAATATTCTTAAGTCTTCCCTGCAGAGAGCCTGTCTGGATTTGCATTTCCTCACAGTTGGTCTTTATGTGCAAGATGTTCCTCACGCAGAGCTGCAGCTTCTGCTCACTCTGTGCTCCCAAAGCTCCAGCCCAAGGCTGGCGAGGCAAGGCACTGGTGCTAAGGAATCTTGTACTGCTGTGAAACATGACATTTATAACACACCGATTCCTTCTTTTCAAAATCAGCCTTTGCAATCCTTTTCTCTCCATATCTGTAGAAGACACCGTGCTGGATGTGAGCAGGCTCAAGGTACCCAGCAGCTGTGGCTGTCCCTCAGACATCGCTCCCTTCCCTCCTGTGCATTCGAGCATTTGGGTCTTAAAGTGTACAGGGTTGCTCTGCAGCAGACTCCAATTGCTTTTTGTGGGTGGCTGCCCAAAAGAGGAGCACTTTCATGTTTGTATTTTTTAGAGGATGGTTTCAGTCCTTAGCTCTGACCACCTATACTTTTTATTCCTTGCTGGATCCTGAATTAGAAAGGATTTTCTTGTCATTTTGCACTGGAAGAAATTGAGCATTGGTAAGAGCAGCGATTCTGGTCAGCGGCGATGAGGGAAATGGTCTCTCTTCTCCTATTGCTGCAACTCTCCTGGCTTCCCTCCAGTTTCCATCTGTGCAAAATCAGAGGGAGGACTGTGAAACACCCCAGCATACAGTGGTGAAAATTTCTTCCTCTCTGGGGCTTTGGCAATTTTGAATGGAAACCTTGGTTTATTCCAGTGCTAGACATTGCACAGCCCAGCCTTATCTCTGCTGATATTTCAGTTCCTGTCTTAGACCTAGCACGATCATCAAACTTCACATTGCCCCTGGGATCTGTCCTTAGGGGGATTTTTGACTTTGAATCACTCAGTCTCGTAACTTGGCTCTTCTCTTGCACTTGTCATGAAGTTGCATAATCTGGGGTCTCTTGCACTGGGATCTTTTCACCGATGTTTACCTTTGGCTTTAGTTTTGTGCAGTTTTATTTATCAAATCATTCATGAAGCTTCCTGCTACTGCAGGCAATAATTATTCTTATGTGTACAGACACTGCACTCGAAAAATTTCCGTTGCCTCTGAACATACCTGTTTAGCATTAAAATATGGACTTTGGCTATTTTTGGCAATTGCCTCGTCTTCGCTGCAGAGAAGTTTTCTGACCACAGATTTTGTAGTCAATGTGTCCTTCTCTTAGACCTGGATGTTCTGTTGCTTGTGGGTTTGTATTTTACCATTGCCACATCTCCATCTTTAGACATTCTTTTCCTTCTATAGCTCTGAAGAGCAACACTTTATTTATTTTTTTTTTCTGTTATGTGGGAAAACACTTCTTTGTTGATTTGACCACTTGCACTTTGAAACCTTTTGCCTTGTTTTCATTGTTTTGTTATGTCTTGGCTGAGCCAGTGTAGCTCATCAGCTTTAATTGGGGAGAAAGCACAGGGTGTGTTTGCTTTTCCCTGAAAACCATTTTCTGCTTCGTAACAAATTTTAAAGGCCTACAAAATTAATTAATAGCCTGCCTGAGTGCAGCTGCTGCTGAGGGGAAGTACAGCCTGCCCTGTCACAGAGCAGTGGGGAGTCCACCATCCTCTTCCCCCTCTCCAAAGGCACCGTGTGTGTCTTGGGGCTGGAAATACTCTATGAGTAACTCTGTGAGCAGCCGACTCTCTGCATATCAGTGGGATTTCTGCTTGGAAAGGGAGGTAGATTATCTCCAGGAGTGGGTACAAGTTGCCTTTCCTGCAGCAGCCCCTTCGCAGCTCCCATCGCAGGGCTGGGGGGTCAGCAGGACTGTCTGGAGGGGAGCAGGAGCTCCCCCATGGAGGCTGGCGGTGAGACACTATGATTTCAGTTCTCCTGGGGGTTAAAGGAACAGAATTAGCCTTTATTTTAGTTTGGCTGTAGCTGAGCCTCTGGTGCTGCCAGTTCTGCCCGTGGTGTGCCTGCACAGCCACCAGTGGCTTATGAAAGCTGCACAGGAGGGGATGGTGGCTTTGCTCCTTGCCTTCCCCTCTCCTACACTGCTGCAGCCCCACAGGTCTGCTCAGGCTGGCTCTGGACTGGGCTGTGCACAGGGCCAGCCCTGGATGGGCAGCCCTGCTGCACTGTGGGGCAGAAATCAGAGGTGGTAGGGCAGGAGGGAGAAATGCCTGCTGGGGAGGAAGCTGGTATCTGCCTTGTAGCAGACACAGTGCCGATTTTTTGCCCTCTTTGTTGAAGACACAAGGATTTCCTTCTGAAAGAGAGCTTAAAATAGGAGTTTTGGAGTCCTGGTTTAATGTACCAAGGATGAGCACCTTAAGCAGCTGTGCTATTGCCTGTTCTCTTCTGTAGCCTTGGTCCGTCCCAAAAGACCACAACTCTTCCTTTCTTGCAGACTTGATTTCTTTCCATAAACGTTTACATTCAGGTATTAATGTTGCAGTGAGTGGAAAGGTCAGTGGCTTTAATGCTTTCCTCTGGGATGTGGATGCAGAAGTGCTCCAGCCCCTGCACACCTTCTTCCACTGTGGGAGAGACGTGCAGTTTCCCCAGGCAGATCTACAGTGGTCTCTTAGTGTTTTCTTACTGATTTATCCTGTCTCCAAAATCTTTGTTATTTTCTTGAATGCTTTGTCTTCTCAGGGACCTTCAGGACTTTTGATTATGAAATTGTTTCAAAGTATTCACTTGCTCTGTTAAACATTAAAAATATCAAAAAAAAGGCCACAGTTGGCTTTCTCAATGTGTGACTTGCAGAAATAAAACCAAACGCGGGCTCATCTGAATCTATAGAGACATGATCCAGGCTGTACAGCCCTGAAGGGTGATGCAATGGGTCTGCAGACCAGTGCAAGCGATTAAGTACAGGGCTAAGGACCAAGGCAGGTGTAAGTACAACAGGAGGGGCAGAAAGCAACCCCTACTAGGCTGCCTGCAGCTGCTGGGCCACCAGCATGATGGCCCAGGTGCCACAGAACTGAATATGGATACGCACTTTGGGAGGAGATCAGCTGTGAATTCCTGAGCTGTCCTCACATGCTCCTTATGGAAGGACAGATCCACCTGAGTGTGTCACGTCTGGTGCCTTGTCTGCACCTCACACTGCAAGGTGTTCGTCACACCCTTCTTTTGCACTGCTGAAAGCCCCTCGAGCGTTATCTCGGCACACATGTGGGCTAAGTAACAGCCACAATTAACACACCTCTGTGTAATTAGAGAATAGCACCTGGCCTTGCCTATGAGGCTTGAGCAGAAGCCAAGCTGTGTGGGTGGAGGGTTTCCCCAGAGGTCCTGGCAAACATGGGGCTAGGCAGTGGATTGATTACAGCTGTGTGTGAGGGGGTTTAAAAATAGCTCTCCAGCTTTCCAGAGGAATGTATTTGTTATGGAGTCGCTGAAAGGCTATAGTAAGAGATCCAGGAGCAGCCTCTGGGAGCAAGCCAAGAGACAGAGCTTCTGGGCACAGTGCTCCCTGGAAAGGCAGGCTTGGGCTGCTGAGCAAGGAACCTGCTCCTGTTTGTTTGCCCTCTGTGTTCAGGGAAACAAGACTGTGTATGTCTCATACAATAAATAAACATTGCTGCACCAGGGAAATGCTTGACGTATCATCCGTTGTATTGTAGTGGAAACAACCTGGCAAGACACCACTTATTGGCTAATCCTCGGGCCAGATGGAGGTAACAATATGTTTCAAATGTTAATTACCTACTTCATTATGTGTCTGATTTTCTGGTTTTAAACAAATAACTAAGAAGGCTTGTTTAGCAAATATATTTACTGGTGCATCCTGGTTCACTGCTCAAACCAACAAGATCTCAGCCTTAACAGCGAAATTGTTAGCTTGGGTGTAACAGCAGAGCTAATCACTAACACATGGGGAACCTAGAGCAAAGAATCTGCAAATGGACAAGGAGCATGGCAGGGAACTGAAATAAGGGACACTCGTTCTGCTACTCTGCAAGAAAAGCAGGTTTCCACCTTTCAGATACACAGAGATCCTAATTAACTGTTCGTGATGGTGATGCATTAGGATGAAAGGGGCTCCCATGAGTGTGGAATTAATGCAGATGTTCAGGTGAGTGTTTTCCCAAATACATTCCCCAAAACACACCTCCAGCATACACACTAGGATGGGTGGAAAAGAAGCCGTGACACTCAGGTTGGTTAGGGCAGAAAGCGTGTATGGCTTCAATGGAATGGAGAGATCCCTTAAGAAGGAGCAAAACAGAAGCAAGGGTTATGCTGAGGGAAAAAAAAGGAGACGGAACCATTGTGCAGGGCAGGGGGAGATCGCGGAGGCCAGGCCAGGGGGGATCCTGGTACAACATCGTGAAGCTGCAGGGTTTTATAATCCCAGTGCTATGATAAACTCCAGTCAAGTGTAGACCTGACAGCACAGAGGAGTGGAGGCATTGGCTGTGTGTGCAGTGAAAGGTAGGTTAGTCCCATCAGGAGTGAGAGCTTGCTGAGATAGAGGGGAGTTGATTCAGATCTGTGGTTAACCCTCCATAAATCCATGAAGTCACATCAGCCGCACCAGCATGCGTGAGAGATCTGTTTGGGCCTAGGAGGCATTTGTTGGAGAACAAGTTGGGTTTTTATTTCAGGGATAAGTTTTTGGAGATGGTCATGAGGAAAATAACTTTACTTGCAAGCAGTAGGCATTTGCCTGGGTGTCTCTGAGAGACCAGAGCTCTTGCGGTGCTCTTGAACATGGGTTTGCAGATGATAACCTCATCTTTTGGCCACAGCATGCTGTGGGTTTGCTTGCAGGGTTACGTATGCTCAGGAAATTACATGGAAATAGATATATAGAGATATATCTCACTGTATTGATTAGATTCAGGCAAGCATCAGGATGTCTAAAGGCTTTGTGCCTGCCTTTTGGGACCCTCTGCTAGTGGACAAATTCCTCCTGTTGGTGCATCTTACACCCTTGCTGGCTCAGAAAGCCAAGGCAGAAAATATCCATTCTGTGAACTGCACATCCTTCCAGCGACACCAGCCTAGAGCTTTTATTTAGTCTCACATCTCAGGCAGCAGATTTGCCTACTGCAAGGAGACACATGGAGGAAATGGTTTCTCATAGTTACAAGAAGATGGTGTTCATCAGCTTCCAGACCTGCTGTAAGGAGGAGTCGATTTGTAAGACAGAAGGAACAAAATTAGGTAATCTTTTTCCAAAGAAGAGATATTTTTTGAGTCTTGTATGATCAAGAAAGTGCAGAAATATAGTTGTTTCTTCTCAGGATGAGCCTTGACTTCTATTTCCTGGAATAAGCGCATGCATGGAGGTCTATGTGCTCCAAACTAGATGACATCACCTTTTAATCTATAAATCAGCATTTTTGTGAGCACTGCATCAGACTTGTTTTGAGAAGAGCCTTTGAGCTGTCGCAGAGCTATACAAATGTTTCAGAATCATTATTTCATTTTTCTTATTAAAAAAAAAAAACACCAACAAAACATTTGCTGCATCAAAATCAGTTGAATTTTGAGACTCTGGTGGGACATGTTTCTCCCTTTCATGGCTTTTACCAGCATCCTCCCACAGTGTGAACACAACCCTGGGTCTGATTGCTCCCAGGAGCCCTGCCAAGCACCCAGCATCACTGGGCGAACACTGGGAGCATCCCCCCCATCCATCTCTCTTCTTCTTGTCCTTGAGCACCAAAGGAAAGGGACACATGAGAAATATACCCGGGTGCACAGAGAAGCAAAATAGTGCAAGATGTAATTTTAAGACATGGGTTAAGCTGTCCCAGGGTGTTTAGCTCACACTGCATTTCCATAAGCAATGGCACGTCTGCCCTGAGAAACAGCCTGTTGGTCAGACATTTGGCGTGCTGGGTGGCAGAGCTGCATCTAACCTGGAAATAGTGGTGACAACTGGTTCAAAACACTAGGAAGAATAAGTAGCAAGTTTACTTTAGGTGTATCAGTGACTAGGCATGCCATGTTTTGGAAACATTGCAGCAAGGTGAGCTTTGAGAAGCAATTTGCAGACAAATATGATAGCTGCAGGTTATGTTTTTCTGGTGTGGCCTTCATCTTACTCCTTTTTTTAGGGGGATAAAGGTAGAAATGAAGACAAAGATAGAGGTTTTATGTTGGCTAAGCAGGCCTGAAAGGGAGAAAACCCAAACAGCAGAAGTGTTCCTTAAAAAACCAATTTCAATCTGAGTTTTTCCATTGCTGCCTTCAGTTACATAAAGGCCTTTCATATACCCAGGTCTGTTGATCTCTGATAAAACTGCACAAAGGAGGCAGCTCATTAACTCTCGTTCTGCACTGAGCATGTTTTGATGTGCAGACTGCTGACAGCACAAAAAATCCTTTCTGGCTGTGTATGTAGGGATAATAGCAGTATTGATAGTGGGTACCTGCTGCAGGCAAAACACAGAGGATCCCCCATCTCCTCAACATTTCCTCTCAGGAGTAATGACCAGAGAATGTGAAGAGTGATTGTGGAGTTAGACCTAATACAAAGCTCCTGTAATTGAAAGTCCATTACAGCGTCTCAAGTTAGACTCTTGAAATAAACACTAGCTTTTAAAAATGCCTGCCATTACTACCTAGTTATTGATTAAAATAATGATACATTTTGTTTTTAAAGAGGTTTTCAAGCTCTCTTGTGTACAGAAGACTTCTCAAACATGTAACAATTCCAGGCATGAACAGTTTATTCGAACATTTAGCTTGCCGCGATGGAGACTACAAAGAACTGTTGTGTTAGTGTGGGGAGGCAGAGAGCAAAACTAACCCACCTGCTTCAGTTAACTAAACTGGATGGAACAGCATAAGTGAGAAGAAAGTTACATTTAATGGATAATTTTTTAACTAGAGGATGTTAGACATCAAAGCTGGTATCTTTTAAAAGAGAAATTTTTGTCAGCATTCGTAAGTGCGTGAATGATGGGCATGCAACTTTCTGGTTGTGCTTTGATTTCTTTCTCTCTGCTTCAAAATCATGAAGGATCATGGAGAGAAGTAAAACAGCTCCATTAGAGTTAAATGCTGGTGTTCACTGACAGAACAAAGATAGAAAGCAAACAACAAGTGCATTGCTATGATGCTTTGGGTGCTGTCCTTCTCTTTGCAGCCCTTGCTGGTGCCCAGGCACTTGCTCCAGGCTGGCACAGCCCTGCTGCAGCCATGGCAGCTTGTGGAGACAAACAGCCAGGGTCTGCATCTGTGCTGCCCACATTCCCGACTGTGTCGGTCCAAAAACCTTTCAATGTTGAATGAATGGCAGATGAAATTAGACCTAAGGAAAGTTCAACTTTAATGTCAAGTGCCACTGTTTCATTATGCGGATTTTTCAGAGCTGCAGCCAAATCGGTCCAGTGCTGCTTAATTGCTTAATATGATAAATTATGTCTCTTGCCAACTGCTTGCCTAATTATGTATTTTATTCCTTATAAACATCAGCTCTGAGACGATGGAAGGGAGACCGCGCAGAGTTTCCACTGCCAATCTGATGGGCTGGAGTACAGCAGCCATTTCTGTAGCTATATTTATCTTCCTCTCATCAATGTGACTGACATGGACCTCCAAGAAGTTATGTTTTATACTCCACTCTTCAAAATGAGGACTCGCTTTGTCATTTCTCCAGGGAAGCTGTTTTTGAATCTATTATAAAAGGTTGTTTATCTCATCTCCCAAGGACTTGCATATTTTCACAAAATATCATTTGGCCTGTTGCCATGTTTTCAGTCCAGAGTGTCAGAGGCCAGGCCAGCTGTGGGCAAGAACTGGGAGGCTCCTCTCTGTCTGAACTCCTCCTGTATCACAGCAAAAGACATCATTTTTGGGGTTTTTTTGTGGATTTTACTCAGAATCAAGCAATTCTGACAAACTAGAAAAATATTGTTTCTGAAGCCACTAAAAGTTGAATTTCAGGTCTGACCAAGTTTATCTTTTTAAGCTGGAAAATGGAGGGATAGGTTGCAGGTGGACTGCACGTGGTGGTGCTAAGCACTCTGCAGCCCCGAAGGGCAGCAGCTCTCTGCCCTTGGGAGCTCACAACATGATGGAGGTGAGCAAAGGGACTCTGCCTGTGATTGGTACTCCAGAGGAAGGGGCAGGGGTAACTAACTAACTGTGGTGGATGTGACCTCAGTGAACCTCCAACGCCATTCCTTTTGTCAGGTGGCTGCTCCAGAGCAGCAGTGGTGGAAGAGGCAGCACCACGTGTGTCCCCACCACCACTGAACCACAGGGGTTTGCTTACACCACTGCAAACCACTCCCATCCAGCAGTGCCTCGTGAACAGAATACAGCTGTCATCTACACACACTCTATTGAGCTTCATACATATTAATGTTCATATACTGACTGCTCTTTCTCATCTGCTTTAATCGAAAGATAAGCTGAATTTCTTATTTTGCTCTGCAGTAGGAGCTGTATTTGAAGTAGTGCATTTTCCTGCTGTGTTCCTACTACGTTTGAATTAAACTTGGTCATAACAGTAGAAAGAAAGCATCAACCTCTACATAAAATCGATTTGTACCAAGGGAAGTGTATAATGCTGTACTTTAAAGTGATGATTATTAGAAATAGCTATTTGGGACATTATAGCTGAGGAGAAAAGCATCGAAGTCACTGTAAAATATAAATGTCTCTCTTTCATTTATCAACTGCTGAAAACAAAAGCGTTTAACTTCACAGGATTTAATATCAGTTTAGATTTTTTTTCTTCTGATAATGCACAAGATGAACCATGCCTGCTTGAACTTTGAGAACACAATTCCCCTCTTGCAGATACACTGTACTTTCTTAAAAGAGAGCAGAACAGGGAAATGAAAACCAGAGGTCCATTTACAGAAGTCTGTATACAAAATGTGGGCAAAACTGCAGAAACAACTATCAGAGTCACATGTGACAGCTGAACAACCCTGCACACAATTAGGATAAAAGGGCAGTTCCCCCTGGGCAACAACTGTGTGATGGATGGCTGCAGCTCGCTGCACTGCAGCTGCACAAGAACCTTTGGTATCTTTTTTACGTACATTTATTTCATGTGAACAGAGGCAACGCTTCCTGTGTTGAAAAGAACATCAAAATGTATTTCCACAGAAATTCCAAAAGTTAATAGATTTATTCTTGCATTTTGTGAGTGGTATTTATATGCTTCCCAGCTTTTTTCTTCTTTCCTCCTTTTATCCCTTTTTCTGTAGGGGCTGAATAATTCATCATAGAAAGAAGCACATGGATTTTCATTTATTATTTTAGTAAAACAATACTTCAAAGAAAGCAGTGTCAGAAGTTTGCTCACTGTGACTCAGATTCATGGAAAAGGCTCTGCAAAGTCTCTGGGATCTCGTTTTAGCATGGACATATTTGTAGGTCTACTGTCAATATAAGCTTGCAAAAATTATGCTCAAATTTAAGGAATTCTGCCACTACAAACTTTGTATAATTTGACCAAAAAAACATCATAAGATCATGTATTTTCATTCTCTGGTCACAGCAGAAATGTTTAAAATATTTTATCGGCTTTTATTTGGGGGGGGGGGATGGGGAGGGGGCATGCGTTAGGTTCATGCTGAATAACTTAGTTTCATCAAAATCAGCTGAGAACTCTTCAGCTGGGTAAACTATGCATTTTTGGAGACTTCCTTAGCAATAAAACTGCCAATGCAAGTTTCAAAAGCTTTATCTTTTTGATCTCATTTGCACTTAAAAAGCACGCTAGATTTGTAGGAGAAGATCAGGAGCCCCAAAAGTCTCAGTTTATAAGGTTGACAGTTCAGTAGCTCACATGGGACCAACACCAAAAGCAAAGGTGTCATCTTCAGAGAGAAGGCTTTGCTCAGCATTGAGTTCGAAGTGCTCTCCACTGCTCACTGTGATATTAAGCTCTTAAATCTGTCTGACACTTGAGGTTCCCCGACCCGGATTCCGGGGGCAGTGCCAGTTACCCGGAGGGCTGTCCTGAGTTGCTGGATCTGTTCGCAGCGGGGAAGCAGCCGAGGCTCACACAGGGCTCGGCAGCTTCCAGGTGGCAACGGCGCAGGAAGAAGCAAAGAAGCGGACGGGCTCCGGCACAGCTCCACGGGAACAGGGTTTATTAGGGGTGATGAGGGTCCGGAAGCGCAGGTGCCGAGAGAGCCCCGAACAAAGACTGACAGGGGCTTAAGAACCAGGGACGAAGAGGGGCGTGGAAACCCCAGGGAACCAATAACCGAGAGCCAAAGGGGCGTTACAGAGGTGGGGAAATGCACCGAGGCCCAATGGGGAACAAGGGAGGCGGGAAGAAGGAGCAAAGAGCCAATGGGCTACTGAGGAAGGGAGAAAGTTCTGGAAGATAACCAAGTATAGGGAAGAAGGGAGGGGAAACCAGGATCCAATGCCCGGGGAGACATCTACATAGAGGTGCGAGGGCTGCTGGGAGGGTTCTATGTTACCCTAAACCAGGGGAGTTTGCCCATTAACCAGGTCCCACTGCTGGAGCCTACTAATTGGTAGCTTTTGGCTGGTGTTAGACAGCCCAGGGACGGGCTGCCACCCCCTAAACAGTTCCTAATAACTTGCTGTAATTGCGTAAACCACTTGGAAAGTGTAAACACAGCGGGTTGCTACCAAAATATAAGTCTCATGCTTCTAACAGGACTAGCTGGAGTGAAAAGTTCTGGGGGAGGGTGAAGTTGTGACTGGCAGACACAGCAAGGAATCTCTCCTGACCACATAGACTGGGAAACACTGTTGGCAAAACTTGCAAATTCAGATGAAGTAAATGGCAAATTGTCCAGAAAAGCAGGGTATGCATGAGTTAGTTTTGCTCACTCCGTGTCCCACAACAGAAATGTAGAATTTGGGTAGGAGATGCTTCAGAATGTTATTCCAAGAGTTGCATAGAGAGCAATGTCTGACACGAAGTTGGTGAAATTTACGAGTCCAGAGGACTCCAGGACTGAGAAGAGCTTAACATAGGTTAACTCTTTTATTCTGCAACCGGTAACAGAACAGTAATGGTTTTATAAATGTTACTGGCCTGTGGAGGACAGGAGCTACATTTCCAAGGACTCAGAGCTTAAGGTTTTGTCCCGTGACAGGCAAACACCATCAGTACATTCAGCAGTTTTGATACCTGTGATTATCCATGACACTTCGGAACACTTCATTTTTTGTGGCCTCAGTGTGCTGCTTCTTTCTGCAGTTTTGAGTGTAGCTTATTTTTGAAGGGCTGGATGACTAGTTCTCCGCAAGACTTACAAATAGTTTTGAACTTAAAGAGATCTAGTCTCCATCCCTTATCCATACTCTCCATGTCTTTTACCATTTTAAAGCCTTCTTCTGAGTTCTGAAACCCAAAACTACTCAAAGATATTTTCTGCTGAGATCCTTCAGCTGGTTCAGAAGATACTTTGAGAATTTTCTTTCAGCAAGAAAATCTTATTCAGACATTGACAATCTATAAATGAAGGTAGAAATTGTTCTCAAGGCTCTTATAACTTCCTTGGTGAGTCTGCTTTGATTTGTATGAGGTCTGAGGATCTCTGAAGTCCTCTGGCTGACCTCTGTCTTCCACAGCAAATTAGGTAACCATGTGGAAGACAAGGAGTGAGAATGTGCATCATCTCCATGTGGCTATGGAAAGCCGACTGATATGAAGCCATCAGTACCCTCAAGAGTCTCAGGGTTTCAGAGTCTTTTCTGTAACAATAAGCATAGCTCTTGGGACGCAGCAGCACCTGAGCCAGTCTCCAGACTGTGGACTGCTGGGCGTCATAACAGTTGTGTCATGGGTGGTTTAGATTGGATATTAGAAAAAGCTTCTTCACCCAGAGGCTGGTTGTACACTGGAACAGCTTCCCAGAGAAGTGGTCACAACACCAAGCCTGACAGAGGTGGACAATGCTCTTGGGCATATGGTGTGACTCTTGGGGATGGTGCTGTGCAGGACCAGGAGTCGGACTCAATGATCCCTGAGGGTCCCTTCCAGCTCAGTTGATTCTGTGATTCTGTGATACATGCTAGGATCGCAGCTCTGGGTTTGATTTGCAGTAGGTCTCAAGGACAGCAGAGTTTTTCAACCGAAGAGTTTTCTACTCATCTGGTAGTGTCTCATTTATAGAACTGAGCTCTACCAGTAGTCTACCCCTAGCCTCTCAGGACCAGCACCCCGCATATCACAGGTACTCAGCCCATCTGTGCAGAGCAGCAGTTCCCACCATCACTGAGATTTCTGTCTCATCTGGCAGCCTGGAGAGTGAGGGCATGGCTGTACCATGTAGGTGCAGTCCAAATTGTAGGAGGTAATGCAGCCATTGGCCCCTGCGTGTCACACTTCCAACTGCTTGTCCATGAGAACTAAGGCGTGTGGAGAAGACTAGGTGGGAAGCCATGTACAGGCAAGGTGAGAGACAATATGTGTGTATCTCATCCGGTGAGCTGAGGCACTTGAGAAATACTTGCACTGTTAAAGCTTCCAATTTGAACACACTATACTTTCACAGTGACTTGGGATGACATAAATGGTCAGCAGGCAACTGGAGGAGGCTCACCCTGTCCTGAGCAGCCCTAGGCTCATGGATTACAAGCAATTAACAATGCCTTGTTTGCTTGTGAATGGCAAGGTCCTAATCCAGCCGTTCCTTAGAGTTTTCCCTCCTGTTTGCCCATGCCACAGAATAGTCCTGTTTTTAATATATGCAGGAATTAGATCATAGTCTTGGAGTCTTAGTGTGTAGCTCTTCAAGACAAAGGGCCAGATCTATGGAGAAGTCTGAAATAATGTCTACTCTGCAGAGTAGAAATGTTTCCTTCTACCTTTGCAGCCCATATGCTGTGGGATGTTAAGCACAAGACATGCTTTCGGCAGGAGAGGCTGTCACACTGGCTTCTCCAGGTCCCACACAGTGTCTTGGCAAAGCTAAACCTGATGGGGACCAGCTCAGAGCCTTGAGGGGTAGCTTTGTTTGGGTTTTGGCTCTGCTATTGTCAGGTGAGTACAACGCATATGTAGGTACTCATTGCACATCATAGGTACCATGTCTTTTTTTGAGTATTTATCTTTTAAGCCATACTGTTTAAATACCTATTTTTTCTCCTAAACGGTAGCAAATTCTGCTTACCTCCTGCCTCTTTGGGCATTATTGGCATTTGTCAGGGATCTGACACACTCAAGTGCATTGCTCTTCAAGGCACGGAGATTCAGCTCTCGACTGAGAGCTATTATTTAGGGCTCAATTAATCTTTTGTCCATATTTTGCCTTCAGCAGCTCGGCAAAGCTCCTCGCAGTACGCACTGTGCCGTGTGGTGGATTGTTTTGAGGACTGTGCTGGCCTTTGTCTAACACACCAGCTTGTCTCACTCTCTCCTGGATTATCTTCTGACCCATCTTCTGACCCAGCAGTTCTTACCCAGCCATAGATGTCCCCAGGATTTCTCAGAGCCAGCAGTGCATATTGTGTTTATATAGGCTCAGAGGGGAACCCTCTGTTGCGAGTTCATAGGGGTTGACAGGGCCCTTTGTGTCCTCCTTACGCTTTGCATGCGAATTTTGTATTGTTTCCAGACAAAGTCAGTTGTGTGTGGTGTCTGGAGCCCAATACATTTTTTCCTTTCTTTCTCTTGGAATTGCAACGTGAAAAATGGTTTATGCTCTTTTTAGAAGAAGCTGAGCTGATTTATCTGACTTCAGTGACGTTTTGTGGGCGGTGAATGGAGCCCCTTGTGCTTGCAGAGCAGTGGAGGGTTTGGAGCAGGGCCGCAGGCTCAAGCCAAAGGCCAGCTGTGACCAGCCTTGATTTTTCTCACCCAACAAACTCTCCAGCTACATCAGCTGGGGTTTTTTAATGGAAAACTGCATTTTTTTGTGAAGGTTCAGCAGTACGTTTGAGGGATGGCTCTTACCCCCTTAAGGAACAACTGAAGCACATTTTGAAGCAAATACACTTCAGCAAAGTGTCCACAAATACTGCAATGAGGGAAGAGGCTTTAGAATATCTAAATTTGGATTGTTAAACTTTTGTTTGGTGTGGCTCTTACTTTGAGACTTACCAAAAAATGAAGGCTATGTGGGTGGTGTTTAAAAAAATGTCTTTCAGTAACACTTAGAGACTTCTGAATTTTTCCTCGTAAAAATAAATCATTCATTTTCTTCCAGGCTGGGGTGAAAGCTGGGTTACCCTGAGCCATGGGTGGCAGCTGGGCAAGTGTCCATGCCACTTGTCATCTGGCATCAGCAGTACTCTTCAGTGCATTCCTTCTCAGGTGAGTGGAACTGGGGTTTGTGCTCACCTCTTGCATAAACAACAAATCAATTAAATATTTAGTCTTTGTGACTGTGACAACTTCTTGAGTTGTTTATAATCCCATGCTTCTTTTCTGACCAATTTTACGCATGTTTTATGCAACAGAAAGCAGAAGCATTTTGATCTATCAAGCAGAGATGAGTGCCCTTCCTCATGCAGCATCCAGTCATGTCTGAGCTGATTAGCCATTCTTTTAAATGCTGTCACCCTTCTTACATAAATAAATGCCCAAGAGAGAATGAGGGAGGCAGGGGACAAAAAAATATTTAGGTGTGGATATTCATATAGAAATGCTTAAGGGTGCCTTCGAGGTAGGGAAACATGCAATTTTTGACTACCATTCCCTCTGTTCCCTTGCTTGGGGCTCGTTTCCCCCTACTTAGGTGAAGCACAGAGCCTAAGCTATAGGCTGAAAGCAGCAGAGTGGGCCACAGAAACCAAAAATCTAGGAGAAATTTAGTTGGCTTGTAATGCCTGTGCGAAATCAGTATGGTGGGAAAGCTAGTTCTTCTCCTCCTTGCATTTTCTAATTGCAAATGGCCCCATCCTTCACCTCTGTTCTCAGTTTGCTTAATAGACAAAAGAGCAGGTCTTGCTCCCCCAGAGGAGTCTGGCACTTCCACCAAGCCAGCTTCTCCTGGGCTTTGCCTCCGTGAGGGAGCTGAGCAGCAGTACTTGGAAAATGGGATTCTCATCTGGGGTACCCAGGAAAGAACACAAAATGTTGGGAACCTGTCCTGTGCTGATGGTCAAACAGGATTTCCAATTCCCCTGAGGGCGTGTGTGTTCCCTACCCCTGAACATCCAGGAGTAATGGAAAATACAGAACATACATAACACAGCCACCGTGCGTGTGAAAGGGAATGGTGGGCTCCCATTCTTGGGGGTGAAGGTTCCCCAACCTCTCTGTGGTTGTTCTGGATATCACCAGAAACCACGGGCATAAGATCAAATGATACATCTTGTGTCCAAACTGTTTGTGGTCAAAAAAGAGGGCAAGAGGCCACACAGAGGCTCCTGTAGGAGGAACATAGAGAGTAAGGATGTTCTTGTGCTTGCAAGGGACCACACCTTTCTTCTCAGGTGTATTCTCACTTCAAGGAGGTGTGTTGGTAAGGGGCCGCTCTGCATGCCAAGGCTGAAGCTTGCTTCTCTTTTTTCATCTAATATGAATGGCTCGCCCCATTCTAAGAAAAGCCAGCTCCTTTGAGATCCCATAAGCACAAGGAGTATTTACTTTTTCCAGGTGCCAGCCCTGCAGCTGGATATAAGGTGGGAAAGAACAAGGACTTTCCTTGCCTTGTCAACATGGGCTTAAAACTAACACATTTGACTCCTATGGATCTGGTAAGAGATCCATAAGATCTTTACTGTCTCTGACTTACCAGACTGGTCTTCCAGCAGTGAGTTTCACCCACCCCAGGAACACCCTGTGGAATGGACATCAGCGTGGTGGGATGGGACATGGTCTGGGGGACGGAGGCAATCCCCTCTGCTTGGCTTGCCATGGATGGTAGCACTAAGGAATGTGGGGAAGGGTGCAGCATAAAACAAGCACAAGTTAACCCAGGTAACTGCCTGTTCATCTCCACATCCCATCTCTTAAACACCAGCACCAGCCCTGGCTCTGGACCAAACCTGGCTCAGAGATAAGGAACCATTCCCAACCAGGGACTGCTCTCCCTGTGTTAAATAGATACCTGTGAGGCCTGTGCAATGCTTTGAGTGTCGGCTGTCACAGCTCTTTGGTTTCATGCTTAAATTAAAGTAGCTGATGCGTTCTTAGACCCCTTTGATTTTTCTGCTTCCCTGCTCTGTTTTCTCATTTGTTCAAAGCTCTGGTAATTCTCTGTATCACCTGGTCCCCTGAGCAACTTCTCATGGGAAGGAAATTAATTTAGCAGTGTTTTTTAAATTCTTATCCTATGCCTGATAATGTGAATAATGTATGTGCTACCAAAGCCATTTGTAATTAGTCCATTGTGCTGCTAAACAAAATCTTAGGACCCAGTGTTTTCATAACAGCAGGTAGGAAGGCTTTTGGCAGGTAGGAGGGCTGTTGTTACTGATTTTTTTCTGTGCTTCACTTTTTGGTCATATGCTCTTTATCTCTGGTATTGTCTGACTGGTTGATAGTTTTCTTTTCTAAAGAATAAAATCGCTCTGTGAATCCCCAATAAACAAAGGCCTCAGATAAGTGAATTTCAGTGGGTCATTATGTCATACTAGCAGTAACAAAAATGAAATCCAAATACCCTCACCATCGTTCAGATGAGGCAGTGGCTGGGTGAGTGAATATCCAAGCCTCAAAGTGTGCCTCTGTTTTGCTAAGAAGTCCTTGAATTCTGGTTGATTATTTTAAATGTTCTGATTTATTTATCATAAGTTCATAACAGTGTGCCAGTCATCTTAAAGATATTTACCAGTCAATTTTTGTGTTTGTTCTCTTTCTTTCTTGGTCTGGATTCTGACATCAAGATATATTGGTGTGGGCGGTCTAAGGCCTCCTCTGAAGCTAGTCATTATCCGGGAAATGCTCTGAGAAGCCTTTCCTGATAAATCAAAAGACATTTATACTTCCAAAATAGCCTTTTCTATTCCAAGAGAGAGCAGTAACTGTTTCAGGTACATGCTCCATTAGCCCAGTTATGGTTATTAAATACACTAAGACTAACAGCTTCAGCTAATAAGATGCAAAATTTGAGCCTCAGGAACATTTCTAGTAGTGAAGAAAATATGAATATTTATCAGGGGCCAGATTAGCTCTTTCAGAAGGAAAAAATGAAATTAAAAAAAAAAAAAAAAGGCAGGTAATCATGTACCTGAGGTAAAATACTGACCTAAATGGCCAGGTTTTTACCCTGAATCTTTTGCCTTATGTTTCTTTTTCATTCCGAAACAACAACAGACAAGGATGATGCTAAATGCAGGGCTGTACACAGTTTTCAAAGTGCCCTGTGGTATCACAGGTCGGGCTCTTGCCCTCAGGTCTACCTGCACCAGGGAGGTGGACTTTGTCTGGTGAAGAGCACAGCACTGCCAGCCCCTTCTGAGGCCAGAAAAGAGATGTTTATTGCTAAAAGCACTTGTCCTGCTGCACAAGCAACCTGCATCTCACACTGCCCTTTGGGATAGCATGTGTTAAATTAGTTGTGAAAGGCTGAGCAGGGACAGGGAAGAGTTTTAGAAAGTTGAGGACCAGCTGGGCACATTTCTGCTTTCTCCCCTTTGACATCTGGTAGGAGTTTTTTCCATCCCTGATCAGATATGCCAGCTGGTTAATAAACTCAGGTGCAGGGCAGCAGCTTGCCTGATGAAGATGAGTAATTATGTTTCACCTTCTCTGACTGGAATTTTGATTGCCACAGACATGATTAATGGGATTTTCTGACGATTGCTTAAAGAAAGCTTTAACTCCTAGGAAATCATTTAGTATATGGGAACTGTAACCAGGCTTTAAACCATCAGCAAAGATGAGGGATAGTGAGAGACTGAGGGAGCAGTATCATGAGAGGAGGTCTGACATTTTATAATTGTCTTGGAGAATACACTGACGGGAAAGGACACAAACAGCCTCGTGACAAACTGGACACACAACACTACATCAGGTGGAGCTGCAAGGCATGGATATTGTTCAGGGGACTGGGAAATAAAATCAGATCTGTGATATTTTGGAGGAAATAATACCACCCTTCCTTTTGGAGAGTTTGGGGAGGAGTTAACATGAGCCAGATGTTAATTTAGCAAATAACTTTATTACAACAATCAAATACAGTTGAATAAACCGTAGCTGAGTGTTGGTATACCAAGCATGAAGGAATTGCACTGTGTTCTCAGACAGCACTTCTAAAAAATAAGCATTTAATCTTCATGTTTGAAATATGTAACAGTTTTGAACTGGCACTGTGGGAAGAAGTAGGACTCAAGAGCAGAAGTTCTGGGGACCATGGTTTCCATTTACAGCTGTGCCGTTTTCCCATGCGTGACATGCTGCATGTGGGGAAGTCTGTCTTAACCCACACAGCTCCACTGGCACCGGAGCTGTTCAAGCCTGGGTTTTGAGGAAGTAGGGCCTTGCAACAACCTGATTTTGGTAACCAGGAAAGGGCTAATATTGGCAGGAGCTTCCCCTGCACTGGGGGTGCCCAAGGGAATGCAGGAACCCTGAATCATTGGGAGATCTCCCGGAGGGAGCAAGCAGCACTGGGGCAAGTGAGGAGCTCTGCCTGGCTGGCTGCCAGCTCAGACCTGCCTGTGTCAGGGCATGTGCCACACTCCCATCACCCTCCCTCCATTAAGTCTGCTCCAGTGCATCTGCAGTTATGCTCACAACACCCCTCTCTCAAATGGTATCTTCTCTCTATCTCTCGGCCAGGCAGATGAGGGGCTGTGGATCAGTGTAATCAGTGCACTCCTTTCTTGTGCTTGGCAGGGGAAATTTGTCTTTAACGACACAAGGAAAATCCTGGAGTTGCATTTCAGGAGCTTTAATTCCTTTATCGCCTTCTCTTTCACTATATATTTGCATGATTCTTTGTCAGGAGACATGATTTTAGAGAGGTTTCTTGCTTTTACTTCATTATTTTGGGGATGCTGCATTCCTCCACTCAGACCATTTGTACTCTCTTCTAAAAGAGAGTCTTTCCACCAGCTTCTGTGAGATCTCAGACCATGTCCACCCTTTCCCACCCACCACATTCCACTCTTGCATCCAAGCCTGCTTTCCCCATGGTGATCCTTCCTCCTCAACCTGCCCCTCCTCCTACTCCTCTCTGACTCCCAGACTTCCTCTTCAGCCTGCTCGTCTCCTTTGCGGTTCCCACCTCCATCCATTTTCCTGCATCCCTCTGCCCAGATGTTCCAGGATCCCCCTTCATCCTCTGCTGCAAATGAGTCACTCCCCCTCCTGCTCCTGCTGCTACTCCCTCTGTCTGGCACTCATTCACCAGCCCTGACACTTGCCCCTCCTCAGCTGCACCCAGACAGGTCCATCCTTCAGGAGCTTTCAGGTCAAGGAAAAGACATGGCAGAGAGACTCCTAGTTCCCATTTTCAGGGCTTGATTCCAAGGGGCCTGGCTGTTCCTAAAGTGCCTGGTTTTCTCTGTACATGTGGAAGTGCTCCCAGAGAGGTCACCAACATCTGCATCTGGGCGGGACAGGAAGGAGACAGGAGCAGGCATCCACCCAGCTAGGACAGGCTCCCAGAAAAACTCTAGCTGTTGAGACCTTGCAGCTTTTCCTAAGAATGTGAAAGTGTGGTTTTTCAGGCAGCCTGGATTTGGAGCTCTGCATAGGTGGCAGGCAACGCAGAGTTGAGTTTATGGGGTTGGTGCTGGCACCTCCGGATGGGTTACATCTCCAGCCAGAAGGGCAGGAGGGGTAATAGTCTTATGGGAGAAATTATTTGAAATTTTAATGCTGGAAAATAGTTTTGTCATTGTCTTGTTTATGTCAAAACTGCAAGAGTAGCTTGGGTTTATTTAAAAGAAAAAAAAAATTCAGCCTGTAATAGCTGGAATGGGAATCTGCAGCCCAAATGGACAAGTGCTGCCATTCTTCTAAACATCTCACTGTGGGACCTCATAATGAGAATTCTGGGCAGCGTTAACAACATCAAATGTACTTGGGCAATCTGTCAGAGGGATTGGGTGTCAGCTCTCCAGCCTAATTGTGGGCCTTCAGGAGGAGCCTCATGAATATGTCTAAATAGCTGGAAACATGCTGTGACACTCAGTTAATTCTTCAAAATGTAGATAATTGTGCAGTCATGGTGAAGACTGATAAAATGTATGATTACTTGGAAAAGGGAAGTCAGTTGTGAATATTCAAGCTGAGTTAGGCACATGAGATGATAGGAGAGGGTTTCCTACTCAATAATAACATTCTTCTCCCAACTTCAGCTATCCAGTATCAGTTATGGAGGCTCCATGATGCCTCCAAGACATTCGTCTGAATTTCCTGTGCCAGACAGAACACTGCTGATAAAATGTTGAACTGTGTATGGGAGCACTTTAAAAATGTCTCTGTAAGACCAGAAACAAAATACTTCAGTAAACAAAAGTATTTTCTTTACCATTTATCATTGGATAGGATGGAGACAGCTGGCAGGGGGTATGCATGGGTGTGGCAGGGGCAGCGGATGTGACTGGGGGAACTGGAACCGTTACAAAAAGGTTTGAAAATGATGAAATTATTAGTTACATTTCTGCAACTTGTATGTTCTCCTCCTGCTACAGCAGAGAACCGCTTGTCACTGTGCCCTTCCCAGTTGGTGGCCTTGTCTGCTTGATTAGAACAGTTCTGGAAATGCAGAAGTCCTTTGAAATGTAGTATGTGTCCAGGAAGCAATCACAGGCATCACCACTCCAAAGATGTGGTGCAACACCACTGCAGTACTTAGTTATTATGAAGAAATTGGCCACTATTTAGTATTAATAAGTGTCTTAAAGACCTTTTTTTGTATCCTGTAAAATTACCAAAATGCAGAAGTGAGGGAGAAATAGATAAAAATGTTGATAAACAATTCTGTGGGATGGTCAAATGTACTAAAATACTCTCAGCTTAAATGCATCATGCAAAATTCCTGATAGTTTGAACTCTGCTGAATGACACTTTGTAATGATTTTTTTTTTATCATTCTTTGCATGTTGTGCTATAAATTGATATTTTTCTGGAAAAATTATTCAAACCTCACAATAAATAGAAGTTGTAATATATTAATATGATAGCCCCTAGGAAAACTTTCTGCAGTTTGTCTAGGTTTGAAGGATAACTCTTGCTAATGCAGGTTTTGAGGGGAGGTTTATGAATTTCTGCTTACTAGGTTAATTATTTTTTATCACATGCCACTCTGCTTTTCTGAGGAGCTTTGGTGGGAATACAGATCTTGGCTTTTCACATATGGGACTGAAGTGTTTAAGGTGTTGCTCTGAATGACTTGTGCTTGCCACGCTACCCATTCAAGGTTTTTCAGCTTAGTGACTCGGGGGAAGAGCACGCCACAGCTCTCCAGAGTCTGCCCATCAGTCTGTGCCTGGTGTGGACACAACCAGAGGGCTGTGCTCTGTGTATGTCAGTGCACAGATAAGCCATTGAAGCCACAACAAAGAGGTTTGTGCTCCAAATGTACTTATGCTCTTTGGTTTTAGTGCATTTTATCTGGCTTCTTTGAAACACAAATAATCCCTGAGCTACATGGAAAGGAGGCAGGCTTGTTCATCTTCTAGGAAACCATGTGAATGCTTGTGTATAGAACAGCTGATACAGAGTGAAGCAATCATATTTTTTTTGGCAGGCTTGAAAGTAGGTGGTTCCTGGTACTAATACCAGATGTGCCACCAGTGTTTCTGTGTAAAACTAGCCATCGGTCCTGGGGCCATATTGCCACTGTCTCTTGGCAAACAGATTTACATCTCTTGGGTCTGTCTGGCTTTATCCTGCACTGTCTGAATTTGGAAGACAGAAGGTGTAGAAGTCTCACCTGTAAAGAAATTTCTGCCTTGCTCTGGACCATTTTACTCTTCTAGCCTTCTTCCCAAAATCTTTCCCTGGGCAACTCTCCAAATGAGTTTGGTGAGGTTCATTTATTGACTCTCCTGTGCTCCCTTGCCTGCCCTTGGAGAGAAGAACCATCCACACCAATCTGTGTGAGGCTTACATATAAATGGAGGAAGGCAGTGTGTTGTCTTGCAGGTACTACTGGAGAACAACAGGTATGGTTAGAACCAGCCCAGCCCAGTAAGTCAGTTATTGATAAATCAGAGTGTGATTGGTAAATCAGAGTGTGTTATTAAGGTTATTTTCATTAGCTAGTGAGAATGTGGGATTGTGGTTAGAAGGTGCCAAAAAATGCCTCCTTTTATTTGTGATACATGGGGACAATTGCCTTCTTGCAACCCCATGAAAAAATGCATGCAGTCTGTATGACATTTTGTGAATCAAAAATGTGGCCAGAGCCTAGACTAGAGAGAAATGCCTCTCAGTGGGAAGTGAAGACAGTGCAGAAGACTTATTTTCCTGCAGATTCTCAGCATTTTCACTGCCTCTGATTGTGCTGTAGGTATTTCCCTACATCAGGATCTTCTGAGATGGCTGTACCATCAGATCTGACTCCCATTCCCCTTCATTCTCTATGGAGGTGGAATAGAGCCTTCATTTCCTTGGAAAAGGAACTTGCTTCCTGATGATGGTTACATAATCCCAACATTGGCTTCTTGAGCTTTTCTCTCCCCAGACTCACATCTCCGTCTGTGGTATTTAGAGGAGTGGCCCTGGAAATAACAGACATGGTCATGTCCTTTCTCCTGACATGAGACTGAGGCAGACTGGCTTCCTTGGCATGATGCATTTGGGTACTCAGGGTATGGCAAGTCTGGCTGGTATCTGCCAGGATGAGCCTGGTTTTGAAGGTGGCCTTTTCCCTGTGTGGCTGGCGGAGATACAGTGACTTCAAAAACCAGTGCTGAGTGATATCTCTTGTATGAATTTCACCCCGGGAAGATTTTTTCCGTGGCTGATACATACAAAGCTGCATTTCTGCTTCAAATCTACTTGCTCTAGTAGTAGTAGTAGTATATCTACTCTTACCATCAACACAAATTCAGGATGCCTAAAACAGAGATTTTGGTCTTCCTCCTAAACTGCATGTTCCTCAGGTATTGGGCAAACATCTTCATCCTTGCACTTTCAGTCTGGGCAGCATCCTCACATTGAATGTTACTAAATGGCCTCATATCCAGACGATACCTACGTCTTGCAGATTATTTCAGTGCAACTTTTCCACATTTCTCTCTGACTATTCTCCGTCCTAATAATCTTAGCCAGATCTTCATATGTCTGAATTATTGCAAAGTTATTGCCCTACCAATATATCCATTGAGATCCTGCTAAGAAGCTTGTTTTCCTGGCTTGCTGTTTTGAACATGCCATCTCTCTCTAACCACTCCACAATCAGCTTCCCTCCTCTCTTACAGTGCTATTCCATTCCTTTCCCGGGCATCATCTCTCATCTACTGTCAAAACATCTGTGCCTGCCCAAGCAGGATTGCCTCCCACCCTTTCTCCCACCATCACTCGCTTGTTCAGTTTTGTTACAAGCACTTACGTGTTGTTTGTGCTGGAAGAAGCTCTTCGCAGTCATCCAAAATGCTTCTTTCTCATCCCTGTAAACTTTCTGAGCAACCTTTTTTTTCTGACACCTGTAACTAGCTTAGGACAGGAAAGTGGCTGGGATTTGGACAGAAGAGGGCACTCCCTGTTGTATTGACCAACACTTCTGGGCTGCTTACCTGAATTTATCTTTTTTTCTATGTTCAAGGGCAGATGTTAGAGCACAAGTGATGCCTAATGGCTAAGGTCCACATGAACTGGCCTTTTGTGCCGATAGATCACTTAAAACACTGCTTAATTTTCCTAGCACAGTGTTAATACCAATGAGGACAGCAAACCAGCAAATAGCTCTCCAAACACACCCCTTCTGTGACACATTTTGAGAACTGCCCATTGCTTCCCTCTAGCTCTCAGCCACAGGCTGGCCTTTTCCCTGCTTTGTGAGGCAGCATCTTTGGCTCAGAAAGCCTTCTGTTGGGATTTTGGCTGCTTACCACCCCAGATGTACTGGCTCAGCACAGATGCAGAAGGCAGTGTGAAAGACAGGTGTGCATGTGCGTGCTGCAAGGCAGCTGCCCCTCTCCTCCTCTGTTAGCACTGACCACAACATGTCCTCTTGTGTCACATGGTGGGGCAGTGGGACTGCAGCCCCCAAAAAAGACAGGCCTCACCCACCTCCCTTGGTCATCTATGGCTTCCCCCAGCCTTGCATAAAGGGGCAATATAACAGTGCTAGGACTTGTTAAAGGCACACATAGAATCATTAAAGCCAGAAAAGACCTCTAAGGTCATCAAGTCCAGCCACTAACCCCACACCACCGTGTCATCACTAAACCATATCCCTACAAGCCATATCCACGTGCCTTTTGAACACTTGCAGGGATGATGTTCTCGCGGTTTATAATTGGTTAGAAGACCTTTGTGTTTTATGTACCAAAGACTTTTAAAAGTACTTTGGCTGTGTAAATAAAAAAAATCATGACTAGATGAAAAAAATAGTCTCCTCTCCTTTTAAAAATTCGTCCTTAAAAACTTCATGTTTGTTAATACTAACAGTATGAATTAAAAATGGCCAAGTGTTGAATTCTTGAATAAAGTGCCTCTAAGAACGGTACTGTAAGCCTTCAATGCAAAAACTTTTAAAAATACTTCTGTTGTTTATGTCTGCATAGCTCACAGTATATTATTACATCTGGGTCATCTCCTGGTCATCACGAGCCCACTCAAAGCACCAGCCAACGTCTCTCTGTGCTAGTGCTCTGCAAAGCTAGTGCTCTGGACAGAGCTATGCAGAGCTACTCCATTTTTCACAGTAACTGTTCTAAGCCACCTCTTTCCCCATGGTTTAAGCAGTCCCTATTTTCAGCGCTGCCAGGGAAGGTGGCACCCTTGGGACAAAGTAGCATGCCTGACTCCTCCGAGTCAACATGGTCAGGGTCCCATGGCTGAGTGGTGACTGAAGCCACAGCTCTGCTGAGCCCCAGTCATGAGACGTCAGTACTGGTCTGAGCACCCCAGCTCACACATTTGGTCCCCATGGTGTCCTGCAGTGCTCTTTAATGCTGTGCGTGAAAGAGATGAAATCACAGGTAGCAAAAAGCATGCTAATCATGTAAATGGCTTCATTATCTTGACTAGACCCAACCACAAGCATAACTGCAGTGCCTGACAGTGCAGTAAGGCAGGTCCAGATCAGATGGCAGGGGACGGGGTGTAAGGGCTGATCTTTACACTAGGTGTGTGCCAAGCCCTCCGCTCCGTGAATGAGTTTGTATCAGATGTTTGTAGAGTCAAAGTTACTTGTGTTGGGGGCATCTCTGGGAGGACAGACTGAGCTGATCCAGCTCGTCAGTTTGAAAATGGGGTGACAGGGGAGCGTACGATGCTACATGATCCCCTGGTGAACAACTCCTGCTTTGGTAATGTTTAAACAACACAGGACATCAAATATCTGATCATTTAGATACTAAATGATCAGAGACTTGATACCGGATTTGGGTTTGGTATGGGATCTCATGCCTTTAATTTGCCCTCCTGTTTTCATCCTGCAGGCAGAACTGATGACTTCAGCAGGGATTTCTCCTTCCACATTCTAAAAATATAACCCAGAAATACAAGTAATGTCTTTTCGAAGGGAATATTTCTGAAGGCAATGAAACTTGATAAAACAAGAGAGGGTGTATGGCTCGTGTTGGAATACCAGTATATTTTTGATATGCATACAGAGAGATTTTGTTGCTACTTTGTCCTCTTACAGCAGAGGAGTCTCCATTGCTGTGCTGGCCTACATGCATTCTATTACTTCAAGAAATCAGACACACAGCAGGTTTCATGGGTTTTGTCTTGTAACGGAGACTTATTTCTGGAATGAATCACTCTTCCAGTTTAAAGCTAGTAGAAGTTGATCCTGAATTTTTGGACCTCCCTTAGCGGTAACAGATGCATGAACTTTGAGTATGTTGCTATATAAATTACAGTCTCATATTGGTACTTCTTGGCAATGGATACACAAAGGAGGGAGAACACAGCCTAATACCAATGTGAAAATTGCTTTACATAGCTTAAATTTCTTTTTTGAAGCACATTTTATTTTTAACATTACATTGGTTATTTCCAAATATAGACTTTGGTGAAATGCAGCCAGGGGAGAGAGAAATGAGCACATGCATGTGGCTTTCCTGCCCCTGCACCACATTGGTGCTGCTGGGAGTGAGGCACCTGTCCTGCTGCTCCTCTGGTTTCTGTCCCACACACTCCTCTCCTTCCCAAAAACGAGGAGCAGATCATGGACCTGCACTTTACACCTGCCCCGCGCTGGACCCATTGCTCCCATCATACACCCATTTGCAGGAGGTTGCAATGCAGTGCGAATGCTGGCGGGGCGGGAGAAGGAATGTGTGGCACAGGGGAGATATTTTGGCACAAAAGCCAGTGACTCATACATGCAGTGAGAAGTAATGCTCCTCCCACCCAGACACTGCTGGGTCCCACCCTGCCTCCCACAGGGCCTGGCGGGAGGATGTTGTCACCCCGAATGACTTCACAGGCAGCAACAGCCTTGGGCTTTGACTTTAGTGGTATCAACCTTTGCTCTTCCTTGGGACAGACCAGCCATTTGTGTGTTCTCCTGCTTTCTCTTGCCTTCCCACCTCAGTAGCCTGTCTCATTCCCTGGCCCTGCAGCCGCAGCCACTTTCATGCACTCCCTCACACCTTCAGCCCCATCAGCGGGACAGGGGCCCAGCAGGAGAGGGCACATCATCTCTCTCCAGGGCAGGACATGCTTCTCAGTGGGAGGGAGGCAAGGTTTACAGGACTTCAGGAGGAAGGTGCTTTGGCATTGCAGTGATGAGGGAAGGAAACCCTCATGTGGGTTTCTTCATCACTGGACACAGCCTCAATTGGAACATCGGAAAACACTTCCTCTACCTTGCTTGTCCATAAGCTGGTGCTGGACACTTTTTTGGGAAATGAGCTTTCAGCCTTTGCATCCAGCTGGCATTTTAACACCAGGGATGGATTGAAGTTCTGCCTGGGGAGGTGTCAGACCTCTGCCTGTGTCCCTGGTGCGGGTGAGCAGAGATACTGCACTGGATGGGCAGCACAAGCCTGATGGGCAGAATACAGGTACCACAGGGCCTTGAAATTGAGTTTCCTTCAGCCTCATAACAGTTTGGCCATGCAATATCATAGCCTGCTCCTCTTGCTCATTTTTTCTCTTTGTGGCAGGAGCACTGTGCAGGCTCGTGAACCAGCTCACCAGAAAAGCAGCACCCTGTAAGCTGCAGTCCCTGGTCTGGCTTGGGGAGGCAGGCAGCACTGCTGTGTGGCATCCTGAGCCAGGGCTGCCGGTTCCACCAGACGTGTGTGGGAGGCCTGGGAGAACCAAAATTTGCTGGGAAAATCAGAAGAGGAGGACTCTTTTTATTATTAGCCATGTCACCCGATGACAGCCGCACCTCAGACGTCCACCCACACCACTTCCTACTCCTCTGAACCAGCTGCTCGGCTTGGCTCCACAGGGAAATGCTGAGCCAGAAGCTCATAATCCATATCAGAATCCTCAGTGTAAAATTAAACCACCCTGCTGTCAGAGCATAGAGGAAGGCACAGCTGGTGCTCAGAAGGGGTGGTGATAGGGAAGAAGGGCTCCTCATGACCAGAACTGAAGGGCTTGAGCGCAGTCGGTGGAGCAGTGGCTTTTCTGGACATCCATCACAGCAAAGTCATTGTTGAGCTTCTTGTCTCTTCACTGCTCTGATTTCAACTCACTTCTTTTTGTTTTTCTGCCTCTCCTACATTTAAACTTATGTTCAGCCTTGCACTTACCTCTAGGAATTCCTCAGCATTTGGGATGACATCCAGGACAGCTCTTTTTGTTTGCAAATTTAGTTACCTCTCAAGTTCTTAGCATAGGGGCTGTGCATTAGCTGGCAATGTTAAATCCTACATGGATTTCCAGGGGAACTGGAGATAGATGAGAAGTCAGGGGTATTTCAGGAACTCTCCATACAGAATGCTTGGGGGACCATCATGGCTATCAAGTCTAGTGAGAATTCCCCAGTGGCCTACTAACACAGATTTTTTAAAAAACAATTCATAATTAAGCTTTCCTTGAGCTCCACTTGTAATGCTGCTGGGGCTTCCAATGCTGTAGGCAGGTATCTCTAAGGGAATTAGTATTTTTTAAAAACTCAGATCTGCGTGACATCTTGCTCGTCTCCTGGAAATCTCTGGGGCACAGACTTTGGCAATCTAGGAGCATGAGATAATACAGGCATTTACAACCATGACTGGCAGATGAAAGGGGCCTGATCCTAACCTAACCCCTGACAGCACCCCAGAATGTGGACTCATGAGCTGCACCTATGCTGCTAAGCTCCATGAAGACATGGGGACAACAGAAGTCCCTTCCCCCATTCTCCTGTCACTTGTATTAAACCTGCTCAGCAGCCTGTTTAAATGCTAATCATTAGCACTGAGCCCCTTATTTGCCATTGTATGTGCCACGTTCTGGAGGATCACAGGGTGGTTTTGAGACTCTCCTGCTGCAAAAGTCAATGTGTGATTTGTAACTGCTCTCTTTACGGTGACTCTGCTGCTCTCCTGGCTCCTGGAGCAAATGGTGTTTTCATCCCTGGGAAGGGCTTAGCAACCTCACTTGGGCTTAATGAGCAAACTTTTATAATCTATTAAGTATTTTAAGGATTTTACAGCATTATAGTTGTATAAGGTGGATCTGTGCAAGAAGGAAGAGCTGTATCACCCAAGTTCAGGCTGCTCTGGGTGGTTTTGTTTGCAGGTAGGAGGTGCTGTTGGTTCAGCTCTTTGGAGCAGGAAGAAGGATACCTGCTGAGCAGCAGCCTCAGGTTTAGCTTCTGCTGAGGGGTAGGCAGGAAAAAGTGGTCCCTTTGACAACCCTCTCCTTAAATCTCCATCCAAGGTGAACCTCCTGTGGAGGTTACTTAGCTCCTAGTGTGTTACAGCAAAGACTTAAGAGACTTTAAAATGATCCCTGCCACTGTCTGGCTGCCTCATCTGAACAGGAAGTAGATTTTCCTAATTGCTATTAACAGTTTGTCACTTGGCATGGAAAATTCTAACTCTGGGTTCAAATCTCTGTGTCTGGGCTGGATCTTGACCTGACTGCTTAGAGCTCTGTAATTTTAATAATTTTTTAAAATTTCATTACCAGGTTATTTTAGTCTATGCTATGCTATGCTGTTCTAGGTGTTATGATTGGTTGTAACTTTGCAACCTGGGCAGTACTGCTAGCCCTGAGGGGAGGGCAAGATGGGCATCCTGTGTCTAAGACAGTGCAGGTGCCTGACACCTCTCCTGGAGGGCTTCAAGGCAGCAGAGACATTTTCTTCATAATGCAAGGGCCTGCACCAGGCCAGAGGACAATGACTTTATTTTAACAGTATGGATTCTCAGTTGCAGGACCTGCTCAGTGCAAGATGTGTCTTTAAGCATGAAGGCAGAGGTGGTGGTAGGTGGATGCCAGCACGCTGATGGCTGGGGCTAAGGGGAGGTCACCCCAGCACATGCTGAGGATTCCCATCAGCTGGCAGAGGAAAAAGCAAAGTACCTGGTCTGCCTCACCCCAATCTTAGCTTGACCTGGTTCAAATAAATCCTCTGCCAGGGATTGTCTTTGCTGCTGACTTTAAATAGCAACATCTTCATTAACTTAAGCCTTCTCTTGGGCTTTGTGGCTGCTCTCTCTGCTGAGCCTTTTCTGTTACCCCTATCTCCAACTGACAGACCAATCCTTCCTATGCCTGGTGCTAAAGGCTGTAGGCTTAGGGAGAGTTTAAAGCCCTGGTGTGTGGTCCCTGGGCAGCAGATATTTGCCCTACGAAAAATTTCTCCATCAGTCCTCACAGAGGAGCAGGCACCATCAGTCCTCACAGAGAAGCAGGCTCCTTCCTTCCTTCCTTCCCTCCTTCCTTCCTTCCTTCCTTCCTTCCTTCCTTCCTTCCTTCCTTCCTTCCTTCCTTCCTTCCTTCCTTCCTTCCTTCCTTCCTTCCTTCCTTCCTTCCTTCCTTCCTTCCTTCCTTCCTTCCTTCCTTCCTTCCTTCCTTCCTTCCTTCCTTCCTTCCTTCCTTCCTTCCTTCCTTCCTTCCTTCCTTCCTTCCTTCCTTCCTTCCTTCCTTCCTTCCTTCCTTCCTTCCTTCCTTCCTTCCTTCCTTCCTTCCTTCCTTCCTTCCTTCCTTCCTTCCTTCCTTCCTTCCTTCCTTCCTTCCTTCCTTCCTTCCTTCCTTCCTTCCTTCCTTCCTTCCTTCCTTCCTTCCTTCCTTCCTTCCTTCCTTCCTTCCTTCCTTCCTTCCTTCCTTCCTTCCTTCCTTCCTTCCTTCCTTCCTTCCTTCCTTCCTTCCTTCCTTCCTTCCTTCCTTCCTTCCTTCCTTCCTTCCTTCCTTCCTTCCTTCCTTCCTTCCTTCCTTCCTTCCTTCCTTCCTTCCTTCCTTCCTTCCTTCCTTCCTTCCTTCCTTCCTTCCTTCCTTCCTTCCTTCCGAATTCCTTCCTTCCTTCCGAATTCCTTCCTTCCTTCCTTCCTTCCGAATTCCTTCCTTCCTTCCTAGCAGCTCACCATTCCTTGTGGGAACCTCTGCAGCAAGTTGTGATCAAGGCTTTCCAGGAACCTCTTGGACTGCGTATGCTTCGCTGTGTTGCTTTTCCAAGAGATGTCAGAGTATTTAAAGTCCCGCACAAGTTCCTGTGACTCTGAGGCTGTTTCAAGGTGCCTGTAGAAGGCCTCACCCACTTCCTCCTCCTGATCAACTGTAGCAAACACCCGCAATGTCACCCTTATTAGTCTGCCCTTTTATCCTAACCCATAAGCTCTCAGTTTGCTCATCATCCCCCCCAGGAGAGAGCTCAAAATCCCATCATTATAGGTGTGACTTCCCTGGAGACAGGGTGTACTGCCACTGGGTTTTGTAAAGCCATAGCCATTTTCAATGTTAAGAACTGCAGCAGGTGACAGCCTCATCTCGCCCACTGGGGTTTTTGAGAAGGGGGAAAATGATCCTCAATCCTGCATGTGCAAATCCATTAGTCAACACTGGCAGGCAGGAATGTGGAGCCATGAATCACCCTGACCATCTCCATATGACCTCTGAGGAGTGTCATGAAACCACCCAAGCACCAAAAGAAGCTTGGATGTCCTCCAGTAAATGAGGAGGATGAACCCTACAGCTCCCTCGACTGTGAAAGGGAAGCCAGATTTCAGCACAATGACAATTCACATTCACTTAGAGATCTGAGCTATAGTGATTGTATCTGTGCTAAACTACCAAATAACCTCCCAGAATACTGACTGGGGAGTACAAACCCACCTGCTGAGATGGGTAAGTGCTGTAGAAATGGAATAATTTAAATCCTCTGTTTGCCAGAGTGAAAGCAAACTAACAAAAAGTCCATTCATCTCTTTAATAAAACCTTTCCTCCTTTTTTGTAATCAATATGGGTGAGATCTCTTTCATGTAACACAAGGCTCTAATTCAGCTGAGTAAAAAAAGTGTAATGTAATTTTGAGAATCTAAAAATGCTCTAAATCTGATGTATTTAAAAGCATCTATTCTGACTAAGTAGGAAGCAGAAAAATTACTTATATGACCATTAGGGATGGAGTTTACTATTCCAGAGAAAATACCAGTAATTATATCTCCGATTCACTGGCAAATTCGGTGCCTTCCAACAGTGTGGACACATGTTTCTTAACCCTTTACTGTGCTGAAATAGCCATTTTAAAAGAACTTTTGAGTCAAGGCATGATCTGATTCTTTCCCTTCTTCTTCAAATGCATTCACACCAAGCACTGCTCAGTAAGCTAACTTGATCTGAAACAAAAGCTACACAGATTTTTGGTAGTTATCAAAAGCTCTGTTTCAAGACTGGAGAGCATTTCGTTCCTAAAGCATAGCAAATCACTCAGGAGAAAATGGAAGTGACTCTGCGTGATCTTCTGTTCTCAGGGTAATTTACTTTAAAGTAAGGAGAGAGAGGTATTCATAGACTCCCTGCCATGACCACTGGCTCCATGACAGGCTCTTGGTCCTCTGAAACCCCAGCCACCAATTCAGTCTCCTTCCAAGGACTCTTCAGAAAGGTTGGAGGGCAGGGAATACTGCAGCTGTGGGCAAGCCTCTGGAGCTGGGTGTGGCTGGATCTGCTTCTCTCCTCCAGTTCCTTCCACATGCTGCATGCAAGACATCAGCAGCACCCTGCAAATCTGCAACTCCTGGAGAAAATCAACCCAACTAAGTGTATTCCCAGGCATTGCTACAACCACTGGGTTTTGCAAACAAAAAGAGACTCAATTTCCCAGCTGAATCTAAGCTGCAGTTTGTCTTGTCTTTCTTGCACTCAACCACGGCTGCAGAAATGGAGATGAACTGCAGAGCTGCTCTCAGGGCAGGAGGTGCCACCAGCAGCACTGCAGAGATGGGCCACAGAAGAGGCTGAAGTGTTTACCTATGCGTCTTAGAGCAGACTTCATAATTTAATTCTCATTCCTTTATAGTTATTCACACATCCAAGGAAGTCTGCTGACACAGACAGGGCTGCTAAACAGCCTCTTTGTCACTAAACAGCTGCTCAGTGCTGTGAGCTGTACCTACCTGCAGCTCCTGGCCATCGGACACAGCATCCTGGCCAGCGGGTGAGTGACACCTCATTGTACAGCTCATTGTGAGAGCTTTGCTAAGTGGATATAATTAATGGCTGGAGAATGACATTTAAACATGTGTTTGATACTTTCTCCTAGAATTAGGACAGAATTACACTACTTTGCATTCTGATTAATTCTTTTAGTCTGCAACTGACTTCAGATTTGCATAAGCAGTGTAGTTCATGCTTTCTGCTACCAAAACCCTAAAAGCAGGATGTTTTTCAGCTATTATTTTGCTTTCAGTATTTCACATTAATTTCCATGGTGCATTTGTCATCGTTCAAGAACATACAATGCACTGCCAGCTTTATCATTAATGCCAGCTCAATAGAATAGTGTCAGAACAATGATGACATCTTGCTTGCATGAATTTCAGCTTTTCTGATAAAACTAAAAAATTCTGAGCCTTATGTGTGATTTTTTTCTGACCCTGCATGTTGCTCTCTGCCCTACAGACCATCTTGTTTATCTATGAAATTCTATTTATGGATTCCCCACCATGGGGATGCTCAGCCCCAAGCCTGCTGCTGGCACATTTGGTGCTCACAGTTTTAAGACTGTTTATGCAAAACAGAAGCTTGCAGCAACCATAATAAAAACATCACAACACTACAGAGAAAGGGCTTTGAGGTGGAGCTCATGCTCTCTGCAGGCTCCCATGATATGCTCTGCAGTACTTGCATCTGGAAGTCACTCCCTGTCAGCTAAGCAGAGTAGAAACAAAAGCATAGGCAAATTAACTAGGGAAAAGGAAGACCCATTTTCTGCCCACTAACTCAAGATTCTTGTCTAGAAAGTGCCTCTTTCACTTGTCCCAACTCCTGGTTCATGAAATGCTTCTCCTTTCTGCCCCATGAAACACACACTATTCTTCATTATGTTACCCACCAATAAATCCCCAAAAGAGGAAATACTTTCTTCATTTAGGAAGTGTAATTAAATGTCCTTGATATAAAGCCACATTTCCATATCAATCTTTTGTGCTTTCATCCAGGCATGCCTCTAAGCCTTTACCTGCCAGGGAGGAACAAGGGGAAGCATTCTGTATTTTTCTACTGGAGGACAGACACTTCCCAGTAAACAACAATGGGCACTATGGTGTGGAACCCTGCCTGTTCAGACTGTTATTTGTGAATGTTACAGGATGACCTTGTTTTGGGATGTCATAGTTGGTATTTCAGTTCCAGTTTAAATGCCCCTGCTCTGGAGGTCCATACAGTCCCTCTGCCCCTCTGTGCTGGCTGTCAGGGTCACCTCATCAGTGTGGGACTCATAAGGGAGATGAGACATCTCCTGATTTTCCCATGTGCCACAGACTGAGACAGATGCTCCAACTGTAGGCTCCCACAACTGGTGACAGTGACAAACCTCCCTGTTTGCCCAGATAGGTGTATGAAAAGTAGAATCATAGAGAGGTTTGGGTTGGAAGGCATCATCTAGTTCCAACCTCCTTCCATGGGCAGAAACATCTTCCACTAGACTTGGCTGCTCAAAGCTCCATCCAAAGAGTCTTGAACACTTTCAGGAATGGGGTATCCACAGCTTCTCTGGGCAACCTGTTTCAGTGCTTCACCACTCTCACAGTGAAGAACTTCTTGCAAATGTCTCATCTAAACCTTCCCTTTTTCAGTTTAAACCCATCAGCCCTGTGGAAGTACTCGAGATGAAGGAAATCTTGGAAATAACTTCCTTGCTTACAAGGAGAGGCAGAGTTAGGTCATCAGTAAAACAAAGCTTCCTTGCTGTAGTGCTTGTCTTAGAGATCAGGAATACACGGTTGCAAGGCATCAATGCATAAACAAATTGGAGAACACAGTTCCTACACTCCATTCCCCACTGCCAAGCCTGGAAGAGCACTGGACAACCCAGAAAATCTTTGGCTTTGAAGAAAAACTTGTAAACAGCAAGGAAGGGACCTAGCTGTTTTGCAAACCAAACCCTGTTATCTGGAAATAAGTGAGACACTGTGGCCAGTAGCAGTCTCAGAGCAGGAAAGCTGGAGAGCAGAGGCACATGTGGTCCTGCAGGTCCAATGTGGGCTGTGGGAGAGGTGGAGAGGGGTGATCACAACAAAAAGTTGAGGTGATCTGAGGATGATGAATCAGTAATAAAAGGTGCTGCTTTGGGGCATTGAACAGAAAGGGAAAAGTGAAGAACAGTGTCAAAACAGGAGCCATGTGAAACTGTCTCCTCAAAAAGTGCTCTGAACACAGTGCATGCCCTGACTAAATGGAGTAAATCTCTTCTGTTTTGGGAAGTGTCAGCAGACTCGCTGTGGCACTGCAGTTTTGCTGGTTATATGCTCAATGTGAATGCTCCAGTTCACATCAGTGCTGCCATGGTGTTAAAAGCTAAACACCTCTTGCTGGGCTGCAAATCACCTGGCAGAGCCAAACCCAAACTGTCCCTACTGCCCCTGCAGATGTTTGGATGTAGTGAACAAGAAATAAGCTCAAGCAAGTTTTATCCAGAAGCTCACACTGACATTTTTATCCCATTACAGTCACACACACACTCAAAGAGCCCAAACACATCAGGCCAAAGGGCACCACAAGAATTCAAACAGTTTCAGTCTCTTCTGCAACTGCTCAGTCATGTTATATCTCAGTGTTATTCCTCACAGAGTATTCAAGCTATAAATTCAGACACAAAAGTTGTTTCTTCCCTCTCCTCCCCTGATTACGGTGCATGGCCAGATTAAGCCTGTGTATGAATGTTGTAATTTCCATGGGTGAGTATCAACCTTTCCTGAAGAGCAATGGAAAGCTGCTGGGCTGTGTTCGGCCTATTTGCTGAGCTCTGAATTTATAGAATTGTTTATCAGATTTCTCAATATTTACACTCAGTTCCCATCTCAGTAAACAGATGACATATTATATGATACTACTGTTCAAAAACCCCAAGGAAATGAAAACCAGAAGCTCTTTGCAGCATAAACCCACAAATGCAAAAGATATTGAAATTAGCTTCCTTCCAATGCCTTTTTCTTTGTCCATTATTTATAGATAACATGCAGTTCATATGTATGTAGAGTGTGAGCACTGTTGGGAGATAGGCATTGCTTGATGGGTTCAGACTTTCAGTATTTTTAACTCACACAGTGACAATTTCCAGATGCTTCAGGAGAAAGATTTCTGTAGGGAAGGATAGTAGGAAGGCTGGCCCCTAAATCAAATTCTTCTTTACTGAAAAACTTGGTATGTGACAGAGCGTGAGGAATATACTCTGCATTTTTTGAAGCTCATTTGAGTGAAAAATGAGAAAATGTCCCTGTTTGTACATCAGTGCCTGGCCCTGTCTGAATCCTGCATGGTTCTGACACACTCCATGATCCCTGGGCGTTGAGTTACCCAGGTGAGTGTCTTTTGATGAAAGTGTTTGAGATTTTTCTTCTTTTACTAGAGTATGGTACTGGCCATACCTTTCACTTTGCTTCGTACCTTTTTTGCAATATTTTTGTTTATCTCTGTTGGCAGACAGTGACCTACGTCACGTGGTGATGCCATTGCACATGAGTTGTCCATTGGCCAGTCCACCTTCTGCGCAGGAAAGCCCTTTGGTAACAGCCCCAGACGAAACCTCTCCCTTAAGAGTATTTTGTCAGCACTTGAAAAGCAAGGAGAACAGTTCATGAAATAAGGGAGTATTTCCAAATCTGTGCTGCATCCTGGTTTTAACTGCAGAGTCTCTGCAAGGCTGTTGATTCTGAGTGGTAGCTCAAGCCTTGCCCCAGGATGGAAATGTTGCCAGTGCCCCAGGGAGGTCTGTGAACCACACAGGATGATGCCGGTGAGCATGGCTTCAGAAGAGCCAGGCACTGAGAAAGCAAACAAGTCGCTGGCTGGGATAGGATCATGGTATATGGCTTTTGCCTCAGAAGGAGAAAATCCCTCTTAATTGAAGGGAAGCTGTTGTTACTTCTGTATTGCACTTTTCTGTTTTTAATTAAATGGAATAATTTTACATAATAAGTGTGCAAGAAGTGCACCTGCAGTAAGCAATGTAGATTGGGCAAAATGTTGATTTTAATTATGCTAAGTTTATTCAACTGTGTTAATGCCAGTAACTCCATCTGGCTGGAGCAGCAAGCACTGTTTAGCATTTATTTCCAGGTATACAAAGGTATGGTTTGTGCAGACTGAAAAGAGGTGAGCCATTGAAAGGAATTTGATTGCAATGGTTTATTTAGCAAATTAATCTTAAGCTTCAAGAAAATAATAATAGCCAATAACATTATATGAACTTCACCTATATCAGAATTATAGGGGGACATTTCCTGCATATAAATTAGCTTAATATGGCACTAGTTTTGGCAATGGTTTTAATTCAGTAATCTATACCTCAAAGAGTTAAACAAATGAGGAGATCTTAAAAATTATGTTTTATTGAATGTGATACTTTGTTATAATACAGACTATCTGCTAAGGTGTGACAATACTCTTTTGTGTTTCTTGGTTCATATTAATTCAGTTTTTGTTAAGAACAGAAGTTTTCTTCTTTTCTAGTGCACAGAGGAAGGCAAACCACCCAAAGACAAGCATATTTTCAGAGGTTGCAAAGCTGTCAGTACAAACTCATTCATTCTGCATTTGGACTTTGAAGAATGTGCACAGCGATGAGGGCCCTATCTGAAAGAGCTGTGTACTGCTTTTTAAGGGAAAAAGCAAATGTACAACCTCATTAACATGAGTTACTGTTGTTAAATAGTCAGGAGATATGGAAAGAAGCAGCAAGTTGGCAGGCCCTTGTGGTTCATGTGCCAAATTAGTATGGAATTGAAGAGGTTGCTATGAAAAGGAAACTTCTTGCATAGTGATTTACAGTGCAAGTGCCTAAGCATAAACCAGAAATACTTTAGGGGTTAGGAAATACTGAGATTTAATATGTATTTTTGTGATGACAAAATAAATTCTTCCTTTTTTAATAGCATCTTCTGTAAAGCTGCTTTTTAAAGAGGTCAGTCCACTAGATACACAGCAGATATGGGATAGGAAGAGCTCAGCTTCCTAAAAGCTACTGCAGTGTAGTCCCTAGTCCTGATGTCTGTGGCTAATCTCACAAGTATTCACACAGACTATGCCTGAGATGTAAGATTTACAATACAAACCATAATAGAAAACAGTCTCTTTTTCAGCCTGAGGTTTGCCCGAAAAATACGAATAGTTACAGTGCTTTGTTCTCAGCTGATTTTGTGGAAAACAGAAAACCCAGCCACCCCTGGTCTTCAGGTTCAGCATATTTCACCACAAAGTTTCTACTCTTTCATTAGAGAACTCCAATGTATAAGAAACAAGGGCTGAATTGCTTATCAAATAAGGGACACAGCTGCAAGCAAACAAATCCCTTCTGGTGAGCAGGCTCTCCTGTGCAAGGCGTTATTCAGACGTGTGCAGGACAGGACTGCTTTGTTTCAAGCAACTCAGCAGACCTTGGAAATGAAAAATACAAGGTGACTGCTAAGAAATGGTAAACAGAGGGATGTGTACCTTGTGTTGCCAGTGCTGGGCTGGGCTCAGCTTCACTGTGAAATTATATCCCTAACAGATGTCACTATGGAGGGAAATGGTGGAAAAATAATTAGTGTTAATGGCAGCTCAGTAGATTAAACTTGCAGACTCAATTACTTGGTACTCCTATCTTTGTCAGTGGTGTGAGGATCCCTAGGATGGCAGATAAATGGGTCTGGATCATCCATTCACCAGCTGATATTTGAGTTGAAATGCAAGAATGAAGACACAAGTCCCACCATTGTAGCAAATGTGGCATCCTTTAGGCACGTGTTTTGGATACTAGCTTGTAGGTCAGTGTGGTCCGGTGACCCTGGCTGAACTAGGTGTCAACTAAAGCTATGCAGTTACTCCCTTCCTTAACTGGACAAGGGAGACAAAATATAAAAAAAGGCTCATGGGTTGAGATAAGGACAGGGAGATATCACTCAGCAATTATCATCATAGGCAAAATAAAATCTATTTGAGAAAATTAATTTATTGTCAATCAAAATCAGAGTAGGCTAATGAGAAAATAAAAAGCCCTCCATTTTCAAACACCTCCCCCTCACTCCTCCTTTATTCCCATGTTCAACTCACTCTCGAGTTCTCTGCCTTCTCCCTCCCAGCAGCACAGGTGGACAGGGCATGGAGTCTGTGGTCAGTTCAGACAGAGACATAGGTTGTCTCTGTCATTTCTTCCCCTCAGGTTGTCTCTGTCATTCCTTCCCTTGCTGCAGTGTGGGGTCCCTCTCATGGGAGACAGCTCCCAGTTCTCCAATGCGAGCCCTTCCCCCAGTTCTTCACAAACTGCTCCAGTGTGTGTCCCTTCCATGGGGTGCAGCCCTCCAGGCACAAACTATTCCAGAGTGGGTCCCTTCCATGGGGTGCAGCCCTCCAGGCACAAACTGCTCCAGTGTGTGTCCCTTCCATGGGGTGCAGCCCTCCAGGCACAAACTGCTCCAGTGTACGTCCCTTCCATGGGGTGCAGCCCTCCAGGCACAGACTGCTCCAGTGTGGGTCCCTTCCATGGGGTGCAGCCCTCCAGGCACAGACTTCTCCGGTGTGGGTCTCCCACTTGTTACCACAAGTCCTGCAGCAAACCTGCTTCCATGTGGGCTCCAGTCTCCATGGGTCCACAGGTCTCGACAGAAGCCTGCTCCAGCATGGTCCTCCCATGGGGTCACAACCACCTTCAAGCATCCACCTGCTCCAGCATGGGGTCCTCCACAGATGCAGGTGGATGTCTGCTCTACTGTCGACCTCCACAGGCTGCAGGGGCACAGCTGCCTCACCATGGGCTGCACCAGGGGCTGCAGGGGAATCTCTGCTCCGGTGCCTGGAGCACCTCATGACCCTCCTTCTCCACTGACCTTGGTGCCTGCAGAGTTTTTCGCTCACATATTCTCACCCCTTTCTTCTGGCTACTGTTGCACCACCATTTTGCCCCTTCTTAGATACATTATCCCAAAGGCACTACCACTGTCACTGATGGGCTCAGCCTTGGTCAGTGGTGGGGCCATGTTGGAACCATCTAGCACTGGCTCTGTCAGACACAGGTGAAGCTTCTAGCAGCTTCTCACAGAAGCCACCCCTATAGCACCTCTGCGACCTAAACATTGCCATGCAAACCCAATACATTCAGGGACCAGGGAGACAGCTTCTCACTCCATGATGTATCTCTGAAGGAGCAGAGAGGGATGGAGGATGAAGGATGTGGGACAATGCAGAGACTGAACTACATCTCTGAATTGGGTTTGGAATACAGTGCCATAAGAGGCAAGAGAGAAGGCTGCACATCACTGTCTCTCATCAGAGAGGGCAGAGTGTCTGTCTCCAGTGCAGCATGAAGTACATGCTGGAAAAAATCTTGGGAGGAAAGAAGGGATCTGGTTTGGATCATTGCTGTGACATAGTCTACAGAAAAGGACTGACATTGTGCTGGAGGACAAAAAAATAATAAACCCCTGTTTGTCCGCCTCTGCAGAGCATGGGGAGGCAGTGGGAGCTGGGCTGCTGCCCAGGCCCGGCGTGCCCCTGCAGTGGCCTTTATTCAGATCCAGATCATCCTGGAGAGGACAAGAACTTTCCCATCCGCTCAGGGTGGTGGCCATGCCAATGTGCCCCAAGGAACATGGCAGCCCTGGCAGGGCAAGCAGGACAGTGGGGCAAAGAGACACCCAGGGAAGAGAGCCTCTGATTGTCTTAATTTTTGTGTAGGTTGTGAGGGACTATTCACGTCTATCCAACTTGTCCTTTCCATTGTGAGACCTCTGTTCCCTGCTGGAGCAAGTATTCCTCCCCGTGCCCTGCTGCCAGCTGTGTGGTGCACGCCAGACACTGCAGCTTTGCCAGTGGCAGCCTGACCCCAGTAGCAGCTGAACTCCCTGGCCAGGGCCCCTCCCGCTAGGCCAGAGTTGGTGCCCTCAGGGCCGTGCAGGGACATCGTGCCCCTTCACTCAGTATGTGTTTTCCAGAGCAGCTGTATTCATAGGAGGAGATGCAGAAAGGAGGAAGATGAGCATTGCTGGTGGCATTGGGCTGGTGGTTGCCTACTGAGACATTCTCCTATACTTCAGTGCTCTTTTTGGTTTAATATATTGCCCGTCTGTGTTTATTTTACAGGTGTTTATTTTGGATAGGGCTCTGTTTACATTTCTGTTTTTACGGGGAGTGCACATATGTTGATATTTGCTTTGCCGGGACTTGGCATTCCTCCTCCTCCCTGCCACCCAGCCCTCACTTTGGCCAAGGCACCAGTCATGGCCAGCAAGTTAAAGGCTCCTTTTGCTTTCAGCCCACTTTCCACTCACCAGCCCTTGGGCCCCTCACTGAGTCAGCTTTGACAAAGCATGTTCCTGCTTCAAAATCCTTCGGAGCATATCAGCACTCCCCATCCCCTCCACCCCTCGGTGCACCAGAGGAGGACAGATGTGACATTCTTCACATGTAAAGCATCTGAATTACACCACTGCAAAAGGCCTTTCTGCCTCTTCTCTCCTCACACAGTGACCTGGGCTCAGTGGGAGCTTCACATCCCCCTGGGCCATGTCTACACAAACCCAGCTGCAGTTTTTCCACTGATTTGTGCTGAGGTGGTGGAAATGCTGACAAATCAGATCTTTCCTGTCCAGCCCGTGAAGTTAGGTAGATGGAGCTTAACTATTTCTTTAGAGGGAAGGAAGCCACTGAATACCTTGTACATGAGGTTTCCCCCTTTGTGCCAGCTAAAAAGGCAGAATGAGGATGTGCTGCACACTAACTGAGCTCTCACTTACATTGTCTCTCTTACCAAAAACCACAGCTGAAGTTTCTAGGAAACAGGGAATAACATTCACTCAGCCTTCACTTGTGGATGACCTCACTTCTTTTCTCCAATTTCTTTTTGCAGCAATCTCCTGTCACTGTTTTGCTGGCAGCTGCTTTGCACCTCTTTTGTTAGAAGTTTTGGGTTCTCGGCCTCTTGCCCAGTGTGTGGGCTTTGTTCTGTGGTCCCCCTCTGACACCATACCACCATTCCTGCCTTTTTACAGTGGCCCTGACCAGGTTCACTAGAGCTCTGATGATGGGAAGTCCAGCCCGGTCACTTGAGGGCATTGCAGACCTCTTCAGAGCAAACCTTTGAAGTGATGCTGAGGAAGGGCTTTGTTAAGTTTGCGGCACAGCAGATGAATACACTGTGACTCCTCTGGAAGAAAATCCATGGCATTTTTATGACTCTTACAGGTGCATGCTGAGATGTTACAATTAAAAACTTGTGACCTCTTGCGTATTTTTGTGTTTTTATATAATTCACGGGCAAGAGCTGTGTATGCGTTACATGCACTCAAAAGTCATTCAACTGAATATGCTGAATGTCCTACAAATAGTGTGCACATGCATTTAATACCACTTAAGCTAGCAAACTATTAATCTCATTTGAGTCTTTTTACTCTATAACACAGCTGATTAATAAAAAAATGAAAATCTGATCTGGGAGAAACTGGGAGAAACTGAAAATCTGGGAGAACTCTCTTCTGACAACCTCTGACGGCCAGACAGGACAGTGTCACAGACCTCAGATCTGTACAGATCCCACAGCTTCTCACACCGCTGGTGGCAGAGGACATCAGTTACCTCCTAAAAGTGACCTCCTACCCTTCAGGTGCCACAGGAATAGCTCTGGTCAGGAAAATTGTTTTTCCAAGCAAAGTAAGACTGAGGAACAAATGTAAACACTCTGGTCTGTCCTTGAGAATGACAGCGCTGCTCTAGCTCTTCCAGAGACACCTTTCCTCAGCTCTTTTGGCATCTGTCAGATGTCTGCAACCAGGAGACTCACAGGAAGGCAAGAGTTGAGGAGCCATGGTGGAGTTGTTCTTGCAAGAGACAAGGATGAACCTGGGTGAAGGAAGAAAGATGACTTTCTTGATATGGAAGTACCTATAGCATGAGGCCAAGCTTTGGGTTTGTGTGCTTTAGGGACATGCAGGAGTGACAAACTGAGGACTGGTGGATTCTCCCTGGGGACAGGAAAAGCCTTGGAGCATAGAGCAGGCAGCCTCAGTCCCTGCCTCGTTAGCACTGTCTTCCTTACGCTCTCTCTAGGGCAGAATTTCTTTCATTAAAACCAAGGTCCAAACCTATGAAAATAATTAGACATTTGAAGTAGTTCCTAGCTGGGAAGCAGGCACCTGAATCCACAGTTTAGGTTCTCCAGACTACTCTTGGGCTGCCCCAGTCTGGAAGATGCTGGAGGTACACCAGCATCTGAGTTTTTTGCATTTGCACTGCCAGTTGTGCCAGGTGAACGTGCATTGCCAGAGGCCTCACAGACCCCTGTGCTTCACTGAGCATCTGGTGCTCAGAGAACATGGGCTCTGCTCCATGGAAGACTTCAGTCCTGTTCTTGTCCTCACAGCCACTCCATCAAGGTGGGCAGAGGCTGAGTGACTGCAGGAAAGTGGAGGTCCTGGAACTTCTTCTGTCTGTCCAGTTTGGTCCATCTCTATCTGAGAGCACACAGGTACTGAGACCTCCTGGCTCAGGAGCTGTCACACAAACCCTTCTTCTCTCTGGGCCTGCTCCACTTTGCCTGGCTCTCTGTCATGGGTTGAAACTGAGTTGATTGACAAGCTTTTAAGCCAATGCGCTTTTGTGAATTTTGCATATTTAAACCCCGTGCAAGGGCGGGAAGTTCCTCTCTGGTTCCCAGTCTCCTGAGGGAGAAGCGGGGCCTCCGAGCCCCGGGCGGCCTCCGGGCCCGGCCCGGGCCCGGGCCCGGCCTGGCCTCCTGCCTGCCCTTCCCTCTCCCTTCCTTCAGAGCCGCAAGCAGCTAAACTAACTATGGGCTGCCCGATAGCCGAATTCACCCGGCTCGGCTTCTGAATCAGGGGGGAGCCTCCTCTCCCCCTCATGCAGCCCGCGCAGACCCAGCGGGACCAGCGGAGCCTCCTTTTCCAGCCTGCACAGCTCGCACCGAACTGAACAGCAGCGCAGCCTGCGGGGAAAGACGTGAGGGAGAAGAACATGGAGGCTGCACGGTCAGGAAGAAAGAGAAAGTAAGTCACGTGGGACGACGCTGAGATGGCGGCGGGAGAAAAGGGCGTGTGCGTTCCGGCGCCAGTCTTAAAATCCCTTCTAGCAGCTGCGGAGGACTGAACTCTTTAAATCATTATAAAAGTATGGGGAGATGAAAAATCCATGCCTGTGAAAATTCATGTTGCAGCCTGTGAAGATGTAAGAGAATGCCTATGCTAGGCCATGTAG
>VZTE01006495.1:88870-108636 GCA_013397775.1 Eulacestoma nigropectus
GGGGGGAGTTTTTGCTTGGAGAGTGCTGGAGGGAAGAGGGTTTTGCTTTCACTTCTTTTTATTTCTTGTTACTTTTAATTCTATTAGTAATAAACTTCTTTATATTCTTTAAAGTTTTAGGCCTGCTTTGCATTTCTTCTCATCCTTATCTCACAAAGTGAAAAGCATGTGATCAAACCACTACACTCTCTCAGAGCTCTGATAGTACAGGAGCAGCTCAAAGGCCTGGGAAAACAGATGCAGGGGGTTTTAACTTATGAACTCTCAGCACCAAGCCCAGGGAATGAATAAAATAGATATTGACTTATCTATATAGATAATTTATGTATTTTATGCCCAGTTGATCTTGAAATACTCCAAGGTCATAGAAATCCTTAGAATTGGCTTTTTGCAGAGATCTGACTGTTTGTTGACCAGCATATTAAAATTCTTTGTTTTATTTTGCCACTGAGCTCAGGAAAAAAACAGGAGGAAATTTGCATTCATCTCCCTCCTGACCTTGTCTGCTCAGAAGAAGTACAGGGATGCCAGCTTTTAGGAAATACAAGAGTAACGAGATCAGGATTTGAAAACTGTATGAGAGTTCATAGGCGAGAGCTATAGCTCCAGTTCGTGATGTCCTCATGGAGCTTCACACAGTGTTACAGTAGTCTCATTTTCCTGGGGAGGGCTCATAGGTCTCTGCTGCCTGGTGAGATACTGCTGGTAACCTGATGCTGCAGGAGTGCCCACAGTGTAAGTCAGAGCCCAAAAAATGGTCTCCAGGGGCTTTCAAACTGTAGTGTCAGTGCAGAAACAAAGCAGGGATTGCTCTTGAATACAGAAGATATGGTGCCTGCTCAGTCATAAAGACCCAGTGAAAACACAGCCATATTCTATGACAATTTATGGAAACACATTGATTAGAAAAACTGCCATTTCCTGATGAAGCATGAAGTCCAGTGCAAAGACATGTAGTCTGTTGCTCCTTCACGTGGTGCTGCGGCACCCTGCTAGAGCAGGTGTGCCTCTGCCGAGCCTGAAGCCCCCGTAGCCCCTGCAGCCCCAACAGGAGCTCTCAGCTTCCACTGATCCAACCACTGCCCCGCCATTCCACACCAGTGCTACTGGGGAGGATCCCTGTCTCCTGGGAGACCCTGTGTCTTGGGAATCCTGCCCAGCCTCAGCAATTCAGGGATAACATCTCCTTTGTCACAGCCATCATCTCCGCTGCAGCCACCAGGCCCCTCAACTGGCTCCCCAGCAGCAAACAGAAGGTTGTGCTCATTGCAAGGGGACGGGGGTCATTCTGAAGGCCCTGGTGACCTCATACTGGTTTCTGTGTGTCTTGTGACATACATAAGGCACAGATGAAGTCAAAATACCTTTAACTTCACTGGAAAGGGACAAACCACTCCCTGCAGGCACCTTTCTCTCCTCTCTGACTGTAGCAGGGGCTGAGGCACCTACACCATGTGTAGCCTTAGGATATGGGCTTTAGGGGCTGTGATTAAGCCTACTGTATATAGTTACATGGTTTTATAATCATATAATTAAAAGTCATTTCAGACTATTATTGGTGAGCTCTGACACTTGAAGATCTTGAAAAAAAATCTAAGTTAGGGTGGTTCTAGACTGAAGAAATGCCAAATTCAGGATTTTTAGTAGGATTTCTCATTACACATTCTCTGACTTTGTACAGCCTCTCCTATGTTCACAGCAATTGATTTCTTTTTATTTGAATGTATTTGCAGAAATACTCATTTCCTTTTCTCTGCATGCCTCACCTGTGTTCAGATAAACTTTTTTGGCTCATAAATGGGACAGTTTTGATTCTCTACTACAGACTCAGCATGTTTGCAAAACACTTAGTGACAACAGACATATTTTAAAGTATATTACATAATAGAGATTGAATAGGGGTTCTTTTCATATTGCTGCAAAAATGCCCCACGCCTCTATTTCAAATATTGTACTTGTTAGTCACTTAGGCCATTGTCCAGCAACTTTTAATATCACTGGAAAGACTGACGCTGGCTGCAGGGACTGCTGGATTAGGCATTACAGTGCAATAGTTCTGACACTTGCAAGATTTTTTAAGCTGTTTTTACTCATATTATTGCAAGGTGTAAGGCTGGTTGTGTTCCCAGCTCCATGTATAATGGGGGAGGTGTAGCTCGGGGGAATCCTGGCTCCATGCTCCTCATTGCCATCCAGTTTCCCAGCTTCTCACTTTATGGTAATTAAGAGGTTTGGTCCTCATTGCTGGAGTGGGGGCTGTTCCCAACCAGCTAAATGATATAAAATAAGCAGACATGAGGCCAGGCATCTTGCAGGGCAGCTGGCAGTGGCTGGAAAGCCTTTGTAAAGGCTCCTGCCACTCACACCCCAAGCACTGCTGTAAGTCAGCGATTAAGCGCTCAGACAGCAGATTAAGAGAGGCTGCTGGGGACAGCTCTCCAGAGCCACCACTGGCAGCACCAGCAGAAGGGTGAACAGGCACAAGTAGCAGGATGTGTCTCCTGAAGGGCTGCAAATATGTGAAACCAGGTTTTCAAATCATCATGTCAGTGCCCGAATGCACCAGAAGTGCTTTTGTGTGCTAACATAGCCTGAGTGAGAAGAAAAGTGCCTCCAGGTCTTGAACCAGCTTTTGAAAAACTACCCCCAACCAGGCACTCTGATGCCATAATCTCTGCTGGAGCAGGACTTTCTTTAGCAAACTTGGATCATTCTCCTTCTCCTTTTCCTCCTCCTGCTTCTCCTGGCTGCTCATCCTGGGCATCCCACCTCCCAGTTCTCAGTCACAGCCCAGCTCTCTGTCTCCATCCTCAGAGTCAGCTGATATTGGCAGTACATCCTTGCTCCTGTCAGTTATTAAGCTGATATCAATTTAGAAAATGTTCCTAGAATTTAACTTAAATCTTGACATTTTGTATTTAAAGAGGATACATTTTACTGCAAAGCAGCTAAAAGGTTGTGCAGGACCCCTTTCACATAGAGGCTAGTCCAGGATATGGGACCTCCCCAGGGTGCAGTAGGCCATTCTTCATATTTGGGTACTGGCCTCTGGGTGAAGGAACAGACTGATCAGAGACCTGGCAGGGGGACTCACTCATTTCCCATCACTGTTTGCAATGATGTTGGGTGGGCCAGGCTGGGCACTTGTGTCCCACATGCCCCTCAGCTGCACAGGCTACAAATGTGTGCATTATGTGTCATCATTCCTGCCCTCCTGCTCCTCTGACAGCTGCTGGCACCTTTTCTTCCTGGGATATATTGCTCAGGGCTTGCTTCTTGTTGGAAAGGATACAGGTCCACTTCTGATTAGTACTCAAAATAATAGCAAGGTGGGGTTTTAAAAGGCATGGTGGGAGGACTAGAAATAGAAAAAATAGAAACAGAAATAGAAATAGATACCCAATGCTTTGCAGTGTAGGTAAACTTTCAGTAGGGTCAAGGCCACTGGGAGGGGGATTCCAGACCTGCCTGTCCCAGTATATCTGTGATGTCTGCAGCACTGGTCACACACACGCTGAAAACAAGACCCAGTCTCCTGAACTTGTTAAGTATATCAGCACAGTGGAGTTGGCCTGAAACATTTTTAGCGGTCTGACTCTGGATACATTTCCACACTTCTCGGTCCAAAATCTGTCTTGAACTATGGTGAACTAAGCAGTGCGTGTCTGAAAAAACAAATAGTTTCCAAATGTTTCAGGCTTGTTCATGTAAAGAAGTCTCTCATAAACATCACTGAGACTTTACTACTAACCTCTGATATAATTCATTTACTGAAATCAGGGTCTGACTTGCAGGATCTGTACTCTGAACCATCACAGATGTAAAGTATTCAGAGGGAGCAACATCCTTCTCAGGTGTCTTGAAGTGCTCTCTGAGAGTTGTTTTTGGCTTTGGGTATGCATCTCTTCAGAGAACCAATATGCCCTGCAACAGCTCTGTTGCTATCCCAAAACAGTCTTTCATCCCTCTATTGATTACATTTGGACAAGCTTCACTGGGTAGGAAAACCCAGTAAGAGAAGGAATTAGCTCTGCATGTTGAAGGCTCTGGCAGAAGGTAGGAGCTGCATTACAATTATGTTGCATTTCTGTAACAGGGTCTCTGGTGGTACCACTAGTGAAAATAGCTACCCTATTTAATGCTTTGGTATATTTTCCCCTGTTCCACAGTAAAGGTCATGTATCATAACGTGGAGAGAGCAGCGGCCTTCAGGCTGCCCAAAGTCTACTGGTTTTAGTCCCATTCAGCCCTGGTTCCATGCGATGCAATGTAAGTCTGTCCTGGATCCAGCTGCTTTTTGGTACTCCAGGGAACCTCCTGTGATCTGGGCAGTTACTCCTTGCTTATACCCATGTAAGTAGGAATGGGACTGCAAATGATAGATCTACCTTTTTTTTTTTTTTTTAAGCTGATGGAACAGAGCCAAAAACAGAGACAGCTTTGGTAATAGTGAATATTAGACTTTTCCAGGCTTCTGATGTAGTTTATCCTACAAGCCCTAAATTCTAGAGTGTCACTAGACCTCCTGTTTAGTAGAATACAGTGTGAGCTAATCTCAGCACACACAGGACAGGCTGGAATGCTCTCCAACCCAGGTCCCAGTGCTGGTGTTGGTTTAGCTGGGCTAGCTCTCAGTGCTGGGGTAGCAGATAAACAGAAACAGAGAACTGTGAGAACCCTCTCAGCAGGTTTGCAAGTCTGTTACCTGTGCTGTGACACAATTATATTGGGTTGTACATTATTTGGAGAGACAGTAGCAGGAACTGTTAAGCTTTAACTTGAGGATGAAGGGGGTGGAACAGCTCAGCACAAGTTGAACTCAACACAAGTTCCACATCCATTCATCAGGAGACGTTTACAGAAAAAACCTCTGAGCTGAAGATGAAAATAGCCACCAAAGTGAGGAAGATCATTTGCCTGGAAAGCTGTTAAAATTACAAACAACTTTTCCATTTACATTGCGTCTTGCCTCTTTCAGAGGGGGTTAAATGACCGACTTGTGCAAGATGCCACGATGCCACAGCTCTTCTTGAGTGTAGCAAAACCACCTGAAACATAGGAACTTTGCCTTGAAGAGAGACCCAGACAACACAAGAATTTTTTCTCCATGCTTGACAGAGGCTTGATGTACTCCCTGAGAGTATGGTTCATGTCAGAGGATAGCCCAGGGAGGTGCAGCAGGCTGTATGCCCCAGTGGTGTCCGTCCTAGTTCCAGAGTGGTTGTACTGTGTCTGACTGGGATGGAATTAACTTCCTTTGGTCAATCCACCACAATTATTAATGGGTTCCAGAGTCGCTATGCGCAAGGGACAAAATGAGGCCAATAGTTTTCCCAGCATGCAGCATAGTCCAGGATGTAGATGGCTCTTGTAAAGTCTCTGCCTTTGTTGTATTGCCCTGCTGTTGAAAATGCTGTATCCTTCTGGAAGATTCACTCTTTTCTTGCCAACTTGCCAATTTCTGTAATTTTGGCAGCATGAGACTTGTTTCACAGAACCTTTGGATTATGTGAGCTCCTGTAGGAACCCTAGCATGAGTAAAGCTGCAGAAGAGAAGTGTGGCTCGTGGGTTGCCTTCTGTGAGGGCAGTATGTCAGACTGGGTGCCACGTGCAGGATCTGCTATGCTGTATATTAGCAGGAGCAGAACATGGCTCCTTTTGCCCTGCTTGGCAGTTAAAATGGGATTTCTTTGAGAATACTGTCTCTTTGAGCATATCTTCATCTCTCGTCTCGCTGTGCCCCCCAAGCAGATTTTGAAACCACTGCCCAAATCCAGTTAGACTGGCAGAAGTCTCCCTCCTGGGGAAACCTGCCCTGAAAATACAAGTTCCTCTGTATTTTGTGAAAACTAATAGCTTATTAAAAGAAATCAAAGTTAACAATCTTCCACCCAACGATACACAGAGAGACTTTAGGCCTTCTTTATGCAGTTTAATCAATTCAGACATACTACTAAACCAGCTGTGCAGCACATGATGAAGCCTATCATTACTACCATTATCCATGTCCATGTCCACCTAACATCCAAAACCATCAATATAGAGTAGCAGGAGGCTAAGTCAGAGCATGGCTGGCCTATGGGTCCTGGGGGTGAGCTGGATGCCCCACAGAGGTAGCTCAGAAACAAAATGGAAGAACTGGAAGGAGTCTGGAGCTGTCTGCAGATGTGAAGAAGGCTTGGGAGCCTTGTAGTGAAGAATTATTTGGGACATGGAGCAGGTCTGGGGTCACTGTGGTAGGGAGCATAAGGGCCATAGACATGACTCTAGAGGAAACTAGGTATTTGCTTTGCCCCCTTTCACAGCAAAATAGATTTATTTCAACCACTAGTAGGAATCAGTTCCTGCTTATGCTAGGAGCTTCCACTGTTGCCTTTACTAGCATTATTTTAATTTTAGATGTATTTCTAATTGCTTATTTTGCTTGCTGTTATAAAAATCAAAGGCAATGCTCATGATAAGGCAAGACAATAACTTTTCCCCTTCATTTTGGCCTACCCCCTTTCTTTTGATCAGCTACCTTGATCTTGTCCCATCCTGTCAGTGCCATGGTGGCATTGACTTTCTCCATTGTGTAAATGTTGTACCCAAAGTTTAACTGCTTTATGTTTATTGCTGCTAATCCACCAAAGACCTTAAAATCCTCTAAAAATTGCCCCTAGGCAATGTGAAGATCTCCCTCATCCAATTCATTTTCCAACAGAGAATTTCCAAGAGATAAATCCGGGCTTATTTTATATTGTTTTTGTTTTTGCATTGCCTAGTTATGAAAAGTTGCATGACAACAGTTTGAAACCATGACTAACTACCAGCATAGTGGAACTTGCTTTTTTTGCCTTTTAGGAATGACTCGTGCCTTTTTTCCAGAACAGACGTACCTTTTGGTAAAACAATTCAAAAGAGATGCAGACAAATACATAAGCAGTTAAGAGAAATAAAATGCTTGAACTGTGTCTCCTGTTTATGGTGGGCTGTAGTTTCAAGGAGCCACTGCTCTTTGCCAAACACATATCTTGAAAAGGAAAGTTTTGAGTCAAGTCTAACCAACCCAGCAGTAGGGTGAAAGGGGAAATAAGTCATTGCCTCCCATGTGTCCTCAGGGAAGTATCCATAGGATAAGCAGGATGTGCTTGGAAACAGTGATGGCCACTGCTCCATACCCTCCATGCCTTTTTGCAAAATGTTTTTTAGCTTATCCAGTTTGACCAGAGCAGAAGGGAACAGAGCTAAGAACTAGCTTTGTTTCCTCCCACCAGGGAGGCTTCCCATTCCTCAAGCATCTCTGCTTCTTCCTAGTTTGAGTTTGTCTATCTGTCCTGTTTTTCTCCTCTGACACTGTGATCATCTTGCATGTAGGCAACATCTCCATCACCATATTTCACTAGCAAAATATTGCTTTTTGTGCCATTATAAATTAGAGCACTCCCAGGCTCCGCCCTTGAGGAGCTCTGCCATTGTCCACCTGCCAGCCTGCTCCAGGTTCAGGAAGTTGTTGTCCACTGGCCAGTTCCTCCTCACCTTACATTTATTGTAGCTTCCATAGTCTCTGGTTTTTTCTAATACTTACCCATATTGTGCATGTTGAGTGTTTTAGCGGAGTCTAGGTAAATACCATTGCCTTTGGCCAGTAAAATTCTTTTATCAAAAGCAGACGTTGGCTAAGCTGAATGCATCTATTTCATAAAGAGATGGGTTTCTATGCTCTTCCTCTGTGTTTGTTCCTCCCTTAAAATTTGACTTCATGCTTTTTATGCTACACAGACCAGATAAAGGGACCCATATTTGTGAGTATTTCTTACAGGCCTTTGATTAGAGACAGATTGAACTAGAATTATTTGTTAGAAACACTTGCTGCCAGACTTACCATTTAATTTGCCAGCTCTTTCATTATTCTGTGGTTCTTAGATACAGATCATCTGTTCTTTTGATTCAAACACATTAAAAGTCTTCAAATGTTACTCCATTAATATTCATCCCCATATTCTAAGTCTGATTAGCTACCTTATCTTTGCCCCTCTGTTCATTGTCCTGTGGTACTGCAAATTGGCATGAAGGATTAAATTTGTTTTGGGACTATACCCAGATCATCTTTAACTCAGATGTCACTCTTCCTCTGCATAATAACTCCTCTCTCTCTTTGTTTTTGTCTTGCTGGGCTGGCTTACAGCATTTAAATACTTGGGTGAGTTTCATTTGCAAAGTTAACATTGTTTTGGGGCAGTTCTTATTCAATGCATTTCAAAAACATCAATCTTTTTTTCACCAGTTTTGGGCAACGCTTCATCAAATTCAGCATTAATAAAATTTCACTCTCCTATTTGGATCTTCCTGAAGCAGATAAAACATGCAGCTCTAACACCTTGCACAGCCCTGGAGAGCACAGGGCTTTGCTCTCTGGCCCCATGATGAGTGTCCAGGGACCAGGTCAGGGAAGGAGAAGGACTGTGAAGGAGCAAATAGGTGCCACTTAATGCCTTGGAGGGTCTGTGAGTACCTGGGAGGGGAGGCTGAGCAGGACTGAGTGACAGCAGTGCTCAGACTCAGTGAGTCAGGAGCAGGGATTCTTGCATCTACCTGTATTTGTCTTGTCTTTGCATCTTCTTAAAAAGTTAATGCATTTGTAGCCTAGAAGCCATCCTCAAACTGGGGTGGCATTCACCTCCTGAAGAAAAAAACAGGGTGCATCAGCTGGAAAATGCTGCTCTTGACAACAGTGATGAGGGGATGAAGGCGAGGCCTGGATCTGCAGTGTCCAGCCGTGGCTTGTCATCTGGCTTACTGAAGTTGTGTCCCTCTCATGTCAGTGAAAGCTTCACTTTTGCTCTGGTTTGTTTTGTTTTGATGAGTTTGGTTGCTGGGATTTAACACAACTGGGCGACTGTCCTACTCAGAGATAATGTGGGAAAGCAGCCATAGTTTTCACTCTCTATGAGGAGTCCAGGGACATCTGTTGTGGCTAGATAGGGTCATCTCTACCAAGAATAGGAAGGTACTTCATGCAATGAGGCCTTTCACTCAAAGGATAATGTAGTTTAGTTCCTCTAAAAGACAGATAGGATCCATAAATGCATCAATATTGGTAACTGGATTTTACAGAATTTGGCTGTTCCTAGGTTGTTTTTGTTTTATTCTTGGGGTATTTCTACATATTTCTGGCAGGCAGTTGTCAACTCCATCTTACTTATGCTCTGCAGCACCAAATACTGCCTAAGTGTGGCTGCCTTCTTTGCTTGGTTTTGGTGGATTTTTTTTTCCATGTAAACCATACTCATGTGGTTTCCAGTCAATTCAAACCAGGGGCAGAGTGAGCTCATACCTGCCTGCAGAAAACCATGTGTGCATGCATGCCCATGGAGTCCACTAAGTCAACAGAAAGACTGATTGAGTTGATTTGTGGGAATCTGCCTTTACATTCCAGTTCACATAAAGCACTGTTGGGCTCAGAGCACTGCTGCCTGTTTGCCTGTGGGGTCCGGCCATGGAGTTGCCTTACATGCAGGATTGCTTTTATGTGGGGACAGCACACCATAGCATCAGGTCTGGTTTCAGGAGAGACACAAAGCACCAACTGGAGACTGGAAAGGTCTCAAACATTTGGCTTAGTGTCCAGAGTCCTAACAGACTCCATGTTTGTCATCACCTGTGAAGAAGGAGTGGAAGATGATTAGAGAGAGGCTATTCTGCTCTCGTCTGCCCAGAGACTGACAGCTTCCAGTTTTGTTGCTGCCAGAGATGCCTGGCCATGCAGTAATCACTCCTGCTGCTCCATGCCCTCCTCTTGTTGCACTGCCAGGCTGTGCCAGGGCTGCAGAGCCTGCGGTATGAAAACTTTTGCATTTGCCTCTGGACAGTTGCTGTGAGCTTGCACTGCAAGTATGTGCCTAACTGGCATCCACACATCCATCCTTCTCACAGCAGGGTCAGGGACACAGGCAGGTGCCAGCAGCAGGTGCTGGAAAAGGCAAAAGTGAGAAATGGGATGTCAGAGGGATGCAGTTGGCCACTGCTGTTGGAGTTGCTGATCAGGCACGGCCAGGTCCTTCCTCTCAGCTTGGGCAGAGTGAGTGCTGAAGCAGTAGGGATGGTCTGTGTCCCAGCAGGATAGCTCCTCTGACTCCTACTCTTGTGTTTAGGAAATGTATGACAAATTTATCACCACCTACCTTTTGGATATCAAGGGGAGAAAGGGGAAATGTGTATGTGATTGAGGAAAGGGCAAAGACACTTGGTGTAAGCCAGAAAACAGATGCCAAAAATGCTTTCATTCCTATCTCTTCAGCAGCTACTGACACTAGGAAACCTTTCCATATTATCTGTGGAGGAAGAAGTTAAGGAATCGCCTGCCAGAGACCCTGTATAACAATGTGTGCACCGAAGAGCAAAACTCCAGAGCATTCTGAACTGACCTTTTGTTCCGTTCTGACCCCTGCCTGCCCACTGATAAAAAGCCAGGCAAAGCAGGCAATTTAGACTTTACCCATCTCGGATTGAGGAGCAGAGGTTAGCTGCTGGGGAGGTGCTGGGTGACTGGGAGGGACACAGAACTGTCTGGGTCAGGACTGGCAGATAATTGAAGCAGAATGAGTTGTTTATTGTGTCCCAATTCAACCCAGGGGAGATTTTCCTCATGGCAAGATAATGTCTGGGTGGCAATCTTGGGCTGGGTGAGGAGGAGGCTGGCAGTGACCAGTGCAGCCCAAAGGCCCCACGTCCCCCACGTTCTTCTGGGGAAAATATGAGGGCTGAAGCCTTCTTTGTAAGGGTGTACACACAGGTACCATCTGAGCTCCTGAGAGTGGGCTGCAAAACACAACCATCCTCTGAAGAGGAAAGCAGGTTTCCAATGCCAAGAGCTGATATGGCCCCAAAGGCTTCAGAGCCATGGGAAGCGCTGGTACTGTTGTGTCTTCATGAAGGAGGGCTAACATCATGCTCTCATTCCTGAGAGTGGGCAGTGAAACACCATGGCAAAGGTGTGCTGAAATTCACCTTTTTATAAATTGGGCTATTCACAAACTGATATATGTAACAGAAGTGTGATAGAGTATTTGGATATGGAACTGCAGGCTGGTGGCTGGTGAATTGCTATTACAAATTAAATACTAGCAGCTACTCAGATAAGATAAACTACACAGAAATGGACAGCAGCAACTCAGGGAAAGGGGGAAGAAAAAGAGAGAGTGAAATCACAGGAAAAGTAAGAAAAAAAACAAAAACATTTTAAATTTGCCAGATGTGATTAACACTGCAAGCAATTTTTTAAAAGCTGGAAAGGCTCCTTTTCAATATAGGTGGGACTAAAATACATATGAGTGAATTCCTGTTACTGATTTCTGTTCCATTCTTCTTACTGGCGAAAGATTTCTTTGGGAGCAAAAGGGTATTTCTATCTTGTTTCTTTGTTTTTCTGCACTGCTATCGCTGTGTGCACGGTTGGTTTCCACGATGCTGTCAGGCACTTGGGCTCTCATCCAGCAAATACTTGAGCACACGTGTAACATCCCAGCCGGCGTAAGGTTATCCATGTGCTTAGATGACTTTGGGTCAGGATCTTAATATCTCTGCGGCTCAGATGTGACTTCCACTCAGTAAGGAGGAGACGCAGAAGAGCCAGACAATTAGAAGATGTTTTTCTGAGACCACAGAGATCCTGGCAAGAGGGCTCAGGGGGTAATTTGCTACCTGAAATATTATTTCAGTCTGGATGAAAAATTGGTGAATCAATTATTCTCCAGTAAGTGCTGCTTTCAGGCATTGCAGTCAGTCAGCAAATTCAGTCCAAATAAGCTAGGTTAGGTTAGACCATACAAATATCAGAGAGGAGAGGGGTGGTCTGTGCTTCCCAGCCAAAGAGACCTCAAAGATGAGGGAGGGTGACCACCAGCAGGACAAGCAATGGTGGCCCCTCCTGCCCACACAGGTCTTTGCTGAAGTCCCAGTGCAGATGAAGACCTTTGTTTACAAATATCCTTAGCTTGTTTTAAAATGCCCTAAATGCTTTCTTTGATCCAAAGTGCATTTTTTTCCCTGCATGCTGCCACGTAATCAATTCTTGTTTGATGCAAATTACTTTTCCTTGTTTTCTTTCTGTTTGGCCCCTAGATAAGGACACACAATTCAAGTTCATCAATTAATGGAAAGCATTCACATTCAGCAGCAAAATCAGTCTTCTGGCTGGTCCCTTAGGAGGCACTGATTGTGATTGCTAGATGATGGGATTTTTTTTCCAGCTGAGAATATTTTTTTTTTTATCTAATATCTTAAGTTTTTGAGCTGGTCTCCTGGTTTTTCTGTGCCAGTTAGATGGTATTCCTACAAGGGTGTTTCCAATCCTGCACAATTGCTACTGCTCAGAGGCTAAATGATTGTTGTGGTAGCCAACCTTAACTCCTCTCACTCTCCTGGCTGTGGTGTAGGGAAGAGCAGAGGCTTGAGGTCCTTCACAACAGGAGGAAGGGGATGAGGCCACCCTCTCGGGGGAGACGTTTGTCACCGCAGGCTCCAGTGGTGCTATGACATCTGATCTCTGGGCCAGGGAATGGGTCCTGGCTCCTTTTAGCTGCTGGAGTAGATGTTGTCCTGGAAGATGTGCAAAGTGGCAGAAAGTGAGTTTTATCTTACTCATGGTTCAAGATGCTTTTCCCATCTAAAGTGAAGGTGAGGGAGTTTTCCAGAGTGAAGCTGAGGGCATTGCAAGGGAAATCCAGGAGAATGAGTAGAGAAAGGAGAGGATGTGGAGACACTGGCACAGGGGAGGAGATGCAGGAGGGATGTACAAGCCCCAAAAGTGATCAGTTCCTATGAGGAAACAGGTGCGAGCAAAACTTTTAAAAGATCGTGTGAGAAGCTGTTACCTATCTCAGCAGTAAAAACAATCACTGCAATACTGCCTAAGGATAGATGATGGCATTATTTAGGCTGAAATGTCAGAAAAGTTGTTGCAGACCAAGTGATCCTTTCTACAAAATATGTCACAAAAAGGCAAGTCACACTGCAAGAGCTTTTCCCATCCCTCAGCAGCAGCCATCAGAGGCCTTTGCTGGGACCAGGTCCTCACTGCTGATGCTTACACCCTCCCAGAGTCTCCCTTCAGTCTGGGGACTCTTTTCACCATTAGGAACGATGTTTGGGGCATCTCCAAAGCCACTGGTGCTACAAAAACAAAAATTACTGCTTTGGAAAGCAGAATCTTTCACCCTCCCTGGGAGCAGGAATTAGTGGCAGTAAAGAGTCATGACAGACATATGGAGAGTCTAGGATCTTCTTACAGTGCTGCATTCCTGGGAAACCAACTTCCACCTGATTTGACTCAAACAATAACTCTTTCACTGTGCCACCATCAGTGAACAGGGTGGGCTGAACCACTTTCTCTTCTTGTTTTTGTTTCAAAACCCCCTGTGCTAGTAGTGCCATGTCAGCTGTATCAAAACTGTCTTCTCCTGTGGTTTTTTTTGCATGTTGTTTTTCCACAAGAGCAAAAGTCAACATGACAAGTTTGCTGAGCCTTGTTTCTGTCTCTTTTTTATCTATATAACCAAAGCCAATGGAAACATTAGCCACTCTTTCAAACAGCAAGCTGCAGAGGCCAGCAAAACACATGTGGTTTGTTCTTTATATTTATTACATCAAAATCATACCTACTTGCCTTTTTTCTTCTTTTTATTTTTAAAAACAGTAAAAAGTAGTCGGTGTTTGAGGGAATATTCCAAGATGAAACACTTTCTAAGTGTTGTTTTGATAAGAGGAAAGCCAAGAGTAGATTCTCAGCTGCTTGCATGGATGTGGCTCCTTCCTGAGAGCGGGGATTGACGCCAGGGAAGATCTAGTCTTGTGGGTTCAAAGATCAGCCCATATAGAGTTTCTGCTCCCTGCATGTCTTCCATTTTATGGGCAAACAAATGTTATCTATTGTTAGCTCCGTAGTACCAAAAGAAGTGCAGGAGGAAAAGCTGGATGGTGCCCTACCTTGCAGTACTGCATTTGTGTGTAAGTTATTACACAGGTCCTGATACACGTGTGTTCTAGGTTTAGGTATTAGAGATATCTATGTGTGTATTATGATACATACGATGCACTTTGCTGCAGTCAGTGAAGCTCTGGCAGACTGTCCATTATCTGAGGATGAAGAAGCCAGACTCACAGGGGTGGGACCGACGGAGGTGGTCCCAAATGCACAACAGAAACCTTTCCCCATGAGGCATCATGTTCTTGTAGCAGGAGGAGGAGTGCCTTTGTATCATGGTCCCAGATGGATGCAATGCATTTGTTTCTCAGCAGGCTTCAGATTTTAAATTGTAGAATATTAAGCATAGGAAGGAACCCTAAAGATCATCCAGTGCTGACTCATATTCAACTTTCCATCGGCCAGGACCCCCAGGTCCCTTTCTGTGGTGCTGCTTTCCAGCCTCTCATTCTCCAGTCTCTCTGTACATCCTGGGTTGCCCCATCCCAGGTGCAGAATCCTGCACTTTCCCTTGTTGCACTTCAAATAGTTGGTGGTTGTTCAATCCCCTAATTTCTCCTCTGATTTGTTCCTTTTGATGCAGCCCAAGATTAAGTTGGCTTTCTGGGCTGCCAGCTGAAACGAAACTTTCTAAACTAAACTAAAAAAAAAAAACTTTAAAAAACCCCCTAAGCTTTCTAAACTAAACTACTCTCAACTAAACTTTCTAGACTGCTGGCTCATGTTGAGTTCTTCATCAGCCATCACTCACAAGTCTTTCTCTGCATAAAATACCTGTTTAGTGTTTTTCCTGTCAATGCCCATGTCTCATTGCTTTGAGCTCACTTGGTTGATTGAAACTACAGAGGAAGCTATTTTTATGTTGGGGGTTTTATCATGGAAAAGTTAAGCTAATTCAGGGAATATAGGTTTTTCTGCCACTTCTAGCAGGATACTTCAGCTCTCTGAGGGACAGATGCTGTTGCTTTCATTTCTGCATCTGTCTGCATGGTGTAAGGTCTCCCTTGACCCTAGTCCTGAAAAGCTTTGACAGTCACAGCGAGTGCTGCGGAGAAGTAGGGATTTCAGTCAGAAATTCAGAAAATCTCCCTATAGAGGAGCCACATCACTGAGGAGGTGCAGAAGAACCTCTGCCAAGCCTTGGGAACTGGGAACATCCAGCTGTACACTGCCATTATCATATGTTCTTCAGAGCATTGGTCTTTTTTTTTTTTCACTTAGCATCTTTCAATTGGCTGAAAATTATAGCCTTCTCAACATACAATTAGTACCCCCTTATAAACACTGTGCATGGTTTAAAAACTCCTCTAAGCTCTTGTACTGTAGCAGAAATATGCCGTAAAGGTGAGTGAAAGGGCTATTTTTATGCTGGAGAACAAAGGTCTTCTGCATACCCATGTGTCTGCAGGTGTGGAGGCCCAGACTTACACAGAAGCAGAACAGGTATATGTCCTTGAGGGTCTGTGAGAGTTGGGGTTGTTCAGCCTGGAGAAGAGAAGGATCTGGGGAGACTGTAGAGCAGCCTTCCAGTACCCAAAGGGGTTTACAAGAAAGAGGGAGAGGGACTTTTAATAAGGGCATGTAGTGACAGGACAAGGGGTAGTGGCTTTAAACTGAAAGAGAGCAGGCTGAGATTAGATATTAGGAAGAAATTATTCTCTGTGAGGGTGGTGAGACATTGAAACTGGTTGCCCAGAGAAGTTGTGGGCATCCCATTCCTGGAAGTGTTCAAGGCCAGGTTGGATGGGGCTTTGGGCAACCTGGTCTAGTGAAAGGTGTCCCTGCCCATGGCAGAGGGATTGAAAGTAGATGATCTTAAGGTCCCTTCCAACCTGAACCATTTTATGAGTCTGTGATCCTGCCTGGCTGTCTCTGCCAGCTCTTTAGGGAATCAGTGAAATGGTTTTTTGAATGTTTTGTGATCATCAAAATGCATGTGTTGTATTGTCCCCTTTTGTGAAAAGGCTTCTGTAAGAATTAAAAACCATTAAAATCTCTTCCAGGTGCATGCTTTTTTGTCAGACCAATAGAAAGGAATGCACTACACAGTGTTGAGGGATATCTTTCTAAACTGCAAACCGAAACTTTATGTAGTATTGTACAAACATTGCCATTAAGTGAAAGAATACATCTGTATGTTAATATACAATTTTATTGGTGGGTGTTGACATGAAGTTTCAGCCTTCTATATTGGATTAATATGTGGGATTATGTGCAACACATGTAGTAATCAGTGGGGTTTTTAAAATTCATCACATTATTCTTGTTTTGTTAAACAGTCACAGGTTTCCTAGCTAATTGTTAATATCTTCTTTTTAAGGCAAGAATTTTAGACAGTGGGGGCTGCCTTATGCTATTGTAATAACTCTTTGAGCCCTCTTCACTGCTTTGCACTGAGGCCCAGGGGGCAGCTCAGGATCTCAGAGGGCTTTGCCCCCTAACACCAACTGCCCAAGAATGCGCCAGTGCAGTGCTGGTGCTGGAGAGGTTGTTGATAAACTGTGCTGGAGATGCACTACTCACTAAATGCTGTATAAACCAGCGTTGGCTGTTGCTGATCACAGGCTCACAGAATGATTAGAAGGGACCACTGAAGGTCATCTAGTTCAATTTCCCTGCTCAAGCAGGGTTCCCCAGAGCACGTCACTCAGGATGGTGTCCAAAAGGCTTTTGAATATCTCCAGCGAAGGAGACTCCACAATCTTTCTGGGCAGCCTGTTGCACTGCTCTGTCACCCTCAGAGAAAAGATGTTTTTCCTTATGTTCAGGTGGAACTTCCTGTGCACCAGTTTCTGTCCGTTGCCTCTTGTCCTATCAGTTGGCACCACCAAGAGCCTGGCTCCATCCTCTTGACACCCTTCAGACACTGATAGACATTCATAAGGTCCCCTCTCAGTCTCCCTTTCTCCAGGCTATACAGGCCCAGCTTCCTCAGCCTTTCCTCATAACTGAGGTGTTCCAGTTGCCTCATCATCTTTGTAGCCCTTCACTGGACCCACTCCAGGAACTCCATGTCTTTCTTGCACTGAGGAGCCCAAAACTGAACAGAGAACTCCAGATGTGGCCTCACTAGAGCTGAGTAGAGGGGCAGGATCACCTCACTTGACCTACTGGCCGCACTCTTCCTATCACCCCAGGATACCTTTGGCCTTGCTGGCCACAGGAACACACTGCTGGCTCATGGACACTTCGTTGTCCACCAGGACCCCCAGATCTTTCTCTGCAGAGCTGCTTCCCAGCAGGTTGGCCCCCATCCTGTACTGGTGCCTGGGGTTATTCCTCCCCAGGTACAGGACCTGCATTTGCCTTTGTTGAGTTTCAGATGGTTCTCTGCCCATCTCTCCAACCTGTCGAGGTCCTTCTGAAGGGCTGCACAGCTCTCTGGCATATTGGCTGCTCCTCCCGGCTTTGTGCCATCAGTGAACTCGCTGAGGAGGCCTCTGCCCCTTCATCTGAGTTATTGATGAATAAGTTAGACAGTACTGGACCCAGTATTGACCCTTGGGGAACTCCATGAGCTACAGGCCTCCAGCTAGACCCTGTGTCGCTGACCAGAACCTTCTGAGTGCCGCTGTTCAAACAGTTGTCTTTCCACCTCACTGTCCACTCATCCAGACCTGATGTTCAGCTAAATATCCCAAACACCTGCTGCTCTCACAAGTGGGAGAGATGCAGAGGACTCAGTGGGGCTCAGTGATCCTCCCATTGCCCACTAGTTCCATGTCCCTTCCATTCTCCCTCTGCCTTGGATGGGGGGAAGGCCTCCCCAGAGGGCCTTTATACCCCATCTCAGGTTATTTTTTCATTTCTAGTATTTTCTCTTTCATCTCTTGCAAAAGGGCCAAAAGCCAACTTTGGCTGGGGATGCCTCAGTGTTGGTATTTGCAGATCCCATGTGGCTTTACATTTGCTTCACCAGAGCCATCTATTGAGGTCAGTTCCTGGTACTTCATATCCTGGGCACTGGTCAGTAACCATCTGTGACTCAGATGAGCTCAGAAGTATTTTCTTGTTGCTGACACTTTGTCTTTCCTCCCTGCATCTCGCAGGTGAAAGTCTTTCCCTTCTCCAGCATCTTCTGTGTCCTACTCCTGGTGCATGCATGTCTTGTGGGGCTCTGGTAAGGTGGAGAGAGAGAAAAAAGGGAAATTTGGAGGAAGGAGTGGATTTTAGCTAGAGTTACAAGGAAATTGGAGACACTGGTGTTGTGTCTCTTCCTGCAGGATAAGGCTGCGCAGGTGAGTCAGAATCAGATAGAGACAGGCACTGCTTTGTCCCCCTTCCTGTGATGTCTGGCTGGGAGCAGCTGGAGAAGCACCATGTGCAGGCTAGCAGAGGGACCAGATACCGAGGCTAAGGCACACGAGGCTGAGCTGGCCAGGCAGCTCTGGGGGCCAGCCCGCAGCCCTGCACGGCTGCTGCCCCTCATCACCACAGCACCGACCACGGCTGCCTCGCCCCGAATCTGGGCAGAGATGTGGGTGACCAAGCATGTGTCTGTGGCTATGAATAAAACTTCAGCTGTGTGTCGTTTAGAAAGACCCTAATTTTAGCTAGCCAGCACGTCACTGACGTGCCCCAGCACCCTCGGAGGGCAGGTCTTGTGCCCCTTTGCTTGGGCAAACCAGGTGTATAATGTCTTTTTTTCTGCCGGAGGTTGGGGATGCAGGAGGAAGAGGAAGAGAGACGCGTTTTCTTACAGGGACAGGGTTAAGAGAGAGTCGGCGATGGGACCGGCCCCCGGCGCAGCCAGGTCCAGCAAGCCCGCGGTGTTTGGGTTGTCCGGGCGCCCGCGATGGCTCCAATGTGCGCGCAGTATGACAGATGACCTATTGAAATAATTTCGGAGCAGTGCTGGGGTTGCCAGGACAACCAGTGCTCCCTGGGCCGGCGCCTGGCCATGTGACGGCCGCCTTGACGTCAGCTGGAGGCTGAGCCTGCGGTCCCGGCCGCGCAGTCAAAGCCGTGTGAGAACCCGGTGGATGCTGGAGTCATCCCCGCCGCCGCCACCGCCGCTGCTGCTGAATCTCAGGGGCTGCCAGAGCATGGACTGTTAAAAACTTGCATTTCTGCAGTGTGAGGTAACCATTTGCTTTATGTTCTCATCGGGTTTGGATTATTTTCCTTTAAAAAAATAGAATAGAAAGCAGCTTGTATCAGTGACTGATATTTTTTTTCACTTGTTTGTTTTGGCTGGAAGTTTGCCTTGATGAACAAGCCCAGCACTATCAGATAAATGCAAAGCAGCTTCCAGTTACTAATTCTGTGTGCAGACGGCAAAACGTAGTTAAATATAAATTAATGATCCACGAAAGGAGAAAAAAATGATATCGTTCTCATTTGACACTTTAGGAATATAAATGAACGTGAGTAATCCTAGGCTAATGCATTCGGGAGTTAAAAGAAATGATGTTTAAGCATTGTGGGTTTTATACCTCTGGTTGGAATTTGTAGTTTCTTAATGCTGCTCAGTTCAGGCGGGTTTCTACCCAATGTGTCCAGTGAGGGGGAAGCCAGCAGTCAATGCAGCCAGGAACAGATTAAAATCCAACTCTCAAAGTTCGAGCATTTAAATCATCTTTGTTCATGCGGAGCCCCTGCACCCTGCGCGCTCCCCGGGCTTTCTGCCCCTCTCCTGGGGCACGCGGCACTCTTGACTGTATAGTGTTTACAGAGGAAAGAATCAAAGCCTTCCTGAAAAATTATCTGAAATATGCCAAGAGAGCAGCATTGCTGTAACACAGGCTTTTACCCTTTTTCTCACAGGCACACAGACAGCTTGTTTTTTCTCTGTTTTTTTTT
>VZTE01006495.1:108718-165035 GCA_013397775.1 Eulacestoma nigropectus
TTTTTTTTTTCTGTTGTGCATTGGGAGTAGTTAGAATAGCTAAAAAAAGAACTGCAGCATGAGCAGCATGATTTTTCAATCACCACAGTGATTGAAAAATGAAATGCTATTTGGGTCTTTTTGTAAAAGCAAGAGGGAGTTTGAGTCTGTTTCTGTATTGCACTTACTCCGAGGTGGCTGTTGTGGGGAAGGAGATCCCAGAGCTCCTGAAGTTTAGTGCCACAGGCTGAGTTTGTTTGTGTGGGAATATACAGATTTGTTTGAAGAAGAGATTACAGCTGAAGCATCGTGTGCGTTGTTTTCCTGGAAAAGTATGTTAGATCTTTCTTATCTTCTCTAATTATATATTCCTGTTCCCTTCCTCCCAAAGTTCAAAGAGTTTATCAATAGTGGTAATGATTCTTTAAAGCAGCTGCTGGTCTAAAACGATGTGGAGCTACAAAACAATTTAAGACACAGAGCAGTAAAAGATTTTTAAAAATCTATAAAAATTATCCTAATATTGTCAAATGCAGCATAAGTAATTGTTTCAGAAAGAGAGCCAAGACAGACATTAAAACTGAAGGCACTTCTCTAAGGAAGTTATGGCTTAATGCTCTGGATTTCACTGCATTTGGCGTTCTTAGCAGAGAACAAGGATAAATACATCTGAAACATCTTAACCATTTCACTTGATGTTATCTCATCAGTTCTTTCCAGTTCAACTCTTGTGCCTAAAACATCATTGTTGGGGGGGCTGAAATATTTCAAATTGTCTTCATTAAATTCTTCACCTGATACCACTGCACCAGTCCATGAGGAATCTCGCCTGGCTCCTCATAGGTGAATTTGGCCAAGGTTTACAGGAGTCTCGCAGCGTTGGTGAAGGTGTTGGCAGCCCATGAGCAGGCTTCCCACGGGGAGTGAGTGGGCTCTCGGCGTCCTTGCCCAGGTGACCCATCTGGGCAGGGCTGGGCATGGCTGCTCTCCAGCTGCTGTGGGGAGCTGTGTTTCCGCCCGTGGCAGTCCATCCCCCTCCATCTGCATGTGAGTTCCCCAGACTGTGGAGGTGGGGTAGGAGGGGAGGACAGGGGGAGGTGGTTGATACAACCCACCACCCTCTGAGGTCTGCTTGTTCACCAGCTTATACTGCTGGGGCAAGTCTGCAGAGGGTCCAAGGCATGGAGCATGGGGACAGATTTGAGCTGAGTGGCACCTGCCGTTCAAGAGAAGTCATTCACCCTCATGTCTGCAGGATTTGGCTCTATGTGTAGCTGCCATCACCTCCCAGGTCTGACTTGAGTGATGATGCTCAGTGTAGGCTGAGGCTTATGTCGTTCATTTAGGCTTGAATACAGTGTCCTGTAGCATTTGATGCCTTGAAAACACCTGTAAGGGGAAAAATAATTAAGGCAACTTTTGCTCAAGAGCTATTCGTTAGAAATACTTTAAAAATAGGTTCCTCATCTTCAGATGGAATGGATAGATCTTTCTTTAGTGATACTGAGGAAGTCTTGAAAAGGCTCTAACTTGACCTTAGAGGAGAGGATGATAAACTGCTTCACATTTTAGCAGAAGGGTCCTGGACATGCTGTGGCAAGAGGGAATGTTATAGGACAAGCTGGTAAGTGCCACTGAGGTTGCACAGGAATGCGTCCTACTTGGCAGAGTGACAACTCTGTCCCCCCTCAATGATTCTTTGAGGGCTTTGGGCATCCCATCACCAGGCTCCACCCATTTTGCCCCAGAGATGGGAATGAGCATTTGCGGGCGGGCAGCTCACAGGCAGTGCCAGAGTCTGCAACTGGAGACACAGGTCCCTGCTAGGAGGGCAGGGAATGGTGTGTGGGAGTCATCCTGGGGCTAGGATGATTTGAAATCATGTGATCATCCTGCTTGATTATTTCATGCTCTTATTTTCACTGGTCAGCTCTGTACCAAACCCTTTGGACAAGCAGTCGGATTTACCTTGGCAGTGTGTGAAGTTGCCAGGCAATGTAATCCTAAGCATCCCCCCATCCCTGCCCTGCCATGCTTCCACCCACCATGAGAAAAGAACAAACAGCCTGTAGGTTCCTTCCCACCACCGAGAGGGGAAGGTGCTGCAGCTCATCCCTCACCTTCTGCCCAACGCCACAACTGTGACACTGCCAGCTTACATGGGCTTGGAATCCTCTGACATAAAGAGAAAAAGCATGAGATGCACATGGGCTTGGCAGCACTCCATCTTCTTTCAGGGAGTATAGACTGACCCTCCTACTTCCCATCAGCCTTCATGCCATTTACAAATGTCACCCCCTTTGCACACATATGAGGAAGGGATGATGTCTTCCTACAGTCTCCTTGTCCATGGTGAAGGGTGAGCAGACTGGCAATTCCTGAGGAAATGGAGCACTTCACCTTAGGAAAGACCTTGGCTAAAGTCATGTCTGAGATCTCTTCAAGTCACTTCTCACACAACTGGACACAGCAGGGAAATCAAAACCAGATGTGAGCTGTTGATGCCTCTAGCCTCATAATAATAATACACTCAAGCCTTTAGTGTGCTCTGCCTTGATCTGGTTGAGGTGATGGGTAATGACAATCTAAATTTAGGCCAGAATCATAATAAAATCTAAAAAGCCCTTGCAATGCAGAACACTACTCCTTGAATTTTTTCAAACAGAATGCAATTTTTGCTGGTTTTTTAAAGGTCCTAGCTCCTGCTTGGGCAATATTCATGGGGGGAATAAAATCCTCTGTACAGGGTGGCAGTTGTCAGTGGAAACTGATGTTTCAGTATGGAGTTTCAGGATCTTAAATTACTTAATGCAGAGGTTGGTTCCCATTCTGCTAAAATCATTACATTGTGCTAATTTAATGTCTGCATCAACATTAGGAACAACTGGTTTAAATGATAGCTGAGCTGCAGTAGAGATTTGGCATTTTAGCCAACAGTTGCTTTTCCAATTAAACACAGATGCCATGCGGAGGGTACTCTGAAAGCAAAATGAAAGTTGACCTGACTGTTGGTTCCAAGCTAAAGCAACAAAAATCCTAACTCTGGAATGTTTTTGGTAGTCATGTTTTAGAAATAATCTTCTATGGTGAGCCAAAATCTATGCAGACAGTTATAGTCAGATAACAGTTTAAAAAATAGACTATGTTTTGGCTGTACTTTTGCTGCTGTTAAATTTATCTTCTTAAATAGCAGGGAGTATGAGTTGAGGGTTGAGAAACAGTAATTTTGTAATTATTTTATATGGATTGAATTATTCTGTCATCAAATTTGCATTTCAGACAGCATTACAGTATGAAAATATAATTAGAAACTGTAATTCAGGAATTGCTGAATGTGATATTTCCCAGAGGGAGCTCTGTGAAGAAGCTGCCCTTACTACAACTTTAGCAAATGTTGAAATCCTGTAGGTGGAAAATGTGAAGGCTGAGTTGTAAAGTTCCTCTCCCTTCTGTGGTCTTCACACACTGTCAACTTTCTGCTGAACTTTATTTTTTTGTAAGATGCATTTCCACAGAACCATCTAATCATTACAAGCTGAAGGGCTCAGATCCTGTTCTGCTGAATTTCAGTCTGGCTGTGCTGATAGCTGCTGAATTGCTTTCAGCCACAAAATGACGCTGAGATAATGTAAGGATCTGATTTACATGCTGAAAAACCAAGAAGCTTGCCGTTTGGTCTGAAATGCTGGTTTCAATTTGCCCAGCACCTGAAATTCCCAGCCACACCTCCTTTCACAGAAGATAGCTGAGGATGGGTCTTGGTTTAGCTCTGTTTATCTTCTTTTGTAGTTCAGTATTTTTCACAGTACATGTTCACAGTGTTGTGCAAAGTTTTAGCTGTATAAAACTCACTGGTGTCAATCCTTATGTTTTTTATTCTTGTGACAATCTATGGCTTATCACAGACTTACTAGCTGGAAAAAAACATGTTGTGTGTTTTTTAGCTGGGCTTATGTTGATAAATCCCGTGCACTTTTGTTTGAGACACACACTTCTTAGGAGAGCATCATCCACGGCCAATGTTTCCCACCACCTTGTTGGGGCATTGGTCAAGTCCCTGTGTGAAGCCAAGTCTGTGATGCACAAAGCAAAGACAGCATTGGGAGGAGGCAGAAGCTGAATATGGGGCATGCTTGATGCTTTGATGTCTCCATACATCTGTCACAGTCCTGCTGAGTGACAGCTGCAGTGCTACTCCAGAGGAAATGTCAGGACAGGAAAAGGAGAAGTGTGGACCTGTCACCCCAAGGATGGCATGGATAAATGGGCTGGCTGGTGGCATGGTTCCTAGTGACCCAGGGACACTGTCATCCCCCAAGTGCTCTGAGGAACAAGACCAGTTTCCTATGGCTGCCCAGGGCCACCTTCTGCACCCAACTGCACCCAGCCCTGTCTTTTTGCCTGGGTGCTGGGGAAGATGTCTGTCCCATCACTCACATTTTGGGTGATGCACATCCTGCCACCCTGTCTGGTATTTGTAATGTGAGCATAGGGGAGGAGTTTCAGGGTGTCACTGCAGATGACCATTTCTGTTAGGGAGGGTGCAGTAGGCCAGGTTGACTCTTTAGAGACAACTTGGGGTGCAAGTGCTGGTTTACAGGTGGGACATGAGCGGTTCCTGAACATCACAACTGCATTTTTGCATATTAACTCAGAAACTGCAAAGGAGCAGGGGGCAGCATTTCAACCAACTGTGTCTGCACATGGGAGCTGAAAGGCTTTGAGACAGGTTTAAACCTGCCACATTTGTCACAAAGCCTCTTAGCTGTGTGCTGAATTTCATTGTCAAGAGAAGGGGGCTTTGGGAGCAGGCTAGAGCCAGGCTGTCAAGCCACAGGGGTGCGGTGGACCAGGAGGGGTGGGACAAGGTGGGAAGGAGAGCCCTTGGCAGGACTGACTGAGCATGTGCTGGCAGGATGTGGCCAGGGCAGGCTGCTGTCATTGTGCCTGCACTGCTACATCTGCCCATGCAGGGACCTCTGGCAGTGCTGCCTCATGTCCCTGGGCATCTGCAGAACAGGCCAGACAAGACTTTTGTGAAACGGAGCTGAAGGAGTCGGGAGAGTGAAATACTCTTCCTGTGTTAGCAACGATGCAGTGATGTTTAGCTGCCCTGTGATGTAGCTGTGGCTGACAGGGCTGTCTCTCTTCTGGGCACTGGGTTCAAAGCAGGGCTGGAGCAACACTGCACAATCAACCCTTGTGCAGTACCTGCTACTGGACGATAGTGGTTTCATGGTTGTTCTACTATTATAAATAGAAGAGATCAGCTTTTGGAGACACCCAACATTACTTGTAGAGAGGTTTCATTAGACAAGAAGATCAGGTGGTTTATAGGCTATCACCCGAGAGAAGACAAGTTAAGGCTGAATAAGGTCAAAGCTGGCTTCTTTCCTTACCAAATTCCCTCGCTCCTAGAGCAGTCAGATTTCCTGATTATGTCTCACACCATCTTTCTGCGTCTCCTCCAGGATTGCAAAAACACAATGGATCCAGCACATGTGAAGTGTCTAACTTCAGCTGAATAACACTCAAAGAGACTTCATGAAGCAATTCAGCCCTGAGGACCTTTAACTCTAAAGAAAAGATTCTGCTCATGTTATGCGCACAAATCCAAGATACCAGGGGGACGCAAGCACAAAGCTATTGATTATTTCCACGACTGCTATGTGCTTCTTATCACAACAGTATTCTTTTGTGCAGAATGGCAGCATGATTGCAGACTTCTCTTTAGCTTTACTATCTTTGCAAGCCCAGGTCCTATTAGAGCAATTATATCTCAGCAGAAGCACTGTCTGCTGTCCTCTGGACCTGTCTGTCAAGTGTCCTATTCATCGCTGTTTATCTTGTGTGAGGCTTTTCATGTAAAGTCATTCTGACCCTACTGAAACAGTCCCACCAGAAGGGTAGCCTGCATTTTTATTTCAAAAGCTGATGGTGGATGAGAAGAGTGCAAAGTTACGGCTGCCAAGGATACATCTTTCAGTCTAACCATGATCTCCTCTCACTTGAGTATTATTGCTGATTTGACACAGCATACAGCTTTCATGTTCAATTATTTCACTTCATCCTTCATTTTCAATTACTTTACTGCTAAGAATTGAGAACATTATCAGAATTCACAGTTCTTCCTTGCCATGTTGGAGAGTTTCCTTAATCAAAATCCCCAATGTGAATTGCAAGGCATGTAATGTTTGATGGTGTATGTTATTAAACCACTTACAGTTCTGAGGTCTGTGTGGACTCTCTGGTCTCTGAGTTACTGAAGAGTTGCTGGGTAGTGGGAATTTCTGCAGAAAGATCCTCTGTGTTTTGCTTTGCCTCTCCTGACAGGGCCTGATGAAGTAGCTGAGTGACTCCTGCCAAGGAAGTCCCCCTTGTCACCACTAAGGTAAAAGCTGAAAAGCAGAACTCAGTGAAAGGCAGAAGTGCTGGGACTTGGGAAGGTCGAGGGCAATGCAAAGGGGAACTCTTCTCTTTCTGAACAAAAAACAGATATTTATTTTCTCGTACTGCTCTTGGAAAGGAAAATCCAGAGAGGAGTGTTTACAGTCCTCTTTATGAAACAAAGAGAATTCTTTTCTGCCAATGCAGAAATGAGATTGCCTGTGAGAGAGCAGCCACTGTCCCTGCTGCTTGCTCCGTGACATCCATGGGAGTCCTGGCCAACATGCACAGCAGCACTTGGGCAGAATAGGATTGCTTTAGGAACTGAAAACATGAGCTCAGACTTTGGTTATTCTTCCTCAAATGTCATCAGGGCAGTGGTTCCTCCATGTTTGTTTCCTATTTTGCCTGTCTTCTGCTAGGTTTTAGCCCAGAAAGGCTGCTTTTGTCAGGAGGAACTGCAGAGCCATCTGCGGTAGTGGTCCAGATGTCACATGGGCCTTCCCTTGGCACAGGATGCTGCAGGCAGGAGAGCCATGCCAGCCCTGACCAGGGCTGCTCAGAGAGCTGGCCGATTTGGCCACACTAGTGGCAAGAATAAGTGAGAGCTGATGAAACAGCAGTATAACATGCTCCACATCAACTCCAGGGGGGTCTTGGTGAAGTTGTTAAAGATGAGTTTATACTGCTTAACTGGATCTGCAGCCTTGGCAGACTCAGTTTCTTTTCTTGCAGCAGTGGCCTTTTCTCTCAGAACCTAGGGCAGGGTTCTCTGCTGCTGTGCAGAGTCAGACCCCCCACTCACCATGGACACATACTGCTTGTGATGCTTCAATTAGTTCTTTCACAGGTGACAAAAGGTGACAGAAACACTAGCAGGGTGACTGCTTGCCTGACTTTTACTCTTTGTTAGACACTGGGACCCTTGCAGAAACCCCTGCCTCAATTCAAAGAATCCGATTAGAAATCAAAGAGTATTTCACTGTTTAATACATCATGTGCTAGTTATTAGTAGGCTGTGGTGTTGCTCCAAGAGCCTGTAGTAAGACACGCCTTTCCTGCATGCCCCTCCCACCATGCTTGTGGATGGCACTCCAAGCAGGGTGTTGGGGAGGCAGCTGGGAGAGAAGGAGTTAAAACAAGCCACAATTACCAGTTTGTGATATTCTCAAAAATAGCAGCTTTTCTTTCGTTTGCTGAATTCCCCATGCTTTTACCGTGCTGTTCCCGTTATTCATTTCTTTCCCAAAATAACATTTTTAAGCAGAGGAATGACTTGAGTGGGGAGAAGAGGGGATCTGCAGGCCGAGTGGGACTGCTGCATGCTCCTGTGTCTGCAACGAGGGGTATTTCAGGCAATTTTGCTTCCTCAGTGGCGAGCCCAGTAATTCCTTCCTGACAGCCCTTGATGGTGCTTTCCAGGGGCAAGCTTCGGGCCATGTGCTCCTCCTGTCCACTGTTTTTGTAGCCCAACTTGAAAGGAAGCGTCTCTTGCTGGTGGATGCTTCTTTGAAGGAGAAGAAAAGGATGCTTTTTGAAAAATAAGCCCAAAGGAACCTGGCTCCAGGACAGGTGATGCAGGCAGATCCCACTTAGCTGGGATGCAGTTCCAGCCCTTAAAGCACCTTGTGTGTCCCATCCTTGAATGCTGGCCCAGGAAAGCAGCTGCTCTGGAGGGGCTCCCCAACAGCACCCACCAGGGCTGGCCAGGGACCCCTCTCTCTCATCCCTCACAGTCAGGCATGCAGCCAAACACAAACAACGTGAGCTCCAGAAACAGCTGCCAGCAGCCTTCTCCTGGGGCTACAGGGAGGGATGGTAGAAAAGAAGCCCTGAGAGGAATTAAAAATTAAATGCTCATAGCAGTGGCTTGCTGTCACCACATCTCAGCAGTTCACCTTCGCTGTGGCTGGCTGGCTGCCCAAACGCTGAGCAGGAGCAGAGAGAGGAGCATTCCACTCTCACTGCCTTCACTGGAGATCTGCCAGCTCTCCTGTGGCCCTGGTGGGTGGATGAGGAGGAGCTGCTTCACTGGTGCGTGTACACAGAACTGACCAGGACAAGCAATATGTGCCTCTTTGTGGAAATCCCCAGAGTCCTGGTGAAAGGCATCACTCCCGGAGGTTGCCAGATCCAGATGAGTCACATGCCTCTTGAACAGATGCTGCTGTCCAAGTATGGGGTACTGAGGAGCTAAACTGACCATACTACAGACCTCCCTCTGGTCTGGAGTCTGGAGAAACCCCAGGAACAGGTATGCTTAGTGTAGGTGGAGGCTGAGCCCACAAAGACTGACATTTGGGGTGCAAGGGTCAAGCCTACCAAGGCTGGTATTTGGAGGTACAAGGGCTGAGCTCCATGAGGACATTTGGCCCTCCTTGGCATCCAGTCCAGCTCCTTAGTGCGCACATGCACTGAAACTCCTTCAGAGCCCCAGCAAACTCATCCCTGAGCCCAAGGCCACTTGCAGAGCATGTCCCAAATGATTTGAACTTTGGGTCTAGTTCATAATCCCCTCCTAATATCCCACACTAGGTAAGCATTTGCTTCCCCCAAGCCTTGATATTTGTTTTGACATTAACATTCAAGTAGGTGACAAGCTATTCAGTTTCCTGAGATAATGGCTATGTCTGTACTGTGGCCACTGGCTGCGTCCATAATAAATGAAATAGGGGGCAGCCCCAGCACCAGAGCTCAGTAGTCAAAATCGCTCCCTCTGCTGAGTAGTCCCTATCCCTCTGGCTCTTAATCAGTTCCTGTCTTGCCCGCCTGTGCCACTGGGCGGGTTCCAGGGGGCAAATGGCACACAGTCACTTTTCAGGAGGGTGCGGAGTTCAATAGCACGGCCAAGGGAACTTCTGTGCCAGCTGGCCTCCATGCTGGAGAATGCACCCAGATGCATTTGCTTCATAGTCACAGGTGATGTGGTAAATGTCAACATGCATAACTGGGTGAGAATCCTTGGGGGAAAAAAAAGAGCCTTAAAAATAGAAAAGTATTTTTTCTGAAGCCCAGGTCTAGGTAGAGCTCATGAGCTGCAGGCTCTCGCCATGGCCACCAGCAGGGAATCAGCCCATTGGAGCATGACAAAAAGGCTGGCAGCTCCAGTCTGTCAAACAAAGCAGTGGGGTTCTAATAGGACCAAAGTGAAGGAAGTGAGGAACATGGCTGGAAGAAAGGATAAAGAAAAACCTTTGGTCTATAGAGAAACCCTTGTCAGTACAGAGGAACATTGTCATGTACGCTGCTGACCTGACTCTTTGCAGAATGGGGGTTTGATGCTGATTTCATGTTGTTTCTCGGTACATACTTTTTCCCTTGTGAGGCTCAGTTTTAATCCTTTTCTACTTCATAATCCATTTATTTTTAAGATGTGAAAATTTCAGAGGTCAGTATCCACTACTGCACCCCTTCTGTTCTACCATTTCTCCAGAATAAGTAAATTGTTATTATCTGTATTAGCCTTCTCAGTGAGAGACCATCATGGTCTCTAGACCTAGAAAATACACTTTTCTAATGCTGTCTCATGCCTAATATCTGTTTTCCAAACCCTGCTTTGCCTGAAGTGAGCAACGTGCACTGCACAATGCACCGCCAGCTCCCTGGGGACTGCCCAGCCCCCCGTGCAGCACTGCCTTTGCCACACAGCACTGTCAGGAGTTTCACCTTTCATTCTGCAAAGAGAGAAGTGATGTCCAGGTGCTCTCCTTGTAAAACTTCAGGGTTGAAAGAGGTCAAAAGCAAAGGAGATTTCTGAATGCAGTTTTCTCCCAGTACTTCTGGTTTTGTTGAATTCAACCTTTATGCATTTGACCTTGGAGCATAATGTCAGTAGGGTTTGAGAGAGCTAGGGGAGCGTTTGCCTATCTCCTTGCCTGCAGCTTTTCAGGTAGGTCTGGTTGTTTTAATTACTTCCTCTGTTAGACATGTAGGGATGCTAAAAAGTTAGAAGCAGAGAAATTCTTCAGCTTCTTCTCAGTATTCTGTGAGAGCATTGCTTTCTCACGCAGACTAGATGAAAACAGTGAAGACAGTATCGTAAACTAATTCTTTATCTTTGCACCTGGAGTTTGTTGTGCAGTGTTGTTATGGTACACTGAAGAAAATATTGTCAAATGGGTGTTCTATAGCCTCCACCAGTCATTCTAGGAGGTGGTTGATCAAGGGACCAATAGTACCACGCTACTCTTGCGAACCAAGTTATATAAACCAATTTATAATTGATTAAGGTGCCAGTTTTTTCCTGAACTTGGATCGTGTCGTTTCTCACCGTTCTCGGTACAACAGCAACAGACATGGAGTGTCTTCCACTTTCCCTGAATTTCCCAGTCAGGTCCAGTCACAGATCATTTAGTGTCAGTGCTGGATGGAAGCCATCACATGGAACTCTGATGTAAATCTGCAAATAATATCAAAGTCCTGCAGAGTGTGAGGATACTGGCTGAAAACCTTTGAACAGTGGGGTTTAGCACAGCAGGATCCCAGCTTTTAGTAAAGCAGGAATTGGGCATGGCTCTGTGAAAGTGTAAAGTTTTCCCTTTTCACTTGCAAACAGGAGTTGCTATGCTTATATTGCTCTAAATAGTACAGGGGATTTGGGAAGACTAGCGTTAAGACAGTTTTTCAGAGTCATTGAATATGTTTTAATCCTTATTAGCCTTGAGCAACTGGCTCCCAGTGAACTCACGGATAGGTATAATTAAAGATCTGTCTTGCACAGCCTGCTGTGCATTTATAGCTCTGCAACTGCTCTCAGTAGTGAAACAGAAATATGTCTTTCAAAGGAAAGCTCAACAACAGGAAATACTTCTTTCAAAAATATGAACACAAGTGTTTCTTCCAAGAATCATCAGATAAAGGCAAAAACTTTCTTAAATTTCTAGTTCCACTAAGCACCTGGCTCTAATCTACAGTTCTTTGACTTTGTTAATTTTTTTAACCCAAATGGGATCCTATTTTAAGGCATTGTTATTTCATCTGATAATAAAAGTCTATTCAACCGTTTGCGTGTTTCATAAATGTTTGCATTTCTTGTTCTGTACCATATTTTGCATTTTTCTTCAATCTTCCCACTGAAGAATCAGTGTTGTCCAAATTGCCGCTGCTCAACTGGACATAACTCCCTATTCCTTGCTATTTAAAGTTGGTTACCTAATTCTGCTGGTGGGTAATTTTGATCAAGATTTCACTGAGTGCTAAATTTGTCTGCGCAGACAATAGAATGACAGGTTTTTCTCCCAGCCATTGCAGAGGTTTTTGATTGCTGCTTCTCAGGTGTCTGGCACAAATAGAAGTGGCACCGTTGTGGGACGTGCTTGTTACTTCAGGCATTAGCCTTGAAAGGCACTGGGTTGCTGCATGGTTTGTCATGTCTGTTTAAGCACACTATTTCTGAAACTTCTCCTCCTCCAGTCAGTAAGAGACTCCATTAAACTGTATAAACATATTAAGAAAAATAAGAGATTTACTCAAGGAATCTTTATTGCATTTCATTATAAACCACTGAATCTAATGTACAAAGAAGATTGCTTTAATTACAAGTGGATAAAAGAAAGATTTACTCTGTGTTCCCACTAGGCAACTATCAGCAACATGCACCTTCTTCATCTAATGTGGTTATAACAAGTAATTAGGTTATTGGGTTTACTGGGAACGGCAGTTAGCTGTATTACATGGCCCCCAAGAGACAATGACATCAGGTGGATTTGTCAGGTATTGTGGTATCTGTTCTCAGCTGTTTTTTCTTGCCCTGAAGAAACTCATGAGACAGCCATAATGTGGGTAGAGAATTCAGATGATGAGCTGTTGATGTCCCCATCTCATCTCCAGCCGGTTTCGCTGCACTCAGTGCTGCCCTCTGGAAGCTCAGCAGATAGCAGAGAACTCTGGTGGCCCTCTGTGCCTGCCGAGTTTTTGTTGTGCAAAGTGAAGTGCCTTGGTGCCATTCACTGTTGTTTTGTACTTTATTACTATTTCAAATCCTGAGCAAACAATTTTCAGAGGAGGAAAAGGGAGAACTCAGTCCAAGATGGTATCTTAGAGCAAGAGCTCCCTGCCGCTTGCGTTCTTCTCTGTTAGGTGGACATCTGACAACTGAGTGAAGGTCTGATAAGCGGAGGGATTCCTCCATATCTGTCATGGTGTGGCTTTGGAGGGAGCATGAGGAAACATGGTGCCTTCCCACTGTCACAACCAAGAGAGTGCTGGGAATGCCCTGAAGCAGAAGGATGGCTGTCAGGAGGTTTAGGTGCCTCCAGCCTCTGATCAGGGATGGCTGGTCAGGAGGTTTAGGTGTCTCCAGCCTCTGAGTCCAGGTAGGGTCAAGAAGTGCCTGATGAGAGTCTGTTCTGTGCCATCCTCCTGTGAATCTCTGCCAACCCAGGAATCTTGAAAACTGACCCCAGCTAGCCCAGAAGCACAGGACCAGCTGATAAAAAAGCCGTACAGATGAAAAAATCCTTTCCTCCCTCTTCCTGTGCATCCATTCAGTCAACACTGTAGTGCAGCTGTCACCCAGTAATTTTTGTGAAGTCATCAGAAGTCTTCAGATGAAAGGAATGGTATTAATAAATTATTGTGTTCCTTCGAGGAGACAAAAGGATGACAATAAAAAGGTGAAATTTTGTAGAAAGCTTGAATTACTCAATACTGAATAGAGACCAGACACATGATTCACTTTCGAAGAAAATGCAAAACTTACTATTTCATGATTTGGACAACATAGTCTGCTAATCCTCTTGACTCCAAGGTTAAGCCCAACCAGCTGTGAATTATATTGAGGTTACTTATAAATCTTAATTTCAGTTAAATTTTTTGCAATAATGTATTACTGCTCTCAGTGCTGTTTGATGCTTGAAGTGACAGAGCTGGCCAGCTTTCCTGACCTGTCTGCTGCATCCTGGCACTCGTTCCTCTGCTTGTATAAACCTCCCCTCACATTCCTGCCACTCTTCATCACTGATGTGCAGTGGGGGTGATTACGTAGTGCAGAAGAAGATAGAGATATTGCAAAGTTGTTTACTTAACATCACTGCCTTTGGCTCTCCTCATGGTGATCCTTGATCCTCTGTGCCAGAAAGAGTGCCCGCTATTAGAAGCATGCTTGTTTTTTCGGATGCTGTTTCCCTTCCAGAAGTCAGGACAGTAGGGGACGTCCTGACTCCCCCAGTCCACTGCAGGTATCTATGTCATATAGACCCTATTTGTGGATTTTTCAAATTGCGTTTTCCCATGACTTTGGCTCTTTGTCTTCTGATCTTTGAAGAAGGCTGTTCCACAGACTTCACTGCTCCAGTGGTTTGAGATTTGCTTCTCATTCCCAGCCAAAATTTATTATGGCTGGTTTATACCCATTTGTTCTTTTGCCAGCATTGTCCTTCAGTTTAAACAGCTTTCTCCTTCCCTAGTGTTTACCCCCTCTGATGTATTTATAGACTACAACCATATCCCCTCTTGGCCTTTCTTTAGCAAGGCTAAACAGCCAAGTGCCTCTGGTTTCCTCTGAGAGCACAGGCTTTCCATTCCCTTATTTGGCTTAATAGCCGGGCTCCGCAGCCACAGCAGACCAAAGTCCCTTTTCCTCAGCATGTTTTCCTGGCCATGTGCTACAGTAATCCAGGTGAGCCCTCATGTTTTCAAAACTTGCTCATTAATAGCATTGGTGTTTCACCCTACCTGAGCTCAACAGATCGGTCTCAGTGGGTTCATTAGAAAGCATCACTTGTCTCCTGCAGGACACATCCTGTTGGTATTTTTCTGTTATCTTATGACTATGTAAGATCTCCAGCTCTTCCTCCAGCTCCGTCATTTCTAGTTAAGAGCATAAATTCTTCCTACTGGTCCCTCAGATACTGCATTTTGCAATAAGGAATTTCATCCCTTTGCACTATTCCCGTGCTAAGATTGTCCCATTCTTCTTGTGTGGTAGTCTGGTGTCCACCTGATGGTGCCTGTCACCTTGGTGTCATCACTAACTACACTGCTTTGAGATTATGCATCCTGGTTATTAAGGAAAATGTACAACTACCTCCATCCCGAGACTTAACTTGGAAGAACCCTACTGTAACCACCTTCCTTGTGAGATTTCTCCTTTGATTTCAATTTATGATCCTGAAAGAGGAAACCTCTGCCTGACTCTGTCCAGCACATCCCTAGAGGAATGATTTGCTTTGATTTTACCCAAGTGGTTTTGAATTAGCCTTTCTATATGCATCTGTTCATCTATCAGAAATGAGTGCTTATGTACTGGTTGGAAAGCCAGTGCAGGCATACTTCCTACAGGGTTTCCATATAAGGTCAGTTCTGCCAAGAAACTTCAGTTCTAACCTCTGACATTTCTACAACTTCAGTCTGAGATCTCTCTTCAGCAGCTCTTGCCAATTGTGGTGCTCAAGTTGGGGGTGTTAGCAGATGTGTTTTGCTCTGCTTCAGTCTCCCAGTGGGTTACAGAGCCAAATTCATGATTCAAATGACTACACTTATTTTTCAGACTTAGTACACTTTTTTTAATGGGAATTTGGAATGGGGTGAAAATTCTTTTGTGTTCTGGCATGTGTCCCTCATATCTTGGCCTGCAGAGGAATAGCAAAAATTATATTTGTACCCTTTACATTCAAAATGTGTGAGACTATAAATATCTTGTAGTTCTAAAACATTCCTGCTTGTTCTTCAATTAAGACTGTGAGACTTCTCCCCCAACATCTCCCTGTGAATTCTGATAAATACCTGACTCTCTTCTTCTTTGTGCCGAATGGCTTAGAGACTTTTGGAGGAGATGATGGTCACATCTCATAAACCAAATAACACAGCTACTTCTCTTTCAGGCTCAAACAGAACAACAGAGAAATTACTGAATATTTAGCTGCCCTTTTGATAACAGGAAAATCAGTGCTTGTCCTCCGTCCCATGAGTTCAGGTTTTGGATATCTCTCAGTGTTATCAGCTACTTCTTCTGAATATGTTGTATAAATGACAACTGAATGAACTGAATGAGAATTAGTTCCTTTAAAAAGAGGAGGAAAAAGAAGAGGAAAAGGCCTTCAGAAATATGAAGTCAGTCTAGTTAAGTTTGTTCCCTGCTTATAATTTAGCTTCTTTTTATGAACATTAGAACATTGTCTGATCTGAAGAATAAGCTTTCCCCTTTTCATATTGAGGGCTGGCTGAAAAGCCTTCACCTAGTGCCTGCATCTGAGATGTTGTAAAGTCAAGGACCAGATACTCCTGTGACACTCCAGACTTCATCTTACTTGTTTGGTGGACCAGTTATCCTGGATGCAGCTCAAAGAATAAGTGATTTGAGGATTTGTCTGCTGAGCAAACAGGTAGAAAAGGCTTTATTTTGTCATGAGGTTTCATTTTCCAGCTATTTTTGCTAAAATCAAGGAACTTCACATCAAGAAGGAATTATGTAACTCAGTCTGGCACTCCATGTTGAGCAAACTGAAGCTGTGTTCTGCTCAAGCAATTTTGTGGAACTAGCCTCCCGTATTTCTGTTTCTGCCTGACATCAACTCACAAATTTGGAATTTGCTCACTCACTCTCTAGATTCCAGAGCTGGTATTGACTAGATTTCTATAGCTTGTATAGAGACAGTGAAATTTAGGTTTCTGAATCTGGAGTTTTCTGTAGGTAAGTAATGTGGAGAGTTTGATATTAAGACAATCCCCTCCTGAGCTGTTGTCAAAGGATGTATCTTGTTAAAGGTTGGTTCTAGATTCAAAGCACTCAGTGTATACCTGCACACATGCTCTGACCCTTGCTTTGTTCAGGCAAGACTACAGGCCGTGGCTGTGAGTGCCCAGTGGTGGATCCCTTCCACCAAGGAAGCTCTCTGCTGATCTGAATCCAGCAGACGGAACACTTTTGGTGGTCTCTGCCTCTCCTGTCAATACAGGGCACAGACTGAAGATGAGCAGAGCCAGACAGCTGAGTCCCCAGTGCATACAGAGCTCATGGTATCAGTCAGAGAAGTCCTTGGGAGCTGCAGCCCCCACACCACCCCACAGGCTAGTGCAGAGTCACAATGTACAGCCACATGCCTGGAGCCAAATTTCTCCCCCCTTTCCTCCCTTCCCACGGCATCATCTCTTACTGAGAAACTTGAATGTAGGAAGCATCCAAACCAAAAACATAGGCAGGGGAGTGTGCCAGTCTGCAGCTGCTTAGCACCTCAAAAGGAAGACTGAATTCCTTGTATCTGACAATCGAGATGCAGGCAGTCACTTTATTGACAGAATTAGTTCATATTCCAGTCCATCATGTGTACAGATAATGCACTGTGGGATTAAGCTACTGTAGCAATAATTTTTCTAACCTAATTTTAAAAGATAAAAGCTCCATTGAAGTGAGGCTTCATGGCACATTCCACTCCTTTCAATTTCCAGTCGTTCAGAAAAGCAGGCGAGAAAGCCCTCCCTCAGGTTGCTGCTCTGCATCTCTGACCTCCTCCTCCAAAAGCAAATCTTCCAGGGAAGGAAATAGAGCAGCACTAAATCTCCCCTCCCGCTGGCTACCAGCATCTGCTGTCACTCTTCTCAGCCTGTGTGAAAGGTCACATGGAGCAGTGCTGAGAAGCCCTCCAAGTAAAATAAGGAGGAGTGCTGTCTTGCACCAGGAGAAGACCTGCCTCCCCTTGTCCGCTTCCTCCCCTCTTCTGCAGCAGTTCCTGACCACCCTACTCTTCCAATGAGTTTCAGATATAGCCACAAGCACTGCCAGTCCAGTCCCTGCACCTTTGATCTGGAAACAGGAGTAGCTTCTGAGTGCTGGTGGCACATGAGGTGCTGATTCCCACTGGCTATTGCAGCTCAGCAGCAGAAGGAGGGGGGAGAAAGCAGCCTATGGCACAGTGATGCTGGCTAGACATCTCAGGCCTTTGTTAATGTTTTGGGGTCAGGGAGGGCTGAATGCACTGGGCATCGCATGAGGTCAGATGGTGTCTGGGGATTGCTCAGTACCCAAAGGCCTCCTGTGGCAGCAGTTGAGGGATAGGTATTGCAGCCAGTAAGGAAACCCCAAGAGCTGAGCATTTTAGGCTGGATGACAGCTTGCACCTCAGCAGCGCAACTGCTGAACTTGTCCATCTCTGCAGCCTCAGAGAATGGAATGGCTCTACCACAATGTGGTCAAGCCCCAGGGAACGAGGTGGCTGCGTGTGCATGGGGCAGCTGTGCAGAGAGGCAGTCAGGTGCCCCTCAAGGCATCACAAGTCAGAATCAAGAGAATAGTTTGGGTTGGGAGGGACCCTTAAAGGTCATCTAGTCCAACCCCCAAGCCTTAACAGGTCACTGATTTCCATTCATGATTGAGCTGCCTTGCACTGTTAGTGAGACCAGAGTTTCTTGGAACTTCACTGAATTAAATTTTCATCTGGCCATGCTTCAAGGATGGTATTGTTAGAAACCACAGGCATGAAGCCCATGTAATGCTGGTGGCAATAGCTTTATTTCTCTTGGCCATGCTAGGGGAGTTCGCAAGCTCTACCAAACTTCTCTGAGCAATTGGTTGTCTTTGAAACGGCAGCATTTACGTTGCAGGCTCCAGCAATGTGCTTGGTATGTGCTAGTTTAACATAATTTTAAGCCATTGATCAGGACAAAAAGAAATTCTTGTGTTGCTGTGTTGTCTTCCTTTATGAAGGTCAAAATGTTTGATGCTCCGAACAGTGTGCTAAAAGCATCTGCAATAAGGAGGCAGTGGCATCTTGTTCACTTGGAAACTCCCAGGAAAAAATATTCATGGCTTCTATATTACTGAAATCCAAATAAATTAGTGCTATTTGTGCTGTTTGAGGGCTTAGAGTGCAGTTCAAAGGGAAATCACACCAAAAAAATGTAACATTTTCAGCTACTCGTGCCCTAGCAATAATTATTGCCTGCACTGAGGACTGCTACAACCTATTTACTTGCACCAGCTTCACAGCTGTCCTCCAACCAGCAGCTGATATTCACTCCAGTTCTAGATATGAACCTCAGACAAGGTTTACAGGAAGCCTTCAGAAATACCAGTTGGTGGCTTCAGTAGGGTTCAGCAGCAACAGCTCCCCGGGCCTTTCTTTGCCTGCTTATTTTCGTACCATATTTTACCATCTGCATTTCAAAGAGGAGTGTTTGCAATTTTTTTATGAACCAAGGTTGATATTAGGCACTAAAGTGGACAAATGCTTTTTGCCTGGGTTCTTTGGCCAAAATGCACATTGCTTACAAGTTCCCCTTTAAAACAGTTGTCACACAAGTGTGTAAAACACTCTGAAAAGCCCTTTCCTTCACTGCTGGCTCTTGCTGCAAGTGGTTCCGGTCATCCTGCACAGCTCCAGGAGCTGCTTATCATCTCTGTGCACAGCACACCCATGTTATCCCGCTCCACCTCTGTCTCAGCTTATCCTCCCTGTCTCTGCTGTGATTTTTATTTCATTGGGCTTTGTTTGATTAATGGCCTTGTTCTTCTCCACTTGTATGTGCCTGAGGAGCTGCAGTGCCTGGTGGGATGCAAGGTGGAATGGACTGTGGCCACAGACAGGACAGAGGTTTGGGAGGCACTGGAGGCAGTAGGCCAGGCAGTAGGGTGTGACAAGGTCAGATGTTTCTGAGAAATCTGATCAATCCTGTCAGTTCTCTCAGCCAAGCCAAGGAGGTCTCCAGGCTCAGTTCTGCAGGATCTTCCAGAAATGCTGCTTGTAGCTGGTGGACATCACTCTGATGTACGCAGTGATTACTTTGCTGATCTGAGGGAGGGAGACAGCTGCATGTCAGGGGAAGATCTGGCCCATTTCCATCATGCTGCATTGTATTTACCAGCAGTTTCTCCAGCCCCTTGCCAAAAAAATAGCAGTTTTACTTTCTTCAAATGAGTGAATGTAGCATTTGAACTACATATACATATTTTTATACATGGTAGTTTCTCACAATAAATGTGCCGCATGGCATAGGATGAAATTGTATTAGAGGAACCAGCACACACATCAAAGCTTTGACTGTAAACTTCCAGATCAGAGAAGGAGATGAGCAATCTCTATGTTCAATTATAACTGCAGATATTTCCTTTTTCCTAAGCTAATGTCTGTTACCATGGCCACAACCTTCAGAGTTTTCTGGCTATTTTAAAGCCATTACTAGGAGTGAAAGAGCAGATGTTTAATTACATTCTTCTTACTCTGTTCACTACATAAAACTGACATTTTAGAAGTCCTCAGTAAAAAAAAAAGTCCTTTTCTATTGTTTATCATTTTCCTAGAGAAAAATAGCGGAAATTAATTAATATATGCCAATATGCACTTTGTCTACAACTTTTAAGTAGCGGTGAGGAAAGCAGTTTCTTGACATTTTAAAGACTGGGTATTAGATTGGTATTAGCAGTAGTCAGAGGGAGGTGAAAACCATGCTGTAGAAAAATTACCAGTTCTTGTCCTGGCCGCTGACAACCCAAAAGGATTGAGAATGTCCTTTGAACACTGATTTTCACCCAAAGAAACACTGTTAAGCCAGAGCAATGTATTTGCACATCACCAGCAGAGTCCTGCACAGGGCCTGCTGCCCAGGTGTTGTGACTGTCAGCATCCCCACTGTGTGTACAATCCTCTGGGATTTATCAAAACATGAGACCTCACCAGAAACTTTTTCTCCACCACATTGTGGCATTTCTAGTTTGTGAATAGTGACAATAATTATTCAGGAGATTGCTCAGCCAACAGGACTGCAGGGCATGTGGTCCCCTGGATCTCTCTTGGACTGTTCATGATATGTTCCTCTTTACTTAGACATTACCACTTGTATTACAGTATAGAAGATTTGTTCATGAAAGCTTCCTGGACTCAGGGTTGCCTAAGTATAACATTTTGTGTGTAATGGTGGTGACTCCAGTATGTGATGAAAGCTTTGTCTCTCCCTGTGCACACCCCTCCACACCAGACCCTTCTCAGGCCAAAGGAACAACTTGATTATAAGGAAGATCACGCATGAGGTAGGTCCTGAATCCTACTGAGACTGGTATGTAACTTGTTTTATCCTGAGAAATGTCACAAGAAGGCAGCCCCTGATGTCTGCCCACTTCCAGGGACAAATGGCTGCTGAGCAGGGACTTTTGAGTGTTTGGCTTGAGCACATTTGGATAGAGCGACCCTACTTCTCATCCCACTCTTACTTTCAGTGTCTAAATTTATATGGGTCTGGTCTCTTGTTGCTCTGTGCCTGAGCTCTTCACCAAAGACTTCCTTGATGTAATGAAGTGTTGGGAAGGTGAATGCCCAAGAGAAGTGAATCATGAGATGTGAATTCACATCTCCATATTCAGGCTGCTCTCTGCTCTCCCTTCCCTTCTACAGATAGGTGTTCTAGGCCAATGCTGTTAAACACCCTGTTAAGTATTTTTTTGACTCTAGGCTGGTAGGTATTGGCTTCCTAATGAGTTACATTGTTTACAATGAGTTACATGAGATTTCATTGTTTAGATGTTGTTGCTCAGGTGCTCTTGGTGGTGGAGTTTGCTCTCACTGGTACTGCTACTAACTTGAAGGTATTAGTGTATTAAGACTATCATAATCTCATCAACAATTATGCTGATGAACACTGATTTAAAGTTTTGCAAACTGGAGCGAAGGACAGTGCTGTCGTCCCCTCAAAAGCAGAGCTCACACAATGGAGGGAGATCCAGCATGGGACTGGAACCCCCAATGGAAACAGAGATGCCAAAAGAGAGAGTTTAGTTCAGGGTCAATGGCTGCAGAAAATCCCACGGTAGGAGATGTGTTCGGTGTCCAGCAGCTGCTCAGCATCCCTGCTGCTATGTGATGCTTACAGAATCTCCACACGCAGCTGCTGCTGGGCGGGCAGGGGAAGAGCTGGCCAACAATGGACATGCCTCTCAGCCACTGTGGAGAGAGTGTTGATTGCCCAACAATCCCTTCTCCTCTGACCGTGTGAAGCTTGGCTGTCAGGTTTTTTGCCTTTATTTTGGGTTATGCAATTATTTTGCTAAGTTGCAATCTCTTGTGTTGCTGTAAAAGCTGCTCTTATCTGTACAGACTGTAATTAAATATGACCCCTTCATATCATGCCTGCAGTACACTATGCACTGTCCAAACCTCAGTTCCTTACACTTGGTCCCATTCACCTGTTTCTCAGAGATGTCAGTGTCATTTCTATGTTGGCAGTGAGTTCAGCAGATAGAAGGTTGAGCTTTGGGCTTTAGGAACTAACTCCTTCTACAATAGTAGTGCTACGATGCTACAGGCTTATCCTAAGTAACCCAGCCTCCTAGTCTGGCTGAGTCAGTGTAGGACAGAAAGGTCTTTTGCCTACATAGAAGCATAATCATCCTTGAGAAGGAAAGGAGGCAGGAGAGCATCCATTCAGAGGACAGCACATTTTTAGGCAATCCCATACTTAAGGCATGTTTTTAGTTTGCAGTGATGGAAGAGAAGCAAGTGCCTTGCTTACAACATATGCTTCATGCTCCATGCATGACTGATCACATCTCCTGCTGCAGCAGCTCAGCAGAACTGCAGTGCCAAGGTCATGTGAAGGTGCAGTGGGTTCTGTGCAAAGCAGCTGTGACAGCTGACCTCGGATCTGTCCCATCTACCAGTTCTGGAGGACCCATTTGGTTCTCTCTTCAAGGCATTCCCAGTGCAGTGTGGTATCTGCACCATGCTCCCCACTCTGGGTTGTACTAACCTACATGGTAACCTAACCAGGGGGCGTCTTGTCTTCTCCTCTTGAAAGTGTGTCCATCTAGGTAATGCTATATATGCACACATATGTTGTATATATAGTTCGTACATGTGCATATGCATGTATTACATGAAAAGATAAAGGTGAGTTTTCAAATTCAAATAGTTGGAAAAGTTGAAATTTGGGTGATCTGTGCTCTTCTTTTCTCTTTTAACTCTTCTAGGGTGCATCTCTTTCATATAATAGGACTATATATATTAGTGCAGTCAGATGTGCCTTTCCATTATGCTTCATTTTTGTAACACCCCTTGGAAAGTAGTTGCAGAAATCCAAGAGTGGGGTCTCCTTGTGAATAAGGAAGATGGTTTTGAAGAGGGGGAATTTACTTATATTTCAAAAACAGTGCACCCATGACTCTTTTATTCAGTGCATCCTGAAGTAGAGAGGGTCTTGCAAATCAGTGGAATCTGCCCAGCATCATACCACAACTCTCCCCGCAAATAGTTTGAGTGTACAAAGGGCTTACGTGCATTACTGTCCCATAAAGTGTAACTTTACCCATTTTCTTGAGTATGGTCCTGTCACTATCTCAAGAAGTATCTGGAAAACTTTCTATTTTGAACAATCCTATCTATGTGTCTTTCTCAGAATGAAGAAGATGCATCCTTGTTCCATGGTGATTACAATGCACCTTTCAGTAGGGTCTCAGTGTGTTTGTAGATCATCTCATCAAGGACCCGCAGTTTTCTCTGTGAATGTGCTATTCTAGACTTTTTTTTGGTCAAATTTTAGTTAAATATGCTTCTGTTATCAGCTATCTTTGTAAATGAAAGGGATCAGAATATATAAAAGCTTTAGAGCTCCCAGATGAAGAAGTTGATGTCTCAAATGGCCATTCAATAGATACAAGAATGATAATCTACTGAGATAGACTCCTGCAGGAAAAAAATCAACATAATGATGCTTTTTTATTTGAGACTACTTTCAAAGTTCACGTACAGAGGTTCCTTTCTTTGAGCATCTCATACATAGTCTGAAGAAAGAATATTTTAATGATAAACCTGAGCTGTCTGATCTTCCCTGAGCACTCTTGTTTACTTTGGGCCCACTTCAAAGCTATGCTTAAAAGGTCTGGTATTTATTTAATAAAGAGTAAAACTAGATTCTAGGTGAATGTGTAAAATACTGGGATGTCCATGCTTGTGACTGTCCAAGGGGAGCTGGACAGCAAATTCCGTGTTTGGTGTAAGGCCCCACATGCTGCCTGGTGCAGAGGGCATGCAGAGGTATGTCCCCAAGTTTTTGGTAGATGTTTGGACTAGGCAGGCCAGTTCTGCCTTCTACCTTGGGGCAGAAGGAAATAAATCCCCTGCATGTGTGCATAGATGCACAGCTTGAAGTTGAATATGGGTCAGCAGTGCCCTGGCAGCCAGGAGGGCCAAACGTATCTGGGGGTGCATCAAGCACAGCATCACCAGCTGGGCAAGGGAGGGGATTGTCCCGCTCTGCTCTGCACTGGGGCAGCCTCACCTCGAGTGCTGGGGGCAGTTTTGAGTGCCACAAAATAAGAAAGATATTAAGCCATTACAGAGCACCCAAAGGATGGCAACAGAGATGGTGAAGGGCCTTGAGGGGAAGCTCTGTGTGAGGAGCAGATGAGATCATTTGGTCTGTTCAGGCTGGAGAAGAGGAGACTGAGGGGAGACCTCATTGCAGTTGCAACTTCCTCGTGAAGGGAAGAGGGGGGACAGACACTGATCCCTTCTCTGTGGTACCCAGTGTCAGAACCTGAGGGAATGGCCTGAAGTTGTGTCAGGAGAGGTTTAAGTTGGATATCAGAAAAAGGTTCTTCACCCAGAGGGTGACTGGGCACTGGAACAGCTCCCCAGAGGAGTGGTCACAGCACCAAGCCTGACAGAGTTCAAGGAGCATTTGGACAATAGTCTCAGGCACACAGTGTGACTCTTGGGGATGGTGCTGAGCAGGGCCAGGAGTTGGACTTGATGATCCTTGTGGGTCCCTTCCAACTCAGCTTATTCTGTGATTCTCTGACTTATACCTCCTAGTTGATAAGATGATGGCAAAACTGAACATCTGCTTGTCTGCAAGATGTGTGTTCCCATTCAGGGTTGCCTTCTGCCTTTTCTTTGTGCTGTATTTCATTGTCATCAGTCAAGAATCAGAGAAGTGATCACATGTGCATGGACATATGTTCTCATATAGTGTGAAACAGGTGCTGTCACTAGGATGGTTTAACAGTATAAGAGACTTGTAAGGGAGATGATACATTTTTATGACATGAGTTTACATGCTGTGAAATAGCAGAATGTACCTTTGGCATATACTGTCGATGTTGCAGGCTGGCATCTATACGAAGAGATCATTAAAGAATTTCTGCCTGAGCTGGAATGAGGTCACACCTGAAAATAAGTTTTTTCCTGAGGTGTCCCACTTGGTTTCAAGTAGCTCCCCTCCTTTCCCAGTTCGTCATCTGAATTCAATTGTCCCAAGAACCAGGAAGTGTCAGGTGAAATCAGGCCTTGCCAAAGCCGCCACGGTCTTCAAAACCAGTGGATTCCAGATGTGTTTGTCACCAGATATGATACAGATCTTCTAATGCACCATCTGCCTCCTTTAAAATGAAGGTGAGACTGCTCCACGGAGGTTAGTGACAACCTCCTTCTCCACTAATATCTCCCTCTGCTCTGGATGTGCTAATTACCTTTTTCTGTCATGCTTATAGTGCATTAACAATGATAAATTTACAGGCCACCTGTTTCTCTCCTATGTTTATCTCAGAGCTGACTGCTTTGTCTGACCTGCTAAGGCACTTGAAAGAGTCCATTTATTTTTACCTCATTAGGTGGCCAAATAAAAGACTTGTTAAGAACCTCCTTCACAAACACAGCTTTGAGGAGCGGTATTTAACCCATCTTATCCAGTTCTCCAGTATTTAGCCTTTTCTGTCCATATCACAAGCACAAGTTGATGAGGACACCCAAGCTCTTTGCTAGTGAGAACACCCAAGCTTTGTACTGGTGAGGACACCCAAGCTTGTGCTGGTGAGGACACCCATGCTCTGTGCTGGTGAGGATTACCTGCTGGTACTCTGCCAAGGAGCAGCACATGCAGCCTCTCAGGAGCACTAATACAGACCTTTGGTCAGAAGACAACCCTATTATTGGATTTCCAGGTGCATAACTAAGCAGTCGGTGGAGAAGGGTACACAGAACTTGTTTAGAAAGACCGTTTGCTTTTTCCTGCATAAGGAATGGGAAATATCCAAGTGGTGAGATGTGCATTATTTCACAGCAGCTCCCCAACTTTCAACTTTTGTGTTTGAGGTGGCACCAACTGTTGTGCCGGGACTCCATCAGACCATGTCACTGCCAGCACGTATCCTCAACTTTTGGCCCATACAGGTTTGTTACCACTTGCTGGCCACATGCAACACTTCTCTGTGGCTAGTCAGCATCACAGGGCATGTCTTGTCCTCCTGGTAGCCAATAGTCCCTGCTAGAGGTCCTATCATGTCCATGTCCTCAACTCCTTTGGAAGGATCTATAGATATGTGGGCATGACGACTGCTTCCAGGTCTCTGTGAGATAAATCAGGATTTATTCAGGGACTGGAAATTGAGGGCTCAGCATGGGATACCCCTGCCCACACAGCAGTGGTGCACACTTGTTTCTGTGCACGTACAAAACTCAGACTAGAGAGATCCCATCATTTGAGTGAAGTACATGTAGTTAAACTTTGGCCTCCATTGCTTTGACTACAGAAGAAAACAAGGGTCTAAAAATAAGGAAATGTTTGCCTCTTGGAAATTTTCTAAGCAATTAATCTAAGAATTATTGATGTTTCTAATTTTGTCAGAAGAGGGAGGACCATCAGTCACACTCAAAAATACCAGCTCTTTGTTGATAACTCATAGAGTGGAATGGCTTTTTAATGAAGTTGCCAGAAGAAAGGTTTGCTGCCAAAATCAAGGATATTGCTCTATCCCACTCATACCCCTTCATCAAGGAAACTTCCAAGAAAATTCTGTCTTTCTCCCGAAGTAGTTGTGTGGGATTTTTCTTTTTTATTTTTTCTTTTTTTTTTTTTTTAGTGCCTGAAAACCAGCTACAAAGCCAACTTTACTGCCAACCTTTTCGAAGAAGTAATGGCAATATATGCTAATAGGAGGTTTCACAAATCAGTATGAGATCACTGAAACTAGTTCCCATCTGATCATACATGAATGAACAATGTGTGGGTTTGAACTGTGTTCATGATATGATGATAGCTCCATCTTTCATTTAGATTGAGATCAAATGATTATTACCGAGTGCTGGGTGGTAAACTGTTAGTAAGTCACTGTTTTATCATCCTGTGGAGACTAAAGTGAAAACATCCTTGTTTTAGTGTAACCAAGCAATAGATTTTAAAGCACCTTGCAATGAAATAGATACTGTTGCTTCACGAATGGCTCCCTTTCCTAGAATATTCATTAAAAAGCAGTGAGCCTATGGGGTGCATCTTGCTTTTAATAAAGACAAAACAAGTAGAAAATCAGAAGTTTTCTATATATATTTGCATAGTTATCAATGTCTTAATCTTTCTTGGACGATTCCTTTGGTAATTCACAGGAGGATCCCTGTGTTGCTCACTGACTTAAGTGACTTTCCAGTGAATTCATTAGAAGATCAAGATCTGAGACGTATTTGGTGGAACAGGATGTGCTTTTATTATTGAATAAGTGATTTGTATGGTGATTTTATATGGCACTTTGCAAACAGTGGGCTGATTCTTCAGTGTTCATCCTGTTTCTAAGCAGTGGAGCTTCACTGGTTTTCATAACATCAGTAGCAGAGGAGAGAATTAGGAAATACTTGATGCATGAAGTGAGAGGAAGCATGGAATGTCTGAAGAGTGAGTTGGGACAGAAATTATTGGTGAAGATGATGTGGAAGGGAGAATTGTCAGTTGAAGATATTTTAAGGACATCTCAAAAGCTATATGTAGCAAGCAGGAAGAGAGAGACATTTAAAATAAAAGACCTTTATTTTTATAAGGCATGATACTGAGAAGGCACGAGGTTATTACTGTAGTAAGAATGGGTCATACGAGGCATACAGAGCAAGAAAAGAAACCGGAACAAATGCCAGAGACAGAACTCTCTATCAGTGAGATTATGATTACGTACGTCACTGAAAGGATCTGAAATACTGGCCATCAGGTAACTGGTAATCTCTCATTAGCCACAGGCAAAATATTCTCATTAGAGTCAGCACCTCATACTCACATATATTTCCACTCCTTTCTATGTCTGAAAAGTAATGCTTCCCAGGAAAAGGAATCAGATCATCAAAATCTGAATTTCTAATTGAACATTGGTGATGATGCTGTTCAGAGTTCAGAAACTGCTCTTAAAAACAGCAGTACTGGTACTCTACCATTAATGCAAAAGCAGCAAGGCAAATCATGGTAGATGAAATGGTAATAGTTTTCTATTAATTAGATACCAAATACAACTTTGCTACATATTTCTTTTGGATGATTTAACTAGAGAGAGACACAGAGATTAAGCCATAGATGTTCTTCTTCCACAGTTTCCAAACTCTGCTGCTTCAGACATGATATATTTCATTGTTAGGATATCGTTTTGATGGTACATGGCATCAAAAATGTAAATGCTAATAGTAGGAGTGGACATGTATAGGAAATGCAGAAAAGATTAAGAGAAATTATATGACATAGACTTTTTCAAAGGTAATAAGAAAAGTAAGAAAGATTGTGTTTATTTTAGGGAGCTAAGAGATAGTGAAAAGTGAGAGGTAAGGGGAAAAGATAAATAAAATATAAAAAAGGACAAGTTTTATATACTAACACAATAAATAAAAGCCCTAGAAAATGAAAAATGGGGAAAGGCACTAAAACTCACATACAAGAAATCTCAGAGAAGCTGACGTCTTGAGAACAGCAAAGAGGCAAAAGTAAACTGGCCTAAAAATGTAACAGGATCAGCTTTTCTGTTTATTTACAGTCACTAGGAAGTGGTGAATAGTGACATTTTATTCCATGTTGGATAAAATCTGGTTTTCCTAAAGTTAAACTTTGGAAAAAAGCTTTCTGGTTCTGCCACTTCTACTTTTCTACAGCAGTAATACAAATTGTTTGTTGTTCACATGAGAAAAAACAGTTCGTTTGTTTGAAGACAGTTATCTGATGGACTTTGTTTACTTCCTCAGAGGATGTTAATAGTGAAGGAAGAAGTTCTGTTAACCCTTTCTTTTGTGAAGGAATTCATCTTAGTTGAATTTACCGAAAATTTTCAGTGATGGCAGAAAAGTTTTTGATCTGATAATTCGTATTTTTCTGTCTAGATTTTGTTCTGGGTTTTATACAGTATTTTTCATTGCAATTTATGCAATGCTATAAACTTATAAAAAATTTTTGTTGAATTCATGCAAAAAATTTTTTATTGCACTCTGTATAATGACTATGATACATGGAATTTCAAAGGTTTTCTTTGTAAACCAGTATTGTCTATATGAGTGTCTACTACCTACACTTAATATTGAGAACTGCTAGGGTTTTGTTTATTGATAACAAGCAATAGTAAGAACATCAAGATTATACAAGCATTTGTTTACACATGTGTGAGAGAGACAGAGAAGCATGGCAAATTATTTTTGCACTTAATTTGTCAAATATTTTTCTATGCCTCTTAAGGGAGTTTGCTTATCGACCTTTACCATGTTGTTCAAACTCCCAAATTCATTCCTGCTGAGTAATTTCTAAAATCAGGCAGCACACTGTGTTATGCATGAAAGAGCAGTTGGGTAAGACACGGGTCTGTGTTTTTCACAGCGAGCTGTCAGGACTTGATGTCATTCTGACTTTCAAAGCGAATACAAATCAAAATCTTCTTCCAGTAACTTTATAGATTATATCCAAGCTAAGTTTTTTCAGGTTTGTACACAAACGGTGCTCAGAGGGAACAGTCTCCACCTTAAATGCCTGTTGTACACCCCCAGATCCAGCCATCCCAGGTCAGCTGTCCATGTAGAGTGTGGAGAACGAGGTACTATAAGGTGGCTTCAGTAATCATCAGATTGTTAGGGAAAAGAGGAGATACCATTGGTCATCACCAATGGTAACCACATGCTTGTCCACGGAAACTTTTCAGGGGGCACAGCAAAGCACCTGAACTGGGGTTCATGGCTGAGCTTTGCAAGCTGACTGTATTGCTGGACCAGCTTGGGGGCAATTATCTGGTTTTCTTGTACCTTATCTGCAGCACAAAGATTGTATGTGAAGACAGAGAAGAGGTCTTAGGAAAAAACAGCAAGGACATTGTCTTATAACAAAATTAAAATATTACTTTCTTTCATTTATGCTAAAATCCTTAATGTCAATGTATCTTCTCAAATAGAATTCATATTATGACTCATCTGGATGAAGTTAATTTTTGAAATAAAATATATTTATTTTACTGTTAATGTTCAAAAATAGGGATTTATCGTGGAGAAAATATTCTATTTAAATTATCAGTTAAAAACCTTTGTGAAATGGAAGTAGCTTACTGCGCTGCAATTTGGGAATTACGAGTTCCTTTCACATGTAGGAGCTGTAGGCTGTGCCATATGTCACTGGGAGGATGTTTTCTCATATATTCACAGGAAAATCTTGGATTTGAATGATGAATTCCATGGACTTGGCAATGGAGCATGAGGAATAAAATAGAAGTGGCTAGCCTCAAACTCCCCTAGAGAAATAGAAACTAGAAACTTGCCATATGTCATTGACTTCCATGAGCAGTGCTGAACAGTAGAATATCACCCAGTCTTGCAGCATTAAATACTGCCCTAAGTCATTAATACAAAGCAGATGGCTTTGTTGTTGTTTAGAGCTGGTTAGATCTGAAATTCCCATTCCAAAGGATATTTTGACATTTGTATTTATTTTCACTGCCTATTGGAACAAAACATCAAAATTTCCCAGTGGAATGGCTATTAAAAATGATCTGGAAACACCAAGTTACTTCACTTCATTGGCATTGAATTGTTTTCTCAATAATACCGAACCAGTGTAATTCTAAAATTAATCAAATATAAATGCCAAAACAAAATTAATAAACATATAAAGTAACACTGAAACTTTTTTGCCATGTTAAAAGGGAAAGATTAAATTGAAATATAAATTCTGACATTTTTACAGAATTTGTTTTCTTGAATGTGACAAAACATTTTGATTTCAGCTAAGCTGCATTACCTAATGGAAACGGGTTCTACTGAAAAAATGTTCACCCAGTGCTGTTTGTCCAGGGCCAGTAATGTACAGGATCATCTTGCAAGTTCAAGGATGTAAAAATTCTGAGAAATGAGACATACACAAAGAGAAAATTAACACAGTATCTGCAGTTTAGGAACATCTTTGAAGACTGCTTTAAAAATTCCTGCAACTCCCACGAAATTCATTTAGTCATCTAGATCTCTCTCACATTAGGTCTCTTTTGTTCAGGCACATTCGAGAGTGCTAAGTGCTGGACAAATCATCCCTGGAATGGGCCTTCATATTTATGAACTTGTAAACTGTGACGTTATCTTAGTGCCTCTTGTTTCCATCTCCTTAGCAAAATTCTGGTCCTGACTGCCAGAACCTCCCACTCCCAATCTCCAGTTGCCTACTTTCCTGGAGAAAGTTCCAATAGCTGTCTTCAGTATGGAACAAAAACTCACAGTTACTCTCCAGGTAGGAACCTCCACAATCATCCCTTTCCCTATCATAAGAACATCTTTAAAAATATCTAGTTTGCCAGCTAATGGCTCCATTTTTTCCAGTATCATGATTTCATTTTTTTTCTGTCAACACCAAGTCTCTGCAGTGGGATAGGAGACCATCTGTTAACAATTTTTTTAAGGGTAGTCTGAGCACAAATGTCACTCTTTTGGAGTCACATACTATTTATTTACAAAGATAAAAAAATCAGTATCATTAATTCACATCAGCTTCTCGTCTTACTTTGTGCAACAGTAGCTTTCTGCTTTAGTTTCCACTACCCTCCACCAAGGTATTGCATATAAGATTACATAAAAGGACTAAACAAGATGTAGGACAGATTAGAAACCTGATGAAGTTGCTGCTGGATGAGTTTGATGACTGGTGTGCTCAGGTGCACTGGGGAAGATTATGTTACTACTGGTGAGTGCCCTGCACAGAGGAGAGAAACCCTACGGAAGAAAGGAGAATAAACCGGGTTTGACGTGGCTGGACATGTGAGTATCAGGGTAAGGACAAACAGCAGTGGCGCAGGTGTGGAGGATGGGTGGCTTTTCTAAAGCACTCAGGCCCTTGTTAGGTACCAAAATCAGTGGTGCTACTTTCTGGCAGGTCTCAGTTTACTGGATACAGATGCTTTTTGAGAAACTACCTATTGCACAGGTGCCCAAAGGGAAGGCATGTTTTGTTTGAGAAGCCCGAGTTTAATTGTGGGTGCTGGGCACTTGGAAAAATGTGACCTTGAGCATTTTAGGGAATGTGGCCCAGAAAGGTATTGTTAACCAAAGAGACTTTAGGCTCACAAGTTGCTTAGTCGGAGACACGGTAACTGCAGAAAATTTCCATCATTTGGATCTTGATATATGGTCTTCTTTTGAAAGAATGTTGGTAGATAAAGTCACCTGCAGATAGAACAGGTGAGAGATTTTGCCAACTCCCTGCTGTTGGCTTAACACCCATGTTTATAAATACTGCAGACGTCCTGTGCTTAGTGAAACAGCTGAATGCAGTAAAATCCGGAAAGGCAGCCTCCTGAGGGTGGGTGTTCTAATGTACTGTTAGCAAAGTCTCTCTTGCCCTTTGCCATACAAAATTAGGCAAAGGCAAACATACTTCTACAAAAATACTATTTCCATAGAGTTTTAAGAAATCAAATACATAAATATATATCTAATTCCCAAAAGAGTCATCTGAAGTCTGCCAAGACAAAGAGTTAGTTATTTTAAAGACCTTTGATGGTTCTACCCAGGGTTGATGAACAAAATGTTATGTTTTTTCTTACACAGCATATGGTAAAGTGTTGTTTCTCAACTTCACAAATGAATGATTATGAACTGAAAAAGCATGTGACTATTGGCATGGTTTTTATTGTTGTGAGTTCTAACAGAATTAGGAAGAAATGAAATTAAATAGCAAGACCTTTTCTGAGTGTAAGAGGAGGGAGGGATAAACAAATCTGTATGAGTTCTTCCTCTTTTGTCTGGTTTCTCTTTTTTTTTTCTCATTTCTAATTAAGGAATAAAAGATTACTTTCAAGCCATTTGGAGTGGGTGAAGACTTTGCTGGCCCTGGGGAATGACTGTCCAACGCTTACTGCATCATTTTTTGCACTGCTCATAGGGTGGTAGCAGCACTTCCCAAAGGGATTCCAGACAAAGCCCAGGACACTGAGAAAGGTTAAAGTGCTAGATACCCCACCATGTGCATTGGGAAGCCCACATTTACACCATCTTACACTTTGGAGGGTCACTGTAGGATTTGGGAACATGGATTGCTGTATATGGTATCTCCAGCAGCCCCTTTTCCATGTGTCTTCACTGCCTGTCTACTCTGCCTGCAGTTATACCTTAACTGAGCAGACAGCCTTCCTAAAGATGCTCAGGTGTGCTCTGTCTGAAGCAGCAGAGATTTTGTAGAAAGTGAGAGAGCTTCATTTCCCCTCTGTGATAGCCATGCTGTTGATGCAGCAGCAGCAAGCACCTGATTGCCAGGAGGTTAAGGACAGACCTGACTGCCCCATGCAATCACAATCTCATGGGTGGAGGTAGCCCATTACAGACGCTTCTCTTTGGTGGATAGATGTACACCAAATTTCAGTCAGGAGCAGCTTCAGAAACAAGCTCTGAGTCCTGAATGCAGGGCTTTAAGATGGAAAGAGGGACCAACCATGAATGAGAGAGGAGTCACTGCACAGTGTGGCACACTGTACAAATGCACATAACATGCTCTTTTCTCCAGCTCCAAATATTAGAAATGCTCATACCTAGTCATCCTTTTTTGTACCACACACTCCACCTTACAGGAAATGCTTTGGAAACAGAGATCTTTTTGGGAAGCCTCAGTGATGCTGAAGGCGATGCAAAGATGAGGGGTGTGAACATCAACGCTTTCACTGCTTGAGACTGAAACACTGCATATTGATCTCAAAACAGCTCCAGCTGAGACTGTGGGCATTGTTGAGAATAACATGATAAGCACTAGGCCGTTATCTAGCTAACCCACTGGTGCTGAAGACCCCAGGAATAATGTACTAACATTTATTGACGGGGCACTGCCTTTCTGCTGCATCCCTCTCCTCCACCCTCACACCAGCCCTCATTGCTAAAATGCACAAAGGAATTGTGGTAAAGAGAAATAGGAGACAAAGTGAAGCAGCTGTTTCTCTGCCAGGGCAAATCTGAAGGGAGAAGAGCCTGGGCTTTTGATGTTATCCATAAGCACCTCAAAGTTTGAAATATGTGAACTCTGTGCAGCTGCTCCTGCTTGGACTGCCCGTCTCAACCAAAACACAGAGTTATAAAGGATTTGCTTTTATTTCTTGTTTTGAATTCCTCCTGGGATAGCAGGGAAGCACAGAACAAATACTTTCAGTGGAAAAATTAGGAGCACCTTTGGTAGGGGAAGGATCCCCAGTAAGGGGCTAGAGAAACAGGAAGGTGACACTAAACAAAACAGGAACTCAGAGCAGTGAAAATGTCCAGATCCTGGAATCAAACTAAGATCCTAATACAAAAGGAGTGAATATTGTGATGAACAGGTTTGGAAGTACCTGTGGGCAGCTGGATGGCACATGACCTGTCTTCCTTCTGTTGATAAATAAATCATAAATACTGAATGATGATCCCATCTACACGTCTTCCTTGGGTTTTTTACTCTTAATTTCTTCATTAGTCTTCATTCCTCTTCTTTGATGTCAGCTGTAGTTTTAGCCAGACGTATTTGGGTACTTGTTTTACTGCACTACAAATCTGTTTACTGCTGCTCCTTCTGAATATTAATAAGATAATGTCCGATATTTTTTTTATGGATCTTGCTCATGAATTTCATCTGGTTTTTGCTCTTTGCCAATATAAAGAGATAAATGGAGGGTGGCAAAGCTCAAAATTTCATTCTGCATGTATTTATTTTTTTGCTAAGTCCCAGTGTGGTTTTTAATAAATTTGGTTTTCTTTCAAAAATACATTCCAAGATGCTGTTAAAAAAAATGAAGCAAAAGCCTTTCTTGGCAAGCATCTCCACACTGGTTACTCAAATGAATGTGTGAAAACAAACTAGAAATGGCCAGAAGGAAGCAAAGTGGCTGCTTCCAAGAGCCTGGGGGGTTGTTTTCTGTGTGATGGAAATAAAAAAAAAAATCTCTTGACCAGGTAACGCTTACACTTCATGGTAGGAGACTAAAGCCAGAGAAGTTATTCTTCCCAGCACAGCTGCTGCTGCTGCTGTAACTATTCACTGTGTCCCTCCAGCAGGATCCTGCACTGGCACTGGAATTTCCAGTGGGACAGTGGAGAGTGGTGCTGGAGGTGGCTCTGAGGCTGTGAATCAGGAGCTCGGGGATTGATCACAGAGTCTCCTGGACTGGAGCACATCAGAGATCAACGAACATGCCCCTGCCTTGCTCACCAAGTCTCTGGAGAGCTCCAAGATCACAGGCAGTGCTTTGCTGACATTTACTGTTGGGGTTGCATTCATGATAAGACCATGGCAACACTGGTGTTGCAGCCACAAGGAAGCAGCATACACAGATGGGAAGGGAATGTATGATTTGAGATAGCTGTTGCTTTGAACTGTCTCATTCCATAGCTCGTACAGCAGTTAGCAGTATTACAGCCCAAAGGAATAGCTGACGTTATGAAAGAAACATGGCTTTTATACCAGATTGTGTTCACCAAGCCTTGACTTTTTTAAATGCACTTAACTTCCCCCATTTTGTAAGGGCACGGACAAATATGAACCAGAGCTGCATTTGGAAGCATGTGTATGCTGGATCACAAATAACAACAGAGTTAGCAGAGACTGACACATTGTGGTGAACTGGTATTTGATATCTGAAGCTTTACCAAGCAGTGGGAGCAGCTGGCAGAGGGGAAGGAAAAGAGTAGTTCTAATGTGGTGAAGTTTGGTAACAGGGCAAAATTTTGGCCTGGAAGCCCTGGGGACACATCCCCAGACAAAGTGTCATGCTCCGAAATGCACTGCAGTCTCCCCTTGATATCCCTCCACTTATTTGCAGGGTAAGGGCATGTCATACTGCAAGGTTTGGTCAACCCACGGTTTGGTCAACCAGGGCAGGGCAGCACCTCTTCTCTGAGCTTGTGACAGAGCTGAGCTGCACAGTGACAGGCAGAGAAAGAACTGGTAGGGGTGGCAGAAAGTGATGGCAGATGAATTTAGCTTGCCAAAGCCCTATCTGCTGTGCTGTGGAGGCTGGTATGCAAGAGAAGACTGCTCGTGGGTAGGACATGAAAGAAGGTGAGATCACTGCTGCTTCCAGATGTGCAGACAGCTTGAGAGATAGATGGTGTATATGAGTCCACTTATCACACATCCAAGTTTTCAGTAATGATCTGACAGGAGGAAAAACCACAGCAGTGATGGTGAGTGGAGAATCGCACTCGTACCTCAGAGTGGCATTGCCACAGGGGACTGACTCATGCTGGAGCACTGCTTTCTCACCACTGTCAGGTAGCAGAACTGGCTCAGAGTGATGCTGTTGTCCTGCTTAGCCTTTCGTTCATTCCAGCAGTCATAAGGAGCTTGTGCAGCTGCTTGGCAGAGATTGAAATCCCACGATCGCTAGTCTCGGGAAAAGTCTCAAATTATGTGTTAGAAATATTAAAGACAGCATTGCACCCATAAGTGGATTATTTCTTGGAAATGGGTCAAACTGTGTGTTAGAAACCAAGAAACAGAAGTTTCTGAAGATAAAAATCACAAAATGGAAATTTCATTGCTTCTTTCTGAAAAGTTTTCTGCTTTCATTTTTACAGAGCTGGTGTCTGTAGCCAAGCCTATGGTGTGATTAACCTTGCTGTTCCTACTGGAAACAGATCAGGCAGGGCTTGTTTTCAAACTTATTCTTTAGACCTTTGAGGTGATCTATACCCGGTTGGTTATAAAGTACCCAATAGCCTAAAATTTCCATTTTTAGAGCAAGGCTTCCCTGGACAAATGTGCCTTTCTCATAATACTTTTTCCTAGCACTGGACTTCCCCTCAGATTTAAGCCTAAATGAAAATGAAGAAGTCTTGTTTTCTTTGGCAGACTGAGCTCAATCAAAAAACAAACAAACAAACAAAAAACCAGACAAACAAAGAAAAAAAAACCAACAAAAAACAACAACAAAAAAAAACCCCCACAAAAAAAAACACACCAAAAAGAAACCATGGAGTTTTCTTTATATGATGGGTGTCAAGTTTGAAGAGTAAAAGCATTGTTAGAAATGGGTTGTTAGAACTTGCTTATTCTAGAAAACCTTCAAGAGAAAAAAGAAAACATTTATTTCTTTTGAGGAAATATGTTTAGATGGTTGCATTGCATGTTTGTTTGCATTGCACTGCACTCGTTGCAGTGGGTTGGCTGCGTGCTCCTGGTTGCTGCAGCTTTCCAGCTCCTGCAAGGTTGTTGCTTAAGCAGACAGCGTTTGCCTTACTCTGAGGTTTCAGATTGAGGTAACAACTGTGTGTGAGCAGTAGCAAGCTGCTGGCAAAGAAACACGTGATAGCACAGTTGTTCGCTGCCCTTCTGCCCAGTCAGAGCTCCCTGTGTGAGGAGAAGGCTGTAACAGCAGCGCTGTCCTGTCTGCACACAACAAATCTGCTGCTCTGTCAGTGCAGTGTCGCTTTCTGCTTATGCTGAATTGTCACAGGCCCGTTGTCTGTCAAACAATTCTGCTGTCTTCATCTTAAAAACTCCGCACGTGGACCTGAATAGAGGAATTTAAGTATTTCCTTTAAGGAGCATCGCCTATGACATTTCCTCCAACAATCAGTGAACAGGGATTCTTTCCATAGCAACTGCGCAGCAGTGACGCTTTACTTCCTGATATTCCATAGTTGTTGGCTGAAATGGCATCAACCTTTCAAACCATAAACACATGCCATTCTTTTACCATAAAAAATTTGCTTTAAGAATTAAGTCCTTAATATTTTAATATGTTGTTCTATATAGCAAGTCATTCATATATATTATATTATATCTAACCACATTGTATCAGAGGAAGAAATTGTAGAAATGCAATTAAACATATTCATTAAGCACTTAATTTGTCTTTTTGTACACCTACAATATCAATTTCTCAGTATTGTCAATATTTTACTTTGCCATTGTGATTGCTGTTCACTATTTACTTGCTGTATTTTGAACTTCTAATTAGTTATTAGAAATTTGAGATCTATAGGAATGATAAAGTGTGAAAAAATGCCTAAAATCAGTTTCAATTTTATTTTGTTCTGTGCTTCTATTGCTGTCATTGTTAGCTGACATTCTCTTAACTCACTGCACTCTGCCCATAATCTAATCTATTGTGAAGAGTCAGACAGTGGTCTATGAAGTGATTGAAAGGATCTTCAAGTGTCTTCAATGATTTTCTGTACTTGGACTGCAAAAGCATTTTCATCTGTTGCTGATAGATAGAATAGGCTCAATAAATCCCATTGTTACCGTTCCTAGAACACCACCTATTAAAAAGGAAAAATCTGGAGGGCAAAGAACGTGTTAAAAATTCATCACAAGCGGACTCAGGAACAGTGCTACTAGTTTTTGACTGCTTCACCTGGCATCACAACAGCTGTGGATTTCAACCTTGTACTGCAAGTCACATATGGTTAGCTCTCCCTTTGTGCCTGGAGAACACAGATTTTTCTGGTTGTGATGTTCTGCAAGGCACTGTGCTCTACTCTTACACGGTTTTTATTAATTGATGAAAATACGTTGTACCTACAACATTGTGCAGCTGTAAAGGCATTATTTTTTAGAGTGGAATACAGTCTTATTGGCCACCTCTTGAAGGACACTGCCTGCATCTTACCTCACCATTTCGTTTTTCAAAAGACTCTGGACTAGAAATGTGCAAGCTGAGTTTTCAATTTTCAAATGTTTGAGTTATTAAAAAGCAGGAGGGGATTATATGGCTAATTCTAGCTCATTCCTACCACAGCTGGCTTGCACCTTAGTCAGCAATCTTGCCTCCCTACTCTGTGGTCTGGAAAGTGTGCTGCCCCTGGCACTGTGGAAGAACTGCTGGCCGGGGATGTGGGCAGCTGCTGCCTACTCTGGGGATTTTACTGGGGGTTTTGTGTTAAGCTGGTGCCACTCTAAACTGAGCCTGGCCACTTCCGTTGTCCAGTTGCTCTTCCATCCCACTGGCAGACCCTGATCATGTTATTTTGCCTGACATAAAGCCCTCTGGCTGCCCTAATGTAATCCGTTCGCTCAGCTAATTCCCAGGTTGTTTATTATGGGCCCCATCCAACACCCGTGGAAGGCAACACAATGTTCAGCTGCCTCGGCAGCTGTTGGACCAGGCCTATGAAACAAGGACTTTTTTGCTATTTTCAGGGCATTAAGAGCTTGGATTACTTAAAAACTGTACAGCATGTTTTGATCAGGATGAAAAGACAAAAGGCAGTAGGAAAAATTACCTTTGAGGTGGCATCTTCCACTTTTCGAGTGTTTTGGAGAGAATTTGAAGAAAAAGATACTGTTTGGTCAACATAGTCAACCAAGCCCCTGAAATGGTCAGGAGATGGATAGGCCCTCATGGGGCAGGATTCTTCACCCTTCCCAGCCTCCTGTCTGTGAACAGGGGAGCTTGTTCTCCATGAGCCGTGTAGGCAATGTGTTTAGACAGGACATATAGTTACCAAACAGCCATCAGTGGATCCTGGAGACACGGACGAATCTAGGATTATTTTTTTACACTTGTTTTTTACACTTGAGAAATACAGCTTTTTGGTCATTCTGGTCCAAGAACACAGGAAATTAAGGAATCAGTCCTCTAGCTGCCTTGGGGAGCTCAAATTCCTTGGGGAGAAGGGGAGCTTCCCACAAGAAAAAAATAATAGCATCAACCTAGGGGAGCCTCAATTTCTTCTTCCTAATGCCAAACAGAAGAGACAGTAGATTAGCTTCAAATGGTGGTACATTTCTCAGTAGCTGCTTCTGTCATGTATCAATACTGTATTATTCTTCATTTTTTAAAAGCAATAGCTTGTTTAAGAAAGGACATTTTATTGAATGCTCATTAGCCATTCCAGTCATCATTATTAAATCCATGTCTGGGCCAGGGACTCCATTCTGACAACAATGTGAGTCATGTTTAAATTATTTTGCAATTCTACTTTACTTATCCATACATCACATCTTAGTTGTGACTGTCATTTGCATGACAAGTTCTCAGGCAGGTTTCTCTCAGTAGAGAAGGGCTTCCCACTAATCAGTATAATGTTAAGCTTCCAGTAAAACTGATGTTGCCTTGTGGAGTCAATGCACTCAGGCTCCAAAACTTAAAACCCAAAGGCATCACTCATTAGTAAATCTGCTGCACAATGTGATATGTAGCAAATTGCCTTGAATGAAATATAATTAAGGTGATTTAATAGAGACTGTATCCAGTAATACTACTTAATGGTTAATTTAAGGGAAATGAATTTCCAATTTCATTGTCTAGGTACTTTTTTTTTCTCCTTTCATCTTTATTTTTCTTTTAAAGAGGTTTTTTCAAAGAGCTATGACCGCCTGGATTACTATTACTTAGTAATAGATCCAGTTTTTAGCTACAAGGAAGATTAAAAAACACAGTAGTAGTCTGAGGTGGGGGAATCCACCATTGATAAAATCTCTTCAGATTTCATCTTCATTTTGAAGTAAAATAGTAACTGGTCTATGCCAAACAAAAGAGGCAATTTCTGGGTTGCTTTCTGGTTATAAAGATATATGTAGAAGGGCTTTGGAGTTACTGATTTCAGTGTACACTGCAGTTGCATCTTGATCCCATTTTGGAACAAGACCAAGGGAACATAGGCCTTTGTACCAGTCTGGTTTCCACCAGAGGTACAAAAATTGGTTCTCATTAGGCCAGGTCCTCAGGACAGGTGACTGACAGGGATGGAGGGTGTGCTGCAACACACAGCTACTGGTCAGCTGCACCTTGCAAAGTCCATTGCACCTTGCAGCATCCTTTGCTTACCTCATGATTTCAAGGGCAAAATAGGATGGCAATAGATTCAATGTAGTTACAGTTCTCCAGACTGTCAAAAGACAATGTAATCAACATGTAGATTAAGTTTATTAATTTTTTCAGTGTATACATGTAGTACTGGACATTGTCCAAGGTTTCAGTTGATTCCCAAGAGTGAACTATCGTCAGAAAACTCATAATACAGCATACTGTTCTTCTGCAGCCTCCAAGCTAATCAGTATCAGTAATTAATAATAATTCATATGTGTTTGTTTTTGCTCCACAGGTAATATTTTAACTCCAATATGGGAAAGCAAAACAGCAAACTACGCCCTGAAGTCATGCAAGATTTGCTAGAAAGTACAGACTTTACAGAACATGAGATCCAGGAGTGGTACAAAGGCTTCTTGAGAGACTGTCCAAGTGGACATTTATCTATGGAGGAGTTTAAAAAAATATATGGAAACTTTTTCCCTTATGGGGACGCTTCTAAGTTTGCAGAACATGTATTCCGCACTTTTGACGCCAATGGAGACGGAACAATAGATTTCAGAGAATTCATCATAGCCTTGAGTGTAACGTCGAGAGGAAAACTGGAGCAAAAGCTGAAGTGGGCATTCAGTATGTACGACCTTGATGGGAATGGCTACATCAGTAAGTCAGAGATGCTGGAAATCGTGCAGGTATGTGCTGCTCAGAGGCACTGCTGGGCTCCCTCCTTCAGAGCAAATTGTGAAGCAATGTTGCACGGAGACACTGAATGAAAAACTGGCAGTATTGGTTTATGATCTTGTATAACTGCTTGGATATAAAATGCTATTTCATTTGGCAAAGATCGTGTCACAATTCAAAGTACAGCATTTAATATCCACTGCAAGTTCTTCCTGAGCAACAGGTTGCATGGATATTTCTTCCCCGGGAGCTCTTTTGGGCTGGAGCACAGTGACTAAGCTCCTGATGAATGTGATTCTCTAACCCTGTCACTTAATTATGATTAATTACAGTTGAATCAAGTAGGTATATTAGAACAACCAAGCAGTGTACTTTTAAGGAAGGCAGGCTCCCTCCACAATAAGAAGCAAATCTACTTTGAAATCATGTTATTATGAAGAACCAGCTCCCATATTATAAAGGTGTTTTGTCTGCATAATTCCATAATAATAATTCCATAAGGTCTGCATTATTAGAATCATACTAGCTGTCTTCATACTAAGTTGCCAGTATAGATAAACCTTATCTGGGTAGATGATGATTCCGTACATAGCTTCTTTGGTTGTGTTTTTGTGTGGTATGAGTCCCACATCACTTTGGCTTTCTCCAACATGTTTTTGCCCTTGAGGCACATCACCCTACTGAAAGATTTAAAACATTTTTTGTATGGCAGTGTATTTACACAGCTTGAATCTGTATAATGCAGCACTGTTTAAAAAAAAAAAAGCCTGTTATCAAGATCCTTTCCTTTCCGTGGAAATTTTAAAGTGCTAACAATGTACTGTATTATTCAGACTTATATTTGCCCTGAAAACCAAGGGAAAGTAATGCACACAAATTACAGGCTGTGACGGCAAGCTGCATGTAGGGAGTCAGCCTAACGTGTGGTGCTCCTGTCTTTCTACTAGAGCCCTTCTCACATCCTTCAAACAGTGGCCAATAGCAGCACTTGCGCCACTTCAGCAAGACCAGATCCAAAGCTCAGCTGCAAATCTAGAGCTTCTGTGTCGGCTTTGACTTAGTCTGTTTTGTATTCCTGTGTCTGAGTTGAGGAGCAGGACCTCCCTGTCTCTGTGCCGTGACAAACCCCATGGAATATTTGCATTAGGAGATCCTCTGTTCCTTACAAATCTTCCTCTCCCCCAGGCAGGGTAAACAGCCTGTCAATTATTGTTTTTCTGGCTGTATTTCTCCTCATGAAGAAACAAGAAGAATCCCAAAAGACCTAACGTAGTACACAGGAAACACAAGAAGCCCAACCCGGGTGACCGCCCGCTCCTCTGGAGGAGGAGACACCGCGGGGGCTGCGGGCCCTCTTGCTGCTGTTGAGGAGCTCGGGAAGGTGCTCTGCCGAGAGGCAGCACAAACCCCCCAAGCAAGGAGATTTACAAACAGGGAGAACAAGGCCACAGATTTGTTCGTGTCAAATGAAATGAAAACATTGGTGGCTGGATTTTCTGTAGTGAGCCAAACGAGGACCAGCAAAGCTGGAAGCTTTTTCCAGTTACCCCAGATCTGCTTGCCAGCAAGTTTAGAGGCTGAAATGCTCTGCCTCTTCTTCCTATTCACATCAATATCAAATCATTGTCCTTTACAGCCATGATGCCATCATCAAACAAAATTGCAGCTTAGGGATCAGCATAGGGCAATGTTCTGCCAACGTGTATATCCAATCCCGAGCAGCACCCTGGCTGCGCACAGCCCTCAGCCTCGCACTCCAGCCATCCCACTGCACTTCTTGGGAGGTTTGGTTCTCTCCTCCTTTCAGACTGAATGTGAAACTCAACTGCATGATGCTTATAATCTCACCTCATTTTGTGGGACCCAATTTTGAGGGACCATGCAAAAAGCAATTATGGGAGTGAATAGCCTGAAAAAGTTATTTCTGTACCATGGACTATCAGCAATTTTTCAATCAGGAAAGCTGCCCTTTCTGTGATGGAGCTTCCCATAAGACAGTGTGCTTGTAGATCTCACCCTGTTCTCTTCTTACAGGCTGTTTTGGATGCAGTGATCTCCCTGTATTGCACTGGTCACCCATAGCTCCTCCCAGTGGGATGGGATTTGTTGTGTAGTCTCTGGAAACATGTTCAGCTGATATCTGAAACTGAAGTAGATGAGCATATCTTCTTGCTTTGTTGAGAGGTTCCCTTGATGTAGAGTGATTAGACACAAAAAGCCAGCAAACAACTATCACTTTCATTTATGAAAGATGATTATTTTTTCATATGGAATGACAGGATTCTGTATCAAATGTCTTCCTGGGGGCCCTCAGCCATCACAATTTTTCTGAGAGTGAAAAATCAGAACTCTGACAGATCTCTGATATGTGTCTTAAAGGAACCTACTGCAAGTCCCTTATCTAGCATACATTTGCAAATTGATAGAGCAGGATTATGTTTTCATTTGGATTCTTGCCTGACACAATACATCAAAATGAATGCTAAAAGAAACACCTTTAGTCTAAAAGTCTTAGTTTCACAGAAAAATACTGTCCCTGTTAGTGTGGGATTACTGTATTTTAAATAGCATAGGGGCAAGGCACACTTCTTTTTCAGTCTGCTTTTCTTTGTGCTGTGAAAGCCTGCTCTCTGCAGTGATTTTCACTGTTATGCTGATGCTTCCTTGCATTTTCTTTCCATTGGTCTGGCCTAATTGAACAGCACTGCAGGCAGCGCAGGCATGGCACTCTTGCTCAGCATTGCATTAAGGAGATTGAGGTAACAGTGGCAGCAGCGGCCGCAGCATGGGAACAGCAGAACCACTGGTTAAGGTGTCCCACAGGAGCCCTCTGACTGCCCAGCTGCCAAGGAGATGAACCTGAGTTGTCCATAACAGCTTTCTAAGGGCTGTTTTCTTTGCAAAGTGATGGGCTAGATGGCAGAGCACCGTCGTTCCTGTAAGCTCTGTACACCATCGTGCTCAGACTCACCATGGCGGTCCGTGAGCATCCCTAGGCCAGTCTCCAAAAGTTCCTGCCTAGAGATCCACATGGAGCCAATTGCACAGTTTGGAAGTTGAAGGACTTTAGTGGTGGGCTGGCAGTTGTAGAGCCTCAAAAAAGGAGGTCCACGGGATACCGCTGCACTTACCAGGTGTAGCACATCTGCAGACTACTGCGGGAAGAGGCTTCACAGCCTGCCCTCTTGACAGACCTTGTTGCAGTTCCTCTCAGATTCATGTCTCAGGCTTTTCATGTCTCCCATATGTTTACCTATAATCTAAATAGCCCAGTCCACTCAAAAATAGCTGCAAACCAGTTAGAAGATTTGCTCCCCTTGCTGAAACAGGACATGTTTGGCTAGTCTCTTAAAATAAGAGGTCAAATGAGAGATGGAAATCTTGTTCTAAGGATACATTTTTTCACTGTATGGACTCAGAAGGCATTTTAAGAATACTGTGCAGAGACAAGAATAACACTTTCAGTTTAATAAAAACAGAGTACACACATTTCACTTGCTGGGATAGCTTATTGGCAAGCCAGGAAGAAACAGAAACTGGTATGGGAAGAAGAAAAGCTGATATGGCTCTGTAAAGACAGTGTCAAAAATCTCCATGAGACTGAGAAGAAAACAATTTTTTTCAGGCCAGTCATTCACTTCATGAGACTTCTAGCCATCCGAATTTATTTCAACGGAGTAAAAAGGATCGACTGAAAATTTCTGCTGTCATTGCTGTTGCCATCACCATAATGAGCTTTTTGACAGTTTGCCAAGTATACCAGGAAAATGAAGCCCTCACCAAGGCTTCTGGTCTGAGTGCAGAAGTGGCAGCCAGCAACTGGGAACAAAACCTGTGTGAATGGGCAAAGGGATGAGATTTGCCCTAAAATCACCCATTGCTGCTCGTCCACATGCAGTTGGAAAATCAAAGGAGAGAGTTCAGCAGGGCAGCAGATGCAGCTGGAGCCTGTGCTTGCTCCAGTGATTTATACAGGGCTCTGGAGGCACAGCTTCCTGGTGGCAGTCAGGGGTGCTGGGGCGCTGTAAGGAGCACTGCTGACAGAAATTCACGTATTAAAGCTGCCCTGACTCAGGAGACTGCTGACAGGTAACAACTTCCACTGATGGTTTTCAGCTCAGGTTCTGGGAGGCCGAGGAGTCGCACTCCATGTGGACTGGAACCCCTGCAGCCTTTCAGTCGCAGGTCCTAGCCCAGGGTTAGTACAGCCCAGCTCTATGTAATTATCGCATGAAACCAGATTCCTTTCAGAGCTTGCTCTTTCAAACATACAATAAAGAGTTTTGTGTAGCTGCATTGAATTAATATGGGGCAAGTCTCAAGATTCTTAATCAGCTTTAGCTGGCTTTTACTTTGGGAAAACTTCCCAATGAACTTCTAAGTAAGGACAGAAGAATTTGTCCAGAGTAACCATTTTCAGCATGAAAGGAACGCTTACTATGTTATTCCCATCTGGCTTTCCTAGAATATCTCATCTGTTATTCCCTTCACATGCCTCTGTGAAAAGGACCCTGTAGGATGAAGTCATCCTGAAGTGCTTTTTTTTGTCCTAAAAATCTGCATATTCTTACTATGGTTACTTTGATCAGGGTAAACACGCCCTCACTCCCGTTCTGGGGCATTCCTCCCACACTTTCAATGCAGATTCTCTGCTTTGCCGTCCTCTCACCCAGAGAGAGGGAGTGACCCCTCCACCTCTCTTCCTACTCCAGACAAAAGCCAGACAGCTTCAGATGCTTAAACACTGGCAGATTTATAAGCCTCATCTCTGCTCTGACCCTTGCAAGCCTTGCATGCTGATGAGAATAAGCAAGGTCTAAATTCTTACTGTCCACCCTCTCCATTTTTTTCCTTCCCTATTGCCTCCTTCCCCCAGCTCCCTCATCCCTGCGTTTACATGCTTGCAAGTTCATCCTTTCTTCTGTGCTCCTGGTATCAGAGTACCATGGCTGTGTGGACAGCATCCCTGCCTGTACTGAGGCTCTGCCCAGTACTCTGGAACACTAATTCTCTTGGGAGCCTTTGGACACTCCTGCAGTGCAAATGATGATGATGGTGATGGTGATGATGATTAAAAGAGTGTCCACCACTTCTCTATTCAGCCAGCAGCTGTTCGTGCTGAAGTGTTCACCTCTGTTCCCCTGCTCAGGTCCACAGCCTGTGTTACACTTACCAGAGGGCAGACCTGAAAACCACAGCCACAATCTTGGTGACATGACTGGGGGAGGAGATGTTTGATTATGCTGAGCGTGAGGGATAATTAATTAAGCAGACAAATGCTTTTCTTAGAGTGTAAGTCTTTACATTATTTAAAGCCCAGGAGACGTGAAAGGTGAGCTGTTGGCAGAGGAGAAGCCAGCAAGATGGCCAAGGAAGCGGATGCTCCCTAGTCTGAGTGTAAAATGTCTGTGCTGCTTAGTGGCATCCTCTGTCTGTGCTGTTACATTCCTGGAGCCAGTCCCTGGGGATCCTGAGCCAGACGATGTGAGCTGCTAGGCAGAGTGCCTTCATGAAGGGGAAGAGGGGAGAGGGGTGACCCAGTGGGAAGTCTTGGCTTGCACCAAGGACCCCCCTCCCAAAGCAGGAGGAAAGGAAGAACAAATAACTAAAGCAATCAGGCGACAGCCAACGAATTGCAGTGGGCAGCAGAAGGGGCCAGTTGGACCAGGGCAATGGTGCCTTGGGCTGGGATGTGCTGCCCCTCCAAATGGCTGGGAGGAACCCCCAAGGCCACCACCCTGCAGCCGTCTGAGTGCTGCTGCTCTCGCAGCTGTGGCACCGCAGAGATACCTAACACAAAGCCCTGCTGTTCACTGATGCTGCATGCTTACGTTTGCCAGCAAAGTTTGGGTAACAAGACAGATCCTCATCCTTGTTTTAAAATTCACATTACCCCTCTTTCAGGGGCAGCTAGTACTAAACGTGACTAATGCATTTGTCTGTGCAGAGAATAGCTATGGGTGGTAGTGGTGCTCTGTGGGACCAGAACATCTGGTCTCTCTGGAGTGAATTGTGCATGGGATTTTGAGCTGTGCACACTCACCAACGCCCCATGAAAAGGCCACCTCCTTGATGGTCCAGTCTTTGTTATCTGTGACAAGCAGCAAATGCAGGGAGTGAGTCACTGCTCTCCCCACAGATAGGATGCTGACTAAGGAGGGAGAGAAAGGAGATGGGGGAGAAGCAAAGGCAGGTTGAGGAGACAGGTGTGGTGAGGATGAAGCCTGTGTGGCCAAAGCATGGAGATTCATCACAGCACAGGACAAAACCATGGTGGTCTCGCTGTTCCTCCAGGCTCTGGGAGCTGCCATTGCCTAACGTGTTGTACAAATGATAAATTCATCCAAAGATTGTTTTAATAAGGAAAAATGTAACCTTAATCCAAACCCAGATGGTGTTTGACCATGACTAAAAAAAGAAACACAGTATTTCACAAATGAGTGTTCCACTGAAGAGGGAAGCTGCATGTACTGGTGCCATCCAACACCCTTCAGCACCCAAAGAGCAGGTCTCTCTGGTATTCCTAGGATATCTTCTGCCTGTTTCTGTCATCAGAAGACCATCGTACCCTTGCATTAGGATAATGTGTTTCTTACCAGCTCTTTGCTCCTGTCTATCACGTAGGCAATCTATAAGATGGTTTCTTCTGTAATGAAGATGCCGGAAGACGAGTCAACGCCAGAGAAGAGGACTGAGAAGATCTTCCGCCAGATGGACACCAACCGTGATGGTAGGCACCCTCCAGGTGGGGTGGCTGGGGTGTCCCGCACACATGGGACGACCTGCAAGGCCAACAGGGTGTAGGCAGGCAGGACTTCACCTTGCAGGGTTGCTTTCCCAGAAGTTTTCCTGGCTTCGCTGGCTTCCTTCCATCATGCTTATCCAGAGGCTTTACAGGTGTGCTGCAACCCACCACGTGCGCTAAGTAAACATGTTTCTTTTCTAGGAAAGCTCTCTCTGGAAGAGTTCATCCGAGGTGCCAAGAGTGATCCATCCATAGTCCGTCTCCTGCAGTGTGATCCCAGCAGTGCCGGGCAGTTCTGAACCTGTCCTTTGGATGAATTATGTATCTGCTTTTTTTTTTTCTTGCCAAACAACATTCATGGTAGTGTTGCCTCTATGTGGCCAATTATGCCTTCATTTGTGGCATCTTATAGCTTCTTTTGTTGTGGATTAATTATAAGAATGCTGAATTGCTCTTAACAATTTGTCCAGAGCACGGGCAGTACTGTTTTAAACAGATATTGTGGTGTTACCATTGTTTTTAAAATTTCATTTTGTTTGTTTGTTCGTTTGTTTGTTTGTATCTGTTTTGGAAAGTACGTGTTGAGGAGGAGTAAACCAACAACAAACCCCTTGGCAGCAAGACACACTGACAGATTTTAGATTGCTGCTTTAGTTGTTAAGTATTCACCTGCAGGACCTGAAAGTGTAGTAAGGCTGAACCAAAGGGGTTGTGATGGGTGGGGTAGTATTCACCTGGAACCTCCTCTCCTGTCCAGGAGGCAACAGTTAAGGTCAAAGACAGGACTGGGAAGAAGTATGAAAGTGCAAAACATGTGCGGGGTGTATCATCCACTCCTGTGCCTCATTGTTTCAATACTGTGAACACTTTCCAGGTTGTGAAGGAGAAGGGACAAAATGAAGGTTGACATTTTTTTACTAGGTTTACAGTGGTTGAAGTCATATGGCTTTATCTTAAAATTCAGCAACTTGCAATCCTGATCTCCAAATCCACAACTGACAATACCTCTTGCCGTTTGGGATCAGCAAAAGCAGACACAGATATGAAAAGCTGGGTCTCGACAATGAATTTAAGGGAGATACATGTTGAATGTGAAATTTTCAGGTTAGTAATAAAGCAGTTGCTACTAAGGAGAGTGGGCATTTACGTGAGGAACTCATGGACACCTGCAAGCAGCTCCAGCTAAGGCACATCTGCTGTTCTGAATGCTCTTGCATAGCAGGAAGTTTTTGGGGTGTTTTTGTCTCTCTCCATGTAGCTAACAGAGTTTCCGGGCCTGCTCTTAGGGGAAGGCTGTCATCAAAACTTGTTTTAAACATAAAATTGTAGCATTTATATTTCATTTATTTTAGTAAAGTTCAAAAAATCTGTACTGAAATGAGGAAATGGTACGCTTTATGATATATTTATATATATAAAAATTAAAACAAAAAAAGATCAGCTCTTGAGAGAAATGTTGAATGTTTATCTTTTCGCCTAGATGGAGGAGTTCTGAAATTTGCTGCTGCAAAATTTTATTCTTTGGTCAAAGTTGCTGTATACAAAGCTGGTACACGCATGTGGGATTTCTTAGGGACTTTACAAGCACTGTTGCAGATGAAAAGCTGGAAAAGCTGTAGCAACAGGAGGCATTATGCTGACTAAATTGGTATTAATCAGTCATTAGCTGAAGTCTGCTTTGTGATCCTGTTGGGAGAGGTACCCATGCAGGCAGCGCAAGGTGTTGGGAATTCATGAGCTCGTTAGAGTAACCTTTGTCTGACAGGAAAGTTGGCATTTTGTCAAGTGACCTTGTAGATGCTAATCCCCAGTAGCCTTAATTTAAAATAAACCAAGTAAAATAAGTCTGCTTTGCAGATGATGATTAGCTAAGTACTAATTAGAAGTCATGAACAAGTAGGTAAGTATAAATAATAGTCTGTGGAACACTAGCTAGCATGTACAATAACTGACAGAAACGATCCTATACTTAATTTTTCCATACTATTTGCTTTGCCTGGTGTGAAGTGCAAAGCATGTTAAGAAAAAATAAAAGTAGATTGAAAATAACATTGTTAAACAGCTGTACTAAAATTTTTATGAGTGGCTAGTGACACTCAATAAATGTCTTCAAGCACACACCTTTGTCTCAAACAATCACAAAAATCCAATTGATGATATACTTCCATTACATTCATCAAAATACTGAGCTGAGATAAGTATGGGAAAATAAGAAAGCAAAGTGGGCCCAACCACAGACACAAACAGATTTTAATACCCAGCGCTTCCAGGTGTTATGAGCAACACTGGCAAGTTTTGCACCAGTTCTTCTGGATGATGAAAATGTTACCTATCCCCTTCTCTCTCCTTCTCCTAAAACTTTATTAGACACCATGTGCACAAATCTAACCCTTCAAAGGATAGTCTGTGCCTACCTTCTTCAAGGTAATTTTCTGCTTTACCTGGAGACGTTCTGACCCTCTCTCCCATATCCATCACCTCATGTATTTTGAAAGTCATGTTCTGTCTTGAGTGTTTTAGGGTTGTTTTTCAGCAGGAGAAGCCAGGCCAGACTGCTGGGGATTGTGGAAGGAGGGTCAGTGGGCATGCACTGATCAACACCCCCCTCTGCCAGATGGGAATGACCAGTGCCACCGCCCCAACCACTCCAAGGGTGCTTCATCACCACCCCTGTGTGGGCAGGACAAGGTGACGGCCAGAGGATCCCTGCTGAACTTCCAATCTCCCAGCTCAGTGCGGGCACCCACATCCAAAGCAGCCCAAACCTGTGGAAGCTGGCATTTACTGAAGGTGAACTCGGATACCTTCGACGGTTCCATCTTCTTAATGCTGTGAAAGCAGTTGCATGTGACTGAAGCTTTTAAAACGTTGCCTTTTATTTGTGACTGCATACCACTACTTCTTCGTATTACAAGATACTTCTGGCTCAGAACCTCATCTCTCAGTTTGCTTTTGCTCAGTAGTTTTGGGATGTTGGGGTCAGGCTCAACCTCCCATGTTACTTCCATACAACACATGTTTGAAAGGACAACCTGTGCTCTGATCCCAGGCCAGCAGAGATATAATACTTCCCACAGTTCACAAAATTTGAAATAATAAGAATTAGCTTACAGCTGCAGAGGGTATAGCTGCAGGTAAGGCTATCGTATAAACATTTACAGAGTGAACTAAGGTTATTCTTTTACCTGACTGCCACTGATGCTTGGTATTATTTTAAATTATTAACTATCCCTTTCTTTCTCTGCCTTTGCATGTACTTAAAGAGTGATTCATAGCTGGAGTTGTGATAGGAACATCTGCAGACCTCAGATCAGCAGGACAGCAGTGGTGTGGTGCGCTTCGAATTGAAATTTTCTGCTGTGCTGTCATTTGCATTTGCAATCAGAACTGCCTTCATAAAGCTTTTGAAGGCAAAGTGGTGTATCCTGTATAAAATAGCACAGCAAGTCAGACACTTTCGAGTGATTTGTTAGCAATATCTCCATGCAGGAAGGACGGCAGAGAGCACACACTATTTCAAATCACTTCTCAATTTTGTAGATGCATTCTCTAGTTTTAGTTGCATGTGCAAGAGGCAGCCTTCACTCATGTGTTGTCCAAAGGAATTAGTGAGTGCATCCCACACGCAGACTGAACTCATGGAAAATGCCAGTCCCATGTGTCTGATGTTCCCAGTCATCTTGTCAAACTCCGGGCCAGAAGATGTGGAATGAGGACTATGACTTGGGAGTTTTGCAGTAGCCTCTCTTTGTTTTAGGATGCTTTGGGAATGGAAAAGGGAACACAACCCTTGTAAAACCAACACACATGTTTTTGTGAGCACTTAGAGTTTGAGAGGGGCTGAAGAAATATTTATGTTTCAACATTATTTGAAGCCCTGTCAGTTCACAGCAGTGATGTTCCTGAGATACCCAGAGCTATGCTGTTCCCTTGCTGTTCTTAGGAGCTTGTAAGATTTTTATCTTACTGCTGGGGCATTTTGTCCTTGCGGTTCTGTGTTATGAGGCACGACCTCCACGTTTGCTGCTGCTTTAAACAGTAAGCCAGAAGTGTGTTAATTTAATTTTGTAGCTGGATGATGTCTGTGTGCAGAAATATCGCACACCAGCACGGTAAGTAGTCACACATTACCAAGTCCCCATGGTTTGAACACTGCCCCTGGGGGATGAGCCCTAGGACTTTTCAGCTCTCTTCACTGATGGTAAAAGTGCAGTAGTGTGGCTTAGCTTAATTTTCTTTCACTGCAGACCAGGTTAAGTCGCATTACCGTGCTTCCGCTGTGGGAAGAACCTTGTCTCAGCTGACTCATGGAAACTTGGTGAACGGTGGTAACTTGATGTTGAGCCCTCATCTGCAGACTAAGCTGAGAAGATGACCTTGGCCATACGTCTCAGTACATGTGAACCAGAGAACATGGTGACAACTGGCAGGTGTAGCAGTGAGAAGGGAATCTCCTGCCTCAGAACAAATGCCCTGAGCTGAGCTGCCTCCTTCTTTTAAAACTCTCTCTTCTTTTAGCAGTGCTGGTGTAGATGCAACACAACAGCAATATAGCAGGTCAGGACTGAGGAGGCATCGCTCAAGAGTTCCCTTTTGCAGTTTAGCCTACAAGTGCCAAGTGAAACAATTGGAGGGAAGGGCTGGACAAGTCTTCCTGAACACCCTGTACACCAGCACCCCCTTTTGTCTTTCTCATGGTGCTCCCTCAGTTTCCTGGCATGGCAGTCGTTGGGCTTAGGAGTTAGATGTTGGGTACCTGGTGCAAGACTGGTGGAGAAGAATATTTCACCTGCCCTTTGCAGAAGTATTTGGATGTATTCTTTGCTCTGTGTCTTACTAAGTGGGATTTCATGTAGGAGTCTTAAAGTGGGGGAAGCTTGTTTTCTTGCTATCACAGGCAGAACTTAGAAATGCAGGGAAGCTTGGCAAGTGCCAGATAGCTGAGCAGTGCTCAGAGCTGCATGCAGAGTTTTCCATTGATTGTGCAGTAGGCAGATAAGATAAACAGCAGTGATACGTCACACACGTGGTGTGATGTGGTTCGAGACAGGGCTTGACTAGAAATGGCACTTTCTATGTGAGCAGCTCTGTCTGCTGCATATTCTTTTAGAGGTGCTGACAAAATACACTCTGAAATTAAGCAGCAGAGCTGTTCACCGTACCCCACCAGGGATTGAACAAACAGCTGCCAGGATGAGCATAAGGCTTTCCCTGAGTGCAGCTGAGGCCAAAGCATTGCCTGTAGGAGTTCATTCCTGGTCGTGGTAGAAAAAAGAGAAAGCTCAGTTGACTCTCAAAGCCCAGGTGTCATTTTGCAGGCTGGGGAAGGTGGAAAGAACATCTGTGTTTTAAGCACATAGAAAAGACAGCAGGGATTGTAAATTGGCATGGAAATCAGTGACATTAGAAACCAGGACCCCTGCTGAGGGACTGCAAAAGCCATTAGGTGCCTCTGGCCTTCAGAGCAGTAGGACCATCAGTTGGATGCACAGTCTATCTCCTTGTCCCTTGTAGAAACTATCCCTGTCTACTATGGGTATCTCAACAGCATCCCTTATTCCATCCTGGCTTTTGCTGCTGTTTTTTCCAAATTATCCATACTGAGAAGTTGTTTCAGGGGTGAGGATTTTCACAGGATAAGGTATAAACGTTTCCAGATGTACTGTCCCTGTCTTAACAAGCTGGAAAGGCCAGATGCAAGGGGCTTCTTGCTAGGTACAGGTTTGATTTTCTCATTGTTTCCCACAGGTTGTGTTGTTTTAATGTGTAGTTGGGATTAAGCTATCACCTGTAAAATGCTGATTAATGCACAATAAGCAAAGCAAAAAAAGAGCTTGAGTTGTAGTGAGCAATGTGAAAAGACTAGAGAAATGAGAAACTGCAAAACACATCCCTGCCTGTAGCCCAGGGTCTGAACTTGCACAGTGAAACCCTCTTAGCAGTAGCCAACACAGAACAGCTCCTCTATGCCAGCCCAGTCCATGGTACCTCCTGGGCTGCTTCAGCCCCGTGTGGTGAGGCTGGGGACTCTGTGTCCTGCCACAGACATGGTCATTTGAGAATATTAGGCAGGCTGAGGGCTTCCTAGATCTTGAGGCACAAAACAGTGACCCACCCTCTGCATAGTATTCACTTATTGTGCACCTGACGTTTTAGATCTTCCCCTCTTGCCCTGACCTTATACCAAAGACATTCTCACCTTCCCAGAGCACGTGCTTAGGGTGTCCAGCTCTCCAAGTCTTTGCAGCCACCTCCCAGTTGCCATCCCCAGCCTCTGTGTGAGCAAATAACAATCACCAGCCCTTGACATGTGGAGAAGCTAAGCTTGATGCACTTAAATGGAACAGCTTCTGATTTGGTTCCCAGTCTTTGGCCCACCAGTGTGTACCACTCTCTTTATTTCCTATTATTAAGTAATGGCAGTATTAAACATTTTAAGGGCACAGTGAACCTCTGAAACAATGTGGTTTTCATTATCGTGTCCATGTTTGTTGAGGCACTGCAGACTGAATCTGCCTGATGCTCGCTCTCTGCTCCCCTGCTTTACTCCACAGAAAGCTGGTTTCTTCCAGGCTGGAGCAGCACCTTCCTATGCATACCCATGCGGTGCCCCAGTCCTGCAGGAGTGCCCAGATGCTGTGGACCAAGTGATAATTTTGGCATAGTAATATCAGGCGGAAACTCTTCCTGCTGTCTGTCAAAAACAAGTGTTGAGGGTGTGACCTCTGGTTTTCTCCTCGCTAGGGACAGGAGTTTCAGCGCTGTTCAGGGTTGGGCTCATGTTTCCCCACCAAATGGGATGACAGGATGATGGTGATTAGTAAACCCACCTGAGAAAATCCTCTTAGATTCTAAACTTCCTTTGTGTTGCTCTTTGGCTGCACTTAAAGGGAAGATTAATGGGTCCAGTGTGGTTGTCTGGGGGAGAACTTTTAGTTCCTTGCCACCACCACCTTTTTATTTTCTGTCATTATCTTATTCCCATTTCCAGGGCAGCCAAGTAGTTTTTTGTTAGTATGTGGAAGAAAAAGAAAAAACAAATCCAGGGTTTCAATCTGATAAGGATCTAAGGAAAGTTACTAAAGACATCATGCTCAATGTTAGTCATAAGAATGCTCCACAAAATCATGTTTTTTGGTATTTTGTGTTTAATTTTCTTATTCATGTTTTACGCGTGCTTGTGATTTATTCCATTATTTTGGATCCTCTTAGATTCAGCCCTGCTGGTCCTTCAGCTCTTATGCAGAAATCCCCATGATCCCAAGAGCAGAGCTGACTGAGCAATTACTAGTGAGGTGGGCACACCGTGCCTGATAAAAATGAAGAGCTTAATTATATTAGGGATTATTTTTGTCTGCACTTGCTTCAAGGAGACAGATTGAGCTGCATTTCAATATGTTTATCTCTTCCACTTGCTCACTTCAATTCCATCCAAGCAGTCTTGTAGTTAGTATTTGTATATTCAGCATTATTTTGCTCTTGAACCTGAAGTGACCAATATTGTCTTCCTCTGACAGGAGTACCTAATACCTTTTGATTTTTAAATATTGCCGAGTGAGTGATGTGATGGATACAAAAGTAGTTACACATTTTTGTGCTGGCTTTGGCTGTATTAGAGTTAATTTTCCTCACACTAGCTAGAATGAGAGTAAGTTTTGGATTTGTGCTGGAAACAGGGTTGAGATAATAGAGGGATGTTTTCATTATTGCTGAGCAGTGCTCACATGGTGTCAAGGACTTTTCTGCTTCCCACCCCCCCCTCAGCAAGGGAGCTTGGGGTGCATGAGGAGATGGGATGGGACACAGCCAGGACAGCTGACCCCAGCTGACCCCAGGGATACCCCAGACCATATGGTGTCATGCTCAGCATATAAAGAGGTGGGAGGAAGAAGGAAGAAGAGGGTGACATGTTCAGAGTGATGTCATTTGTCTTCCCAAGTCACCATTACCTGTGGTGGAGCCCTGTTTTTCTGGGAATGGCTGAGCACCAGCCTGCCCATGGGAATTGGTGAATGAATGCCTTGCTGTGCTTGTGCATTAGGCTTTTGCGTTCCCTATTATCTCAACCCACGGGTCTTCTCACTTGTATCCCTCCAATTCTCTTCTCCATCCCACTGCAAGGGAGTGAATGAGTGGCTTTGTGGGACTTAGTTGCTTGCTGGGATTAAATCGCAACAATTCGTTTAAATTTGGGCAGATATTTTTGATGTTGTAGAAACTAATAAATTGAGATAAAACATGGCCAAGAGCTGAATGGATCAAAGTGTCCAGTTCCTATTTAAGTCCATGACCATTCCACAGGGAGAGCTTTCTCTGTTCCCTCAGGCTGTTGCCTCATTGCAGCATGGAGTAGAGATAACAAATTGAACATTTAATGATGTACTATGAGCAGATTCACTGCAGCAGCATGGAGTTCAGCATATCCTGTGTCTTGGCAAAATTAGATACCTCTCTAGATGAATGCTTTGTAAGCAAACCTACATATCCTAAGGAAGACTTTTACCATTCAGAAAGGAGAGAGACAACTATGAATTAAATTAATTTGGCCCGCATACTTTTCTTACGGCTGTCTAGAACTGCAAATGTCCTGTGTGTTGTTGCCTATAGCTGTTGTGATGTGTTAATTCCCCCCCCCTCCC
>VZTE01006495.1:165056-238068 GCA_013397775.1 Eulacestoma nigropectus
CCCCCGGTTCTGTTGTAAGCTCATCTGGTGGTATCCTGAGTCTCCAGCTGGTTCTCCACCAGGCAAAGCCCATGAGGTCATGTAGAGGTGAGCAGCTGTCAGGCACACCGGGGCAGCTTTTGGGGATGTGGCCCTGTGCTGTTCCATGCTTTGGGAGTCTGTACCTGCAGAGCAACATGCTAAACCTACCTGGTAAAATGAAAGTAGATGATCAGGCCATCAAAGGAGACAGAATTTGGCAGATGGTGGTGTATGTTTTGTGCCCCCCAGCACGTGCACGGTTCCCCCAGCTATTAACTTCCAGATAGGACCTTTCCTGAGCTCTTAGTGTTAGAATAAAGTTTTCTTATGCTGATAATGTATTTGTGTTATGCAACATACTCAGAAAGCAGATTATCTCTCTGTGACTGTCCTCTCCTCTCGAGAAGCTGTTCTCCTCTGTACATATGATATGCAGAATGTATGGGAGTCTCACCAGCGTTGGTTTGCATTTTTAAGACTGTACTAATTAATGTGTGATACTATTGTGTTTTTGTAGTGGCATCTTTGATGTACGATGTAAAAACTATTTAATTTTTTTTTTTTTTTTGGTTATTGTTCAGCTTTTAGAGATAGCACCAAGGACTGCATGTTCACTAGAACCAGCCTTTTTCAGGGGCTGTCATAGCTGCACGCAGGCACCGGTGTTTCACCCGGCGCATAGCACCTGCGTTCTTCTTTTAATAGGGGTCAGTTTTGAGTGGAAACTAATTCTTCCTGAAAAGTCTAGTTTTCTCTTTCCCTCTCTCAGATTCAAGCTTCCCCCTCCCATGCTGTATGCCAGCCCTGGCCCCAGGAGGAGACCTGGGAGGAATGTCTCCTGACCCGGGGCACCCCGCTGGCATCAGGCTCCCTCACCCTGTAGCTCACCCAATGCATGCTCCTTGGAACTTCATTTTCCTTGGAACTGCTGGCTATGCCAGGACAAAAACAGTGGGCTCACATTGCAAGACCATTTGTGCAAGTGACTTTAAAACGAATTAACTAAAATTGGGGGGAATTAAGGAAAAGAAGAGCCTGAGCAGCAATTTTAGGGTCAGAATCTTATTGGGGTGCTTAATATAGCAAGAACTTGGGGTCAGTCCCTAAAAGACAGGACCATTTGGGTGGCTTAGGTCTATATTTCTTGGCAGGTTTGGAGAGTGAAATGGGGCTCAGATTTGGCCTTTCAGGCAGGGTTGACTTATTAGATGGACTAAGTCTGAGAGATGCTTCTCCAGATTGTGTCGTGGGCCAAAAGACAAGACATGCTGCAGCTTAGGAGATATTTTTCTTTCAGGGCTTTTTTTTCCTTTTTAATGGAGAAAGCAGTTCAAACTGCACCTGGCAAAATGACTGACTTCAAAAGCATGTTTTTTGTCGTTATATAGACACTCACAAAACAGCATTGTGTGGCTAAAAAGGCACATTTGTGATAGTTTCTTTTTGAGTGCCAAAATACATAAGCAGTATTGTTTGAAGGGAAATAAGAATTTTTTTACTGTATTGTTATTACTGTTGAACAAATATATTGTTTTTAAATGTTAGATTTTGAAGACTTTTGTATTGTAAACTGTTTTGTGACACGGTGCTTTTTCATACTGGAATAACTGATTGCACCTAAATATGAATTATTGCTTTCTTATATAAATATGTGACCTTGAACAATCTTGATGAAAACCAATATACGGTGGATACCAACAGTTCAAAAAAATTCACCTACTGAAATCCCCTAAATGTTCTTTCCTACTAATAAACATTCTGCTGCAGCTAGCTACGGTGTGCCATGTGCTTTACTCCCTTCACAGTGGAGCCTTAAAGCATCACATAGCCCCATGGTCTGGTGAGAAAACCCCAGAGAAGCCTTTGCCTGCTGCCGTCACAGCTCCTGTCCCACTCGCCGCTGTGGGCATGGATTCAGCAGCTGTGAAAGCCAATTTGGAGGGCTCAGCCAGGGCTTAAGCTGTGCACGGGCGCTGTGCCGGCACATTGCAGCCGGCTGGGCACTCCACTGCTAACGCAGGTTTTCCTCCAGCAGCTAAAGCCAGCAGCTGGGCAAGGAGTAGGATATCACGGACTGGGTTATAAAAGCAAAGGAAGGACAGCACAAAGCTGAGAGCCCTGGTCCTCTGAAGCTGGAAAGACCAGCTTAGCTGACTGACAGCAACTTTCCCTGCTATAGATAAATCCCTCTCCAGGTTTAGGGGATTTTTTATCCCCTAATGACTATCACACCATCAAGGGAGCAGGATGTGGCGAGGGAGCATAGGCTGGCAGGGTGGTAGCTGTGGTTAGTTGCTCTGAGATGTGGCTGATGAGGCGGCAGGAGAGCTTGTCACAGCAGGGACTCCTGCCAGCCTCAGACAGGCTCTGGAGGGGGCTGCCTGATGCTTCTGTGCATGCTCCTTAAGCTCCTCAAATTTTTACCTAGGTTAAATTTGGGGCTGGGATTAGCAGAGTGCAAAAAGTAGTTTAAATCCTACTGGAAGGTAACAGAAACCAGTGCCTATTTCCTTTTGAGATTAATAAAAAAAGCCTATTTATGGAACTGCATATTAATAATATAAGCTTGAGACAGGCTGGAGCCTGAATGAAGCATCAGTTACAGCATACAGGTATCTCCTGTGCTCAGTGCAACTTCAAACTGGCTTTATTATACAAGCTTCCAGTGTGCCAGACTCCCTGTGATGTACATTCTCCTCACCCTCCCCTTCGGGCCATCCCATGATTTAGCATACAAAGACAGGGGTGTAAGGAGGTGTTTATTTGTGCAGGGGTGCTAAAATCCTCCACTTGCCACCCTTGCTGTCCCAGGCATCTCGCTGTGCAAAGCCCAAGGCTTCTGCCCCAGGCACTGTAGCACATGCTGCATTCCCAAGATCCCAGACTGGACCTCGAACCACCCCAGGGAGGAGGGAACCTGAGATCCTGCAGCTCATGGCCCCATGTGGGAAACAGCATGCTCCAGAATCTCTCACTGTTTTCTGCAGCACAAATTGAGCCAAGAATTTGGGAAGGTGCCACAAACCACAGCTTTGCTGCTCCAGTGAGTCCCCTAAAGTTTCAGTCAGGAGCTAGAAGGTGGAGTGTTTTGCTCCCTGCTCCTAAGAGGGGGTCAGTTCTTCTTAAAGACCTTAAATCAAGGTGACCTGAGTCACCTTGCTAAACCCTGGCTCAGCCATGCCAGACACAGTCCAACCCTTGAGCATGCAGTGGGTGCAGTGGTTCCCATCAGCTGACACGCTTCTCGTCAGCCCTCTGTGGCCTCGCAGATGGAGCACTGCCAACCACACAGCTTTAAAGCATTTGCATTTTAAGAGCCACTCAGTAAAACTACTTCCTATAAAACATAATTAACATCTATCACAGGCAGTGCCCAGGAAACGTGATTACCTCAAAGAGCTCCATGGGAGCTGATCCTGGCTCACCGTGCACTGCTCATCCAGAGCACTGAACTCCTCCACCCCACTGTAAGACAGGGCTGTCCTGCTACTGCTTGGGGCATCACCCTTTGCTGAGGCAAATGCTTTCCCAAGCAATTTCCCAGCTACTTAGATGTTCTCACCTCCTGAATTCTTGTTTGAAAAGTCAAGCTCAACTGGTGGAGAATAAAACGTTTGATGAAAATGTTTTACTGCAAGATGTGTGGCCAGGTGTGCTTCGGTGCTTTTGGAGCAGATGTGGTAAGGATCTCATCCCAGGTGCCCAGGAGTCACAAAGATGTTAGTGTCAGTGCCTCCAGCCAGGTTCCCAGGACACTCCAACAAGTCACAGAATCACAGAATAGTTGGGGTTGGAAGGGATTTCTGTAGTTCATCTGGTCCAACCCCCCTGCTCAAGTAGAGCAAGTGAGAGTTGGTTGTCCAGGACCATGTTAAGGCAGCTTTTAAATACCTACAGGGATAGAGACTACAACCTCTCTGGGGAACCTACTCCAGGGCTTAGTAACACTCACAGTAAAAAGTGTTCCCTGATTTCAGAGGGAACCTCCTGTGTTTTAGTGTGTGTCCACTTGCCTCTGGTCCTGTCACTGGGCACCATTTAGAAGAGCCTGACTCCATCCTCTCTGCACCCCCCTTCAGGTATTTGTACATACTGATACTATCTCTTCTGGAGAGATGTAGTAATACACACCACAGCAACAGAAATATTATCTCATACATAGGAATATTTATTTTTTTTTCCTTCTTAAAAATGTACAAAAAATAAAATAACTGTATTTACAGCTTATCAAACCCCTCTCCCAGTTGCAACACTATTAAGTTACATGAGCTATATTCTGAATATAAAAGCACACTATTTATACATAAATTTTCCTTGTTTGCCAGAAAGACGGCTTGTCACAATCTTTGGCACAAATATTCTTGTTTGTATCTTGTCTCAAATAATAGGAAGTGGAAGAGCATATAAACATTTAATAAGCTTTACATTTTATAAGTCATAAGACACTCCTTTCCAGTTCCATTTCAGTCAATATACAGCATCTCTGACAGCTAGAGAGTTTAGATTTTACTAATTGTTTGAATTAATTTACATTTAAACAATTCATAGAAAGAAAGAAAGAGAAAAATATATAAGAAAGATATTTGATCTTTGAATTCCATTGACCAAAAAGTTTGTGAGAGAGGACACACAGGAAGAAAACATTCTTTTCTTTGTAGTTTACACTCAGTGGTAGAAATCCTCTAAAATGCCTTGATGGGGATATCACTGTACATCCACAAAGCTTTATTCAAAGGATGCACTTTATTTTGGAGATATCAGCACCTGACTGTGAGAGAGAACTAGAATTTGAGAATTTGAATGGGGTTTCATAATAAAACATCAAATGGACGGATGAAGTGCCAAATCTGCAGCAGAAACCAAAATTAGAAGACTGTTCTCCTTTTGTACATCTCTATCAGAGTCTTTCAAAACACATCATCTATAGGCACTGCACTGCTGTAGCTCTTCATAGGGAAAATACCCTGAGCAGCAAGCCACTCTTCAGGCTGCACTAGTTAAGATTCAAGACTGCTGTCTTGAAGAAGAAGAGGAAATGAGAATTTTGTTCCTTTAAATAAACAACCACAGCAGTGCCACAAAGAGACAAAAGGAGGCAAGGCAGGTATTCCTGTCCCCTGCTGAAGAGCAGCCAAATATTACTTCCACTTAACTCATAATATTTGGAAGATCCAGCATTAATTAATAATTTTTATCAAACAAAAGCAACATGTATATTTTAAGCAATATACATGTAAGCACTGTGTACTCCTCAGGACATCTGAGTCAAGCACGGCATAAGGCAGCCACTGCTTCAGAAGTTTGCATTACTCATACTGCCCCTTTCCCACCACTCTGATGGGCTGATTTGGACCAACAAGGTGAACCTTGAGAGCCTGTAGCTTGCCACAACCAGCATCCAAGGTTCAGCGCTCCTCCAGCAGCTGATGCTATTAACTACAGCTGAATGGGTGCAGCGTGGAAACTCTTTCTAATGTCTTGGTGACGCAGAAACAAAGCCCTCAGACCCTAGCAGATAAAGTTAAGGGTGATTATCCTTACCTAGCTCTAGTTGTTGCTTTAAAATAATCTTACCACCAATCTAGTCGCCTTCCTGATAACTTCATTAAGACTGTAAGAAGGAACTAAAGGCAGGAGTATCAGCTTTCTACTATGAGGAATTTGCACACTTTAAGATGTACTTAGAATAGCTTTCAGTTAATCTTGGAAGCAGCTTTCTCTGGACAGTGGCTGACTGAAAGCTTCTAAAATGACAGTGGAAAGATAGCTCCTTACGCCCCAGTATTCCTGGAGCATTGCACTTCTCACTGATCCTACACTGCTCCTCATCAGAGGATGCTACAGCACCCAAGATATCTCAGCTCATCACCCAAGTGTAAGACAACAACATCTCAATTAACCTGAGTGCTGGTGCTGTCAGGACAGCCTGTGTCCTTCTGTGTGATGCTCAAATTCTCACTTTCCTTTCTTAATGCAGCACATTCCAACCCAGGCCAGCCTCAGGCGCCACAGGCATTCCCTTGGACAGCAGGTTTGTTGGGGGCAGAACCAGGGCTCAACTCCTGCATACATTTACTCCTATGCTTAACCTGCAGCTTCTGCCCAGACATCTTGACCAGCTGAGAGATCCCAGCTGATATTCTGAGGATTCCAAACACCAACATAGAAATACAAGGACTAACAGTATTGCTCACCAGTCCTGTCCCAGTTCCTAATGCCTCCCGTCTGTGGGGATTCAGAGTCACCACGGAGGACAAACTGACCTTTTTTTTCTTTAGGAAAAAAGTATCTGGGATAAATCAGCATAGACTTTTTATCTCAGCCAAGCAGAAACAAATGGAACAATCATAAATCTCTTGTATTCCCAAGATGTTTGCTTCTTGAGCAGGGTAGCAAGAACATCTTTGCTGGAGTGCATTTTTATATAAAGTTAAGGACATTACCACAGAATTCTGCATCAGAAGGGGAAAGAGTGCATGCCAAAAGAAAAAGGCAGGAGAAAGACAGAATACACATTCTGCTCTACAGGCATATGTGGATTCTGGGTATGTTAGCCCTGACATTACCAGCCTGAACCTTTTATAGTTTCTGGTCCCACAGAAATCTTGACATGTACCTAACATTTCTATCAGAACTAGAGATTTTAATGGGATGCTACTGCTAATGAAGTTAAGAAGGTGTGCAAGAACTTGCAGGACAATTCATGCAGATATGGCCAAATCAGACTGGTCAGTTAACCCAGCTACTCTGCTTGAATGTAAATAGCTCCACATAGCTCAAAACACTGCGTGAGCCCTGTTATACTAGGCAGTGTTTCTTTCTGCCATTAACCACCTAAAAATAAAGGTTCTGTGACTAAAGGAGAAAAGATTTCAGAAGGAAAAGAATAAATTCTAAAGGCTGCATGTAGGAAAGGACCTACACTTCTGTCACATAGGATCCATGTACAGTGCATAGAGAATAAAATGCAGCTGAAACTCATGGAATTATATGCTGCGTGAGGAACTCTTTACAATAGCCAGAGGAGCTGGAATGGAGAGAGATGCTGGGTTTGGATGTCATAGGGACATTCAGGCCTTGAACCCCTTTCCTGGTATGATTTTAGCCTGCACAACTTTATCTCTTCACAGAATTTTAAAACAGGCGTGGAATTTGATGAAATAATCATGTAGTTCAAATCAGGTTCAGATGCAGCCCTTGAGAGAGAGACCTATCTCCACACCTCAGTTGTGGGATACTCAATCTCCACTGGAAAAATTGTTCGAGTTTTGATAAAATATATACAACAAGCCCAGGCTTATATGTCACCCAAGTGTCCTAAGAATCACAACAGAATCACTCAATGGAAATACAAGAGCAAGTTCACTTAAGAGGAAGAGTTTGAAGTCCTGTTTCTTACAGTCTAGAGGAATGCTTTGATATGCAGGCTGCTGCGGAAAGAACCTTCCCACCACAGGTTTGAGAAAAGGACACTTTAGGAGCCTCCACTTCATCAAAGGAAGACGACCAGGAAGAATTCCTTTCTGTACCTCTAGGCAAACCAGGCAGCAGACACACGGTGTCCCTTGTTTTTGTTACAGATGGATGGGAGACTCAGGTATCTACAGCTGGGACTTCAGCACCTAAGGTGGGCCCCATTGTGCCAGAGCATCCAAGCCCCGGTAGCAGAGTCTGCTCTAATATTTCAATATATAACTGTGTGAGTGAGGATGGAGCATATGAGTACAGATTCAGTTACCAGCTTCTCAGTACACACTCCTTAAGAGATTGCAGCAATTTACTCCTCTAGGAAAGATTCTATTAAGCCCTAAACCAAATACATACAAAAACATAGTGGCAGTAAACATGCCCACATACAGTAGTTAAAATATATTATTGCATATTATAAACATTATATACAAGGTTAAAATGGTTTCTTTACCATTTACTTACAAGTGACATTTGTAGCTGAATGCCTTACTTACAAGTCCTCATTGCTACGTGCTGAGAACTACCAGAGGTATTTGGCAAGACTATACAGTATAGAGAGATATGGATCAGTCTGAGCAAGTGAACTGTCAGCCACTTTCCCCATCTTTAGCACTGCAACAGATTTTTAGCAATGACGGAAACAACTACTGGTAAAGTGATTTATACCAGATTTTTGAAACTAGACCAGCATAGTTACCTAACATGTTTTAGAATGAGCTTATCCACACTGAAGTATGGATTAAAATGCTGCATTTCACATTTGCAGTGGGTCACCTGGTTACAAATCTAGGGGCTGGTAACTGCTTGTACACTAGAGAGTGGGGAACAATAAATAAGGGACCAGGTTAACGTGAGTGGCCTTGTGCTTGACAAACCCAAGTCTATATGCAGTGGGTGCACATGTGCAGAATGGACAATATTTTCAAAGCAGTCTTGTAACAGTTTCTCTGATCAATGTCTGTCAAGTTCATGGGGAATCTTCTGCTTTCCAAGAAGGATGAAATGCTGTGGTTCCTTTCAAAAAGGCTCTGCCTGAGGCTAGATCTCTGTCAGTGTGATCTTGAAGCCTTCAACCATGCTCTCCATGTGCAGGATGAATGTGTCCTCGTTGGAGTAGTGCTCAATAATGTTGTCATCCATGTTTACCAGGATACTAGTGACAAAGGCAGAAATTAATGTTTTTACGTACCATATGTTTTTATGTACTGAAAGGGAAAGCTGTGCACTCTGCCACATGTACTCGCTTCTCTACAACACAAAACCAAACTCCAGCACAGGCCAATACAGCGTTATTAGTGGGAGTTATCATCAAGATCTGCCCTGTAGTCCCTTAAAGCCTTTGGATTTACCAGAGGCTCCTTGCCAGAGCAGCTGAGGTAAGAGACGCCAGTGCTGGATGTTAACACACTTAGGCTACCAACAGCTGAGCTGCACTTCAGATCCCTGGCAGACCCAGCTAGCTGGTGCTTCCTATGTCTGGCGTTGGCTCCCACAGGGACACCTCCGTGCTACTCCTCAGGCCTGCCATGTGAGCTGCTGCACCTCTGTGGTGTGAGTTGCTAACACAGGGAAGCAGTGTAATTTGTGCTTTGCACACAGCTCATAGACTTAGAACTCAGCTTGGATGTGAGACTATCAACAATGACTATCAGAAGTGTATATGAGTGTTTTCCTCACTCTTTACCTCCAAGTGTTTCTTCCATCACTTAGAAAGAAGCAAAACATGACAAGTTTCACCTGTCTTCTCAAAAGCTGAAGAAATCCCCAGACACAACAATGCCCTAAGCTATAGTTACAGCTGAAAATAAACGATTGCTTTAAATTATATCGCTACAATATTGTGGTTAAATAGAACTAAAAAAAAAGTTGAAGTGGAGAGATTTAGTTTTATGGCAAGAAGCAGTAGCCTAGCTATTCTAAAAGTCCAGCTGTGATGTTCATGTCTAAATTTACTCAGCTGAAACCCCTGCAGCAAACATTGCCTGCCTGTCTTTCAGAATAGGACAGTGGCCTACTTCTTCCTAACACTGCAGGAAAACTCTACACTGCATTGAACAGCAAAGGCAGCATCTCCCATGCTGGCCCTCCACAATGTTATTAAGCATATTGTCTACAAACAGACTTTATCCACATATCTTAGCCACAAACTCTTTCTTCACAGTAAGCTTATGAAGACTGGTCAGACACAGATTGGAGATCCATGTTTCCTCCTCTGGCATCCCCTACAGTCTCCACAGACATGAAGACTTCAAGCACATGGGTATGTCTCCTAAAAGAATTTATGCTGCCCAGCATCATGAGGCCCCAAGTATAACTGGGATCTCTGAGTATCTCTAAAGGATCCTGCAATAGATCCTTAGTTAGTTAGTTAACTAACTTACCCCTTTTTGCTCTTCTTATAAAGTTTTGCAATCTTTTCAGCTGGCAGCCCATATTTCTCAGAGATCTGAAATAATAAAAGTAAAAGAAATATCACTAAAGATGAATGAGAAATATAAAATTACCACCTCTTACCTTACATAAGACATTAAAACAAAATCTCTGCAAACTTTGACTGGATAGCTATACAGAAAAGTCAGTCACAAACATATCATGCTTTCATTTAAGGATGATTTAGGGAGAAATAATCCTGAACAGCTTAATGAAAACCCACAATTGTCTCCATCCAGAAACTCCGATACTATAGTTTTTATAGGGTGTGAGTCATCAGAACTGCCCCAGCATCTCCTAGCACTCTGCTCAAGGAGTCAATGCTCTTCCCAGCTTCAGATTTTACCAGGAATTCCAATGTGATCTTTCTGTTGCTTCTTAATCTGATTTCTGGGCTCATGGAAGCAAAGGCTTCTCCCACCAGGCAGAAGGCAGACACATGGCAACCCAACAGGAGCTGATGGACCGATGGAACAACAAAAACATGCGCATTTCTATTTTTCAAAGACATGTCAAGGTTGTTAAGCTAACAGGACTCTCCATGGTGGTATTTTTGTCTGAAAAGTATATTCAAGATACCTTTTATTGTGGGAGGGCTACCAACATCCTACACACAGGACTAAGAAGCTTCTGTATTGTTGGGAAGGTGACAGTCTAGTTACTACGGTGGCAAAATGAAAACACTGTTTGGCTCACAAAACATCAACTGAGTGTATAGATACTGAGATGAGATGTCACAGAGAAGTGTGTCATCAAGGTAAAGGACTTGTAAAATAAACCTCTTGTCAGCTACTAAAACAATAAAGCAGAAAATACAGTAAAACTTCAGAAGGAAGAACTACTTAGCTGACAAATTACCCATGCCAACAAGTACTTCACTGGGATGCTTTGGCATTGCTTTGCAGCAGTGTATTAGTAACTTCTTTGGATGTCTATTCTGCAGTGAATCTGTGGTGTGCTTATGAAGATGGTGTCCCTGGGCCCTTCATCTGAGCCTGGTTTGCTTTCCAAATGATGACTCTTCTTTGAGGGAACAGGTCTCACAGTTCACACTTCAGAAGAGGATTGTCCCAAAAGGCAAAATAGTTACAGAAAAATGACTTTTTTCTCAGTGGTTAATGTTCTGTGGTACTCTACTGCCAAGCAAAGTATGTTTTCGGATTTTCCCAGGTGAAATGAAGTTGCAGCTAAATAGCTGACTACTCATCTTCTGCATTAAAGAACTGAAATGCGCAATTAAAAATCCATTTAAAGACTGGCAAACATCAGTCATTGTAAAATCCTTTCTTTGTGTTTGCATTCAGACTATGGTTGAGAAAAGGTATTTTAGAGAAGTACATTAAAGCAATTATCATGAAATAGGAAATGGAATGGATGAACTCAGCACTGACGACAGATTCAAAGAGCCACAGGTTGAACATCAAGCATGGCATCCCATCTAGATAGCCAAGATTCTCTGAAAGAGAGAATTAATTAGCCTATACTTGTCTGCATCACCTATAATAGTATAATTGTCATCTTAGCCAAGAAGCAATTTTGTACTTAAAAAGTATCCCTAAAAATGCACAAGGGTATCAGTTTGACAGGCATTCTATAGCATAACTCCAAGATTCTCAAGAACCAATAAAACTTCTTTTACACTAAAAACAGTTTACTCTGACTGCTAACATACATCTGTGGCTAACAAAAACGGGAATAACTGATGAGGTACAATAGACCCAGCCACTCCCAAAGTTTTCCACCTAGCAGAGAACAAAATACAAACTAAATTTGGGTGGTATTTGCTATTTCGGTTTCTCTTGCACCAGCATATTTCACTGTTCTTTACTCTTTATTATCCTCTGGCTTTGCTTATCATGAACAGAATGACATCAGATAAACAATCTGGTGTTGAATTTTTGTATCTGTGCTTCTGTTGTACCCCTAAATTTAAGTTTTCGTGTAAAGCAATAATAAAGATGGCGCCATTTCATCAGACAGTTGAAAAACTCCTTTGTAACAGGGATCGGAGAAAAACTGGCAACCTGAAACTGCAGAAAGTGTCACAACTGTGTGAACATGAGGAAACAATCTTCCTCTCTGGGTTGTTAACTCTGAATCCTAGGGAAATTGTAAAGATCAGCACTTGAAGACACTTCACTGACTCCATGCAAATAAACAAGCTGAGCAAAACATTTCTTGCCAAGGAGGCTTAATAGCAGCTAATATACAGCATTCTGCACATTCCAGCATAAATCTTCCCTAGGATATTTGGCATACCAAACACTCATGCATTCTGAATATTGCTCAAAGCAGTGTGGGACTCTGGGACATCACCTCCTACATAAACTATGAGAGAGGTTGGGCTGAGAAAGCCTTGCTTGTCACACTGCCTATGACAGGTGTAGGATTTATATAACATGCAGGGATTAGTGAGCTTTGGGAAAGACTTCCAGCTGACTGAATAAGCACATTTCTCAGGAACCCCTGGGATTCAACCAATTATACCAAACAGCAAGCTGTGGAAGCAAGGCTCAAAGTGGGGGTATGGGAGAGCCTCCCTCTCACAGTCTCCAGTACAAATGTGCTAAGTCCTGCTGCAGGAGGACTTGGAGAAAGGAGAGAGCAAGCATCTGCTCAGGCATCTCACTTAACACCCTCTTCTCAGGGTGTTTGCTGCCAGCGTAGGGGGAACACCACTTACTGCCAACTTCCATACAAAACAACAGGATTTCTCACCTGAACCCAAGCAGGCTACATTAAATTTTAAAAGTATATCTTTATTTGGAGGAATATTTTTCCTTATCATCTCCACTGTCCATTTGTCAATCTTCTGAGCAGAGATTTCTTTCTGTTAGGATGCCCAAAGCAGTGCAACAGCCTTCAGAGTGGCACTGAAATAGATGTCTGGGTGTCCCTTTGGGCTGCAGTCCCCTGGCATGGCAAGTTTGTCTGATTGCACAAACCACCAGCAATGCTCTCTGCTGGAGTCAGGAAGCCAGAAAGGGCAATATCTGGGCGGGTCAAAGCATGTAGGAAACCACCTTTGCCAGTTTATTTCTATGAAATGGTCTAGTCTGTTGCCCTACACTGGCTGGAAGATCACATATATAGGCAGGTATCTAACAGTTTAAGCTAGCTCTACTGAACCGAGCTTTTAATTACAGAAAGACTTTGGGAGATGCTTGAATTTCCCAATTTGAACTGCCTTCTGTAATTTGAATAAATATGTAATTTTGCACAATGTAAGACTGAGTACCTACCGAGATCCACAGTTATCCTGACTTTGAATCAGGCTGAAAGCAGGATGTAGAGCTGGTCAGTCACCACATACGTGTGATGTTTTGTGATGCGCAATTGTTTTGCTATTTTCTGTTGATTAAGACTGACTAGTGAAAACCAAACATCTGCATCACTTCCTGAGACATGCTGTATTTCTGAAACCCAAGACCTCTAGATATTTGCCAAAAGAAAGATATCTGAGAAGGAATCTAATTGTTCATTTGGAATGGGGGTATACATGAGAATAAAATAAACATAGGATCCAAGAAAACCGTGTCATTAATAACAGAGTTAGGAAAAAGTCAAAGACCAGGAATAGTGACTAATGAAAAGAAAAAAAAAAAGTAAAACCCATAAACAGAGAAGGCGGGTATGACTGAGGATCACTGGAGCTCTTTCAGAGCTCTGGAACTCTCTTTCAGAGCTGGGGCTCTGTAATACTCAAGAGGCTCAGTTCCTAAATTCTTAATACTGAGACTAGAATGGAGCATTTAGGATATGCACAATTACAAAATTATATGATTTCCTGCAATGACTGTAGAGAGAATATTTAAGAATATGCACTTTGACAGCTTTTTGGCATTGTTTTATCCACAATATCCTACCAAAGAGAATTAAAATTTTCTGAATGTGTTCCTTCCAGTGAACTGGGACATTTTACAACAGATTAGATTTCTCTGGTGCCAAAAACGTGCCACTGAGTCAGCAGCTGCACTGACTGAGGTATGCAGAAACCTTTCCTGCTTCTGCACCAGCTTTGTTTTTGTTACATGGGGGCTGGACAACAGGCATGGAGTGGCACAGACTACTGGAAATAACATATTCATGCTAGCTTGAACAGTTATAGAAGGATTATAACATACTTTTAACTTCCATACAAAGACAAGATGAAACCGTGTTGCAGCTTACCATGAATTAGACTGCAGCCTCTTCAAGCAAAGCATGGTTTTCGTTATGCATCTGCTCTGCCTGACAACTGAGCTGCAGTCACAGCTAACAAACAGCACTGGCAGAAGCACAGTTAGGACATCCTTAGCCTGCCGTGACTCTCCTCAGAGGTACCCTCATCTAAACAGGTGCTTTAAACAACTTCACTAACCCACAAATCTTTCTCTGCCTTCTACTACTGGCCAAATAGTGACCAACTAACTCCATCTTTACTGCATTAAAAGTGTTCAGTACATGCAACAAGATACTGTGACAGTTTTAAGAGAGTATGAATATACACACTTCTAGCACTTGGCTGAGTTCTCTAGGGGCACTTTAATCCATTTTCATCTTCTCCCCTACACATAAACAAGGCTGGAAATCAACTCAGCATCCCACATGTCAGTCTCACATTCCCCCACTGAAGCAGTGAGACACATGACTATTTCTTAACTCTTCCCTTACCAAATTTCACTAGTCATCAGCTCATATAAACAGGATTAAACATGAAAATAGCAACTCTTAGGATGACAGCTAATAGGTAACAAGCAAAAACTCCACTCAAAGAAGCAGCAAAGAGGCAACCGGTAGGTAGGTCACGCTGTAAGTGACGGCTAGAGAAGGAATTTGAGATGATGTACGAATGGCAAGTCTGCACTGGTTCAGCACCTGCCTCTTACGTGCTGAACGGCAATTGCACAAAGGCCATATGAAATTCACACAGAAATGGTGCATCCTTGGGCCGCTTCTTGGAAACCAGGCTGGGAATGTACTGATAAGCATTACAGGAAAAGATTCAACAGGCTCTGAACCATCAGTTCAGAAAGAAGCATTTCAGAAAATGAAGCTTGCACCTCTCCTTCCCTGACACTGGTTAAGTACTGCTATTCCTCACAGCTCAGATCTCCAATAATCACTTCTGTGACGCTGTTTAAACCCAGTAACCTGCTGACAACACTGAAGTAGGAACACGCCAGCATTTCAGAGCTGCGCTCCAGAAAGCCTTTAAGAAATGCTTTAAATACACTTGAGAACAACTTCATCTTTATATTATAGTTTATGTCAATAATACATGGAAAGCCTCAAGATTTTCTTGCAAAGAAAGACAATGTGAGGACATTGGATACTTACAGCTTCCATTAGCCCCTTTACTGTGGGTGATTTCAGCATCAAAGCATCAAATACCTCATCTGTCTCCTTCCTCACATACAAAAGCACTGAAATAGAAAAAAACATATTCAAACTTGGAGCAGGTTCAGTCAATTGCACAGATGAAATACTCCACACTGAGTAGAAAAACAAATATTAATCCATGACAGATAAAATGAAGCACTGAAGATGGTCTGCACTTAAAAAGACGTACCTTTAATATCATCAGTGATCTAGGCATGGACAACACATCATAGTTGCATTGAAAACACAGTACTGAAAATTCAGCAAATTTAATCTAATGTGAAGAATCTCTATTTTCCAGAATCTAAATCTCCATTTACAGAAAGAAGCTAGAAAGCACTGGGGCCCTTTCCCTTGGTCATAGGACAAAACACACAAACTAGGTCTTCTTAAACCTCTGTCTTGGCTTGTACCTCTCCAGGCTTCTTCTAAAAGGCTGGGAAAGGACATCCAAAAGGCAAGTCTGGGTTGCCTTTAGCTGTGCCTTGGAGAGCAAAATCAAAGAACAGGTAAAGAAATAGTTCTCTCTGACATTACCATGCAGAGGACTGCAAATGGCCTGACCAGTATGAAAATAAACACTGGGAAATATGAGTTCAAATTAATTTGAGATTTTACAGGGGAGACATTCAAGAGCACAGCTGGCAGGCAGGCATTTACCAGTGTGCCCACATGCTTAGGCACCCAAATGCCATTTCTGTTCCTTTTCCTCCCTCAGATGCCGTGCTAGCTGTTAGCTGTCCACAGGCACAGTGCCCTGCCCTCTCTAGCTTTTGTTTTCTTCATACTTGCACAGGTAAAAGGAGGAAACCTGCTATAACATGGCAAAAGCAAAGCAGACAGCTAAAAGGATATAAGCATAGACACTAAAAAGTGTTTTAAGCATAATCTCACATGACTGATAAGTAACAGATTAAATAAGATGTTCTGCAATTTATTTTGTTTCCGAAATAAACTGCCTTTTCAAATAGCAGTGCTGCACATGAGGTACAAATATACATGCACTGTCATGTCTGTGTGACAAATTACATTGGTAACCATCTTTTTTTTTTCTTTGGTAGACAGAAAAGGGCATATTTTGAAACACCAAATTCTCATGGTCCAAAAGATATCTTCACCAGGTAACTCAATACATGACATGCAGGTGAACCAAAAAATACGGTATTTTTCATATAGAAGCAATTGTTTAGAAGTTAGTTCTCAGGCCAAGAGTGTAGCAGGGTGGACTAAGGCCCATTTGCACAGAATTGTAGCTTCTTTGCCCAAGTTTTGAAATGACTGAAAAAAAATCATGGGTAGTTCAGTCCCCTGACTTGGACTACAAACCAAACATGCAGGACAATGTTGGGCTTTTTACAGCTTCAATTCAGAAGTACAAACCACAAACCTGCTAGCACAGCATGCAGAGCCACATCCTTTTCACCTATATTTTAGCAACTCTTTGCAGCCTAGCCTGAGAACATCCTTTTAATGGACTCAGAAGCTGAGACAATTTTGGGTCACAACCTAAACTGTCAAAATATAAAAGAAAAAAAAAATCCACACCAGGAGTTAAATTTTACCATGCCTGATATGTTTAATTGCATGAACAAGCACTCACACAAAGGGCTAATTTTACCAGTACTAACACTTATATTAATTTAGTAATTATTTTCCTTGTGACTAGTGGGTTGTCCTGTAACTCCTGGGTTGTCCTGTAACTCCTGGCTTTACAAACATCTGGAGCTCTGCCAGCCTTAACAATTACAAACATATCTGAAAGGAGCAAAGAAAAATCAGTTGGCCCAAGGTTAAAGCTGGGGACATCAGACAATCCCAATGCTGAGCTTTAAATCTCTGTTGTGCTTGGTGTGCCAGGCAACACTAGGCTGAATGAAGGATCTATTACAAGGATAACGGGGAACTTGAATTACTATTATGCACACAGAGAGGCAGGATTAATAAGCATAAGGGGAGTTGTTGGGTGTTGCCCCTGACAGGTATGAAAATCCTGGCTTTGATTCAGTAGAGTACTTTTCCATAAATGACTTCTGGTGACAGTGATGCCTTAGGAAGCCTCTGTCTCATCCCTGCCCTTATACTCTCTTACTCTGGCTCATCTCAATGAACTTTCCTGGATAAGGAACTCTCTCAAACAGCAGATGTGAGTGAAAAAACAACCCTTTTTTTGCGTTATTCTTCAAACATACCAGATCCTGCCTCAGTGTACAATGCAGCCCCACAAACCTTCATGCTGGCAGAGCAGCGGAGAGGCAGCTGCAGCAAGAGGCACAGCCAGAGGGGAGGGAAAGGGGCTGCAAAGGCTCCACTGGGCTCAGCAGCACTGCCACTGAATGACTGTGACCATGTAACACAACTCATACTTATGTCCTCTGATCCTACTGTCACCACATTCATAGCATCTAGATGGGCTCGCTCTAATAGTACAAATTACAAGATTTGGAGGGGAACAAGGGGAAAATCTTGTACAAGGTAATGAGTTATTTTTGCCTGAAAGTTAAAAGATAAATTCAAATTTGTCTGATCTACTCCCTAGTCTTAGTTCTTAACCTTCTTGCCAGCACTGAAATCACTGCAGACCTTAACATTCTTTAGATGTTAAAAAGAATTGCAAAAGATGGGGGAGAAAAATTTATCCTTAGTTACTTAAGAAATAGCCCCAGTACACCAAATTGCAAAGGGGCAAACAGCCTTTGCTCAAGGCAAGGGGTGTTGTTGCACCAGTGAGACTTTTGGAAGCCAGGTCACGGAATTGAGGATTTATGTGTGAACACAGAAGAACAATGTTAGATGTCTCTTCTAAAATTGTTAACAACATACATGTGGAAAAATGAAACTAAGGACACAAGGAGGCAGTAAGACTTGGGACATCAGGAAGGTCTGAGCCTGGGCACTACCAATGCTGTGACTGACACCCTATGAACAATTACTACAGTCTCTGTTAAGTGGTCTCCTGATGGAGATATGGTACATCTTAGTCAAGGAAAAAAGGGCTGGTAGCTGTAATTTGGCTTTCCTTTCTCACATTTGGAGTTTTCATTATTGCCCAGGCACAAATGCCCTTGGAGACAGTATGAATGTTGCCCTTCACAGGGATGGCTCTCAACCCCCTGATTGTTATGAATTCAAAATGTTTCAGAGTAGTTTAACATGACTTTCCTAAGAGACAAAAGCTAGACAAAAAATTACTTTCTTGAAACTGAGAACTACAGGACTGGAAATCCACCTGATCTATAACTCAGCTGCTGGATTTATAATTAATGAGAAACTCCCTATGAAATCTGAAAGGGAAAGTGATTTGAAAACTCTTACTGAGAACTCAAAACGAAAAAGCCAAGTCTAGCCAAGTAACTAGCTGTGATGCACATTTGTACAGATTAACGTACTTCACACTTCTGTGTTGGGCACGTGGACTTTCCTTAGAGGTCAAGGAGATGAAAGAATAATTCAAAAAGAGGCAGCTACCTGAGTGAGAATATGAACCTTGTTTGCAAACCCCTTCAGACCTATTCTCTTGAAGGCTGCCCCTTAATATTCTTACTTCCACCAGACAGTGTTACAAGTAGGTCCAGCAGGCAGAAGTGAGGCCACACACTTTCACTTCAGTTCTTCAGCAGGGCTTGGACACCTCACTGGCTGCTACGTACCTGCACTGCTCTGCTAATGAGACACCTTGGGATTACATTGCTTTTAATGTATATTTTCACATATCAGACCTGCTCTCTCTCAAACATTACACCAGCACCCCATCTATACCTGCTCTCTAGGAGTTATTGATTCTGCTGTACCAAATAAATCTTGAGAAAAGAAGATTCTAATATGGCAAAGCTGGGGAAAAAAAACCTGAAACATTTTAATACCCAGTGAGTTCTATGGCAAAGACAGCATTATCAAATGGGTAGATTCAGCTGAGCTGTGTTCCATCAGAACAATCCCAGATGCAGGGTTCCGGATGGCAGGAAGTTCACCAGAGCAAAGGCCGCACTGGGAAAGGCTTGACCTCAAGCCAGCGTAGTCCAAGATGAGAGAAACACTGAACAGGAAGGGGATGTGAAGACAGCATACTTCAGCTTCTCTGGTTCTGTGCTTCTCCTGGATTTAATCATTTTACATAGTTTTGCCACCAGCTGAAATTTTTTTTTTTTCTTTCTAATCTTACCCTTGAAATACTTGCAAGTCCTGGATGATATCAAAACAACTAACCACAGCAAAGGACAGGAATAATCAAAGCAAACCAATAACTCCTTGCAGGCAACTTTCTAGGCTTCCAGCTGGGAAACCCAGGTGAAATTGTAGGAAATGAGAGTTCTTTATGTAGCCTTCATGGCTGTCATCTTCTGCTTGTTAGAGCCCTGATACTGTGAATTTGGCTAAGGTCTTGAGTCAACTAAATGCAAGTCTGTGGTCAGTGCTGACCTCACACAATTAATTTAAGATTCAATTAAAAGAATCATATGTTCACATTTATTTCAAGACTATATCAGTCTCCATCCTATAATCTTCTGTGCTTCCCTTGGTTCAAGCACACCACCCTAACCAACACAGAAACTTTGCAAATGCAGGCTTGTGGGAAGTCATTTCTATAAAGCTCAAAGGAGTCTTACGAATGGCGCAACTAAGAAAAACCCAGTTCCCTTCTGTACCTTGTTGCTTTGTTGTCTCACAACCTGACGGGTGAACCTCAAAATACTTGCAAGTTTGAGTTACTTAAGTTTGTCAATAAACTTACATGACAGAACTCATGAGACTGAACGAACAGCAAATATTCTCCAGGGTGTTTTACTGTGACAGTGTAGGAAGTCGTCACCAATGGCATTGCACTGGAAGTAACTGTACACAAAACAGACTTTGTGGACAAAACCACCTTCAGTGCAAAGTTTAATAGCTCCACCTAAGCAGTTGCTTCAAATGTTATTCAACTTAAGCTTCACTTGTAGCAGACTGGAAAACAGGAGTTGGTAGAGTATATGAAACACAACTGTAGTAATATCCACCCAGGCAGTAAAAACAGTTAAGGGAAACAAACTCTTAGGCAGTTCCGTTAGATCTGCTGGAAGATGTCTCTCCATGTCTTATATGTCTAATAGGGTAGGAAATTTCTGAGATTTTATTCCAGCCAATCTAAGTCTGCAGTCAGCAGGAGCTTGCCTGTTAAGGTCTCTGTATTTGACCCAAAGTATCTTGCGTGTTTGCTTGTGATCCCAGACAGAACAGAAAAGATGAGCAAAAGTTAAAAATAGACCATCACAGATTTGCTACTGTAATTTTTATGAACTATGTAGCTTGGCCAAGAACCAAGAAACTTTGTGGCTTTTTTAATATACACTTGTGTCCTGATCCCTTCTTGAGAGAGCACAGTCCTTTGGTTTTTTTTAAGTAATTTCTAGCATTTGTTAAAATGTCTCCTTATAGATTGACAGATGCAAAGATCTCTTCTCCCATCTACCCATATTTGCACTAGCATCCAACAACTGACTCTGTCCAACCCACACCTGCCCTTCCCAGCTTCCGGGTTTGAGTCCCACAGAACTATTTTTAACTGCTAAGAATTGACTGTTACCTCTTTTCAGACCTTCTTCTTTGATTTGTTTCAAAGGGGAGGGACCAAACTCTTCCTCCACAGGCCGGAACATCCTTTTGACCAGGACACTGCTACTAGAATACACAAAACAGGGACCATGTCACAGTAAAACTGTGCTCACAGCAGAAGAGGAGACAACAGCAATGGTCATTACTCACTTTGTACTCTGGCAAAAACACCCACTGGCTGCTCAAGTAGCACCAAAAGCAGAAACTGCAAGCATGTAGCTTTTGATGCTTATCTGAACTATCGAGGCCTCTTAAATTGCCGAGACTGACTGGCTGGGACAGGTGGCAGGAAAATATGTTCCGATGTTACACACTAATTTGAAAACCCCAAAAGCCCTTAACTGTTTAAATATTGAGGAAAGGGAGGTTGCTATTGGTTGGTGCAATAAACCCCTTTGTTTCTCAAATTCCACTGTAAGCCTTACGAAGAACATTAGTTTCAAAAAGAAATAAAAAGGGCCTTATGTTTTTGAGTCAATGTCGACTGCAGTTGCTCGGCCACTCCCTATCACAGGTCACTTTTTGCAGGTTTATGGGAGTGTAGTTATGTTACTCCAGAATCCCAGACCTGGGGAGTCAAGCAATGTACAAAAGTGTGGGGCTGGCACACACTGTGGGCTGAAGTTCAGCCACCCAAATAAAAACCCTTATTTCATAGCATCTCTAATTATTAGAGGGACTTTCATTAATTCTTCCAGTCCCTCCGAAGTCAGATAGGGGGTGCTCCCATTTCCAACCTTCCTCCTTCCCAGGTTCTCCATTCTCTTTCTGCCTTTCTCTTCTGGCACTTGGCCATTCTCTCTGCAGTTCCTGTATTTGTTGCATACACATGTGTGCACTGCTAAACAGCTTTCAGGAACGCAGTGAAGCTCAGTGCTTCAATAAAAATTCCTGGTTTTTAAATTATTTGAGAACCCTTATGCTTACCCAGACAGCACTTCATTATCAAATATATTGTCCTGTCCCTGTATTGAACCTTAGGGCTCTTTTACTTGAAAATGTATTAAAATACAGACATAAAAAGCAGACAGTTTGCATGGGAGAACATGAAGGAAGGGGGAGAAAGGGGATCAGTTTTATCTGATTTCATATTTCATATCGATTTGCTATGAGTTCGAACTGTTAACTGCAAAGCTTGTGAAATAATAAATATCTTACCCTTCTCTCTCATCATCTGTATTATAGTAAACCTAGAAGGACGGAAATAAAAATCAATTATTCCCAAAACTCAGGCATGTGCTTAACAGAACTTCAAAAGAGAGAAAAGACAGCAAGTGTTTTGCAGTTTGTCATTTGTTAAAAAACCTCTTCCTTCTATAAAACACAAACATCTCTAGTTCTAACTGACATCTGGAAGAAGTGTGGCTTAGAGAAACTGCTGTTGAATATTATCTAGTGGAAATATACAAAGTTTATTTGAGAGACATTACCCTCTTCCCTGGTTTATATCATTTTCCCAATTATTTTGCAATCCTCTAAATCAGATCACTACTCACCTAAATTACCCCAATACAGTTTAAGCCACACCACTCACAAGCTTTTGTATGTATTTAATAATATCTGAAAATCTAATTAAACTATAAAGAACAAGATTAAACTACAGGCCTAATGGAAATACAATTACTAATGGTACAGCTGAACATTTTTTGCACAGGCTGAGGGCAGAAGCCCAACTCAGTTTTGTGTATATCCACATAGCTCAGAGTCACCGAGTCACCGGGACCAAATTTACAACAGCAGCAAATGTGGCTGACAGTAGCAGGGGAGGTATAAAATCACAGTCTGCTGTCCAACACTTTACAGAACAGTCAGCCAGAACCCTCACAACGTGCCCACACCGCAGGTCTGCACCAACAAGTGCCCCAGCCCTCCAGCTGCTGAGCTGTGGTGCAAGCGTAGGGTGGAGGCACAGGGCACCGCAGCTGGGCCTGCTGGGCAGGGCAAGCAACCCCGGGCGGGCCTCCAGCACTTGTGCTGGCAGGACTTGGGAGCACACTCAGCTCTCACTGGGAGCCTTCACTTCTGAACCTGTGCAATGAAAATAGCTCAGAGGTGTGTGTGTGCAAAGCTGAGGTCTGTAACTATGAGTTACAGCAATAAAAGACACAGCTGAACACTGCCTAAGAGCTAGGAAATGGAGTATCTTCCAGTTAGTTTAGAAAATGATTTACAGGATTACATATACTAAGGAATGCTTCCACCTTCTCCTGTTTTGAGACAAATCCACATTCTGGTTTTGAAAACCATGAGGACAGAAGGTACCCAGCACTGATATGTGAGTGGGCGTCTTTCCAATTTGGGAGAGTAAGCCAGTGACAGCTGCGATTGCAATGTCTGCGCTCTTCGTGCTTTGCTTAACCACAATTCTCACTGCTTCCAAATAATTGACAATTCCAACACTCAGTTTCATTTAATCTTCCTCATTTTACTATTTTTCAGCAAGATGCACATTAAATTTCCTCATCAACTATTTTTCTTTATAAACACATGCATAAAGGTCTCATTCTACCCCCTGAGATGTTAATAAATAACACGTTCATAGTAAAAAAGTTGCCAGAGCTGACCCTCCAATTCAGGTTTTCAACTTCCCAGCAGTTGATAAAGTAGAAGAGAGTCAAGTCAGCAAAGACTTCCTTATGTTTACTGGTGATAATAACTGCCAATACCAAGTATTAACATTAGTATGATGGAGTTCTACTTGAAAGAGTAAAAACATTTTTTTCAAGGAATTTCCAGATCTCTAGGTGATGCCAACAGAAAATGGGTAGTGGTGTTCAGTGACCCTACTCTTGACCTTCCTACACGTGTAAGAGCTTGGTCTTTGTTTTCAGCTGTGACAGGGAGGGAGATCTCTGCTACCACAAGATGGCACTTCATTTCACCAAGCCAAAGAGCACACTCAAAACCAGATTTTATTTCAGTCGCAGATCAACCTTCTATTTAAAAATTCTTGACTATTTGTTTCATTCTTTCTTCCCAGCAAAAGAATGACAAAACTGTAACAAAACCAAACTATTCAGTTGTCAAAGAAGTATAAACTCATTTTTCACACCAAGAACTCAGAAAGGTACTTGTGTCTTTGTAAGGTCTTTTATAAGTGATGTGCCAAAACTGCATTTACCAAAACGAGAGCTGAAACAAGCGGCCCCCAGGAACAGTGATTTATTTCCCTAAAACCTGCCCCAGAGCAGAGGCAGCCAGATGGCAAGTGGGCACCTGCTCATCTCATTATTTCCTACCTGTCCAGTTCTTTGTAGGTTTCCAAAGTGGACATCAGGTATGAAGAGAACTGGCTGGGAATCCAGGTCAGCCATTGTTTTGAAGAAGGTGATATCACTCTTTTTCTGCAGAGGGAGTGCACTCAACTTCCCTTCAGCTGCTAGGTGGATCACAAAGCACAGGATTGTGAAAGGAGGCATGTTAAGAACAACTTAGCCCCAGACCAGAAAGGCCCGCTTTACTCACCGTTATTACATGAGGCTTGGGATGCCTGGCCTTTGCCTTTCTTTCTGTTCTGCTTTCTCTCTTCATCTCGGATTTTCCTTTCTGCTCCCTGATGCAAAAAAGACAACACACAGATATTACCCAAAGAGGAACCACTGTGAGCATTGTACTTTGCAATGCCTGGAACTACAGCAACAGACACATCAGAAATGCTAAAAGAGAAACTGGTTATTCCACTGAAGACAGATCTGTCCACTCTTGTTGGGAAGGTACCAGGCTTTGCATGGATCTCCTGTGCCTGAGACTCAGGCTGGCACATCCAGTACACACCCAGGGCTGCAGACAGTAAGGGGAACATATCCACATGCTGGTTTGGAGGAGCCAGGACAGGCAGTGTGCAGTCTGTAGCAGGAGTGATGCCAGCACAACTTGTGCAAAGGGCATCCCAAGCCCAGTGTCTCTGCAATGGACAGAGTGCTTAGGCCAAATATTTTGTGTATGTAATGGCATAAAACACCTGCAGGATTGCTACCATCTTACATCATGTCTGTGCTGAGGTCTTCCCTAAACTCTCCTCCACCCACTTTGTCTGGGGGTGGCATTGCTCCACTGTAGCCAGCTGTGCAGAGCCTTTGAGAACTGACAGTCCAAGGAGGCTGTGCTGACAACTTGCCAACATTGCAAGGGTTCTTACAGAAAAATACAGGCATTTCAAACCGGAAGAAGCTCTCCAGAAATAGGAAAGCAATGTAGCACTGCCCTATTAGGCACCAGAAACTCCTGGGAAGTTGCAGGCTTCTGTTATGTAAATGCACTCTCAACAAGTTTAAAAAACAAAACTTGTTATTGACATAAAAAGCAGCAACACCTCCTTTGAAGTTCTCCTAATTTACTTTATAAATAATACCCGTCACATTGTGAAGGGTAATAAAGATCCATATGCTCCCAGAGAGTTGGCATGCAAGATTACAGAATTTTTTTCCAAATTAAAATTAGAAGTTTCTTGAATAGAAAGGGAGGGGAGGGAGGTAAGGAAAGCAAAAAATACCCACTCAAGATGGCAAAATTCACACATGAGTCAATGAACCAAGTTTAAAAAGAATGCAAGGAAAGATGTACTCTTGGCTGTGATCTATCAGTAGATTTCCAGAGGCTGAAAGAGCTGGAGGAAGAAATAGCTGTTTAGAAAAACATGAACGTGTCGAACAGAAACACTGCCTCCAGACCAGGTCCCAGTCCAGTTGTCACTCACCGACCTCAACCACAGAGGCCAAGGGATTCAGAGTTGTGCACTTATCAAAATTGTTTCTAAGGGTACATTTGTAACCTTTAAGGCCATCTGTTCTTTCTAGAGGACCAAAAATCCACGTCACAGCCACTGTCCAGCAAAAAGCACATCCTGAGAAACCTGTGCTGGACAAAGGGCTCTGCCAGGTGGCCACAGCCCTACCCGCCACTCAGTGCTGCCTCTCTGCTGCTCACAGGGATGGGACGAACCACCAACAAAGTATTTCCTACATGGCAGCAAGTGCGAGTTTCCTCTCAGGAAAGCAGAAACTGAGGGGGACTCCGCGTTTTATACATATTAAAAATATATGTTTTTCTGATTTTCTGTGATATACTTTGTAACCATGAACTTGGTGAAGCTTCACAGCTTTCTCTTCATTCATTCATTCAAGGCAACACACCCCAAGTTCTCTGGGGTGCAGGCAAACCCTGAAGTGGGCAGCCATTCCCATCCACCAGCGTTTATTTGTGCCACAGCCACTCCGCAAATGTGGCAACTGCAATACCCACAAAACTACGTACTAGCCCTTTTGAGCTTAGAGCAACCCACATGGCACATGGCAGGGGCCAGCCAAGCCTACATGATCGATGTCACTGTCACAGGGGTGAGACAATGGACCACAAAATGATTTTTGCATACTAGAGCATTTCTGCTGAATAGTTTTGACAGCTGAGCCATCTGACACATATCTAAAAAACCACAGTTTGCATATATCTTCAGGACAGAAGAAATAACCCTCTCATAGGGAACTATAAACTATGCTCTGACCAGTGAAATAATGAAATGAGTTCTTAATTTTTTCATTGATATCTGAGCTTTGTATATATGCAAGGAGTACTTCTGCTACTAATCATTAGCAAACTGCAGCCTAAGAATTTCAGCTGATTCAAAGTATCTTCTTCCAAATTCTTCAACTCATTTAAACTTAAGTCTTGCATTCTAGCTCCAGCCTGGCAAAGCCCTTGCCATCATAAGGACCACTCCCACTACCACTCTGAAGCTAATGTGTACACTTGCTTCTAGTTCCAGGCTAAACCATTCCACATCTCGTTGGGCAGGCACATAGACATCAGCCTTCTTCTCTCCAACGCTGAAGATTAATAGGCAATTAGAGTTGTTCAATACTCTATGATAATCCATTTTCTCTATGATGTTCCACACCAAAAACAAGGATGCAAGAACTGCATATATTCCAAAGAACATGTATTTTTTTCAGATTAAAGAAAACTGGATTAATTTGTTTTATTTTGGAACAATGTTATGGTATTTGCCAAGTCAAGTTCTGCTTCTTTTCAGCAAAGATAATCACATACAGAAAATCAAATAGCTCTGAAGTCCCAGTTCTTTTCTACGCAGTGGCTAAAGCATCATGCAATATATAAATATAAACAGGCCTGGTAGCAAGTTTTCCTGACAACCCACTTAAGGAATAAAAATTATATATTCTTATAATGCAGCATCAGTGATCCACATATGGTAAAAAGACTGCAAGGGCAGAGAACTAGCACGGAGAAAACAAGATGTGGACTGTAACAAATGCTTTGAAGATTGCCTACTGGAAAACAAACATGGACAAAAGACTGGAGAACAAATAGAGAGTAAGGTAAAGTAACATTTGTTAAGTAACATTTACAGCCTTTGCAGCATTTATCTCCATACATTTATGTCACCAAGCACATACTGGATGTGAGCTGGCGTTGCTCTCTATTTTATACGTAAATTACTATTAAAAGCAATGAATTGCCAGAATAAATACTAAAATATATATAATATGTACCACTTAGCTAAATGCAGTTTTATTTCTTCAAAGATAACTCTTCCCACAACAGCTACGCTGTGTTTCAGCTGCTAGACATTAATTTGTCAGCGAATGTTCTTAAAAACTGGACACCTCCACCTGTGATTTATCTAAGTAAATATACAAATACACCTACTGGTCCTAAAGAGGCATCACCATTGCAGAAAGAAACATTTGTAATAACACCTCAGGCACAGAAACATTTTTTCTTTCATGTTCCAAAACGAAAAACATTTCATACTTAGTTAGGAGGAATTGACCGTGCAGTTCCACTAGTCCAGGTGATTGTAATAAATCAGGTACTTTTCTCATCAGTTTCTCTTTGAGGCTGTCAGATTGTAACAGTGCAGTTCAAACTTTCAGAATTTATAAAGATCATTATATATTTGCTGGGGGTTTTTTAATGGTACTACAGTACCTCTTTAATTGATCATGACAAGGGCAATAAATAACAGTCTCAGCTTCATGGCCTTTCCCAAAGAGGCAGCAAGCTATGCCCATGTCACTAGAGGGAGAGTCACGGGCTAGCAAAAGAAACTGAACCCTTTAGGATCATCTTAACCAGAGCCAGGGGTTTATTTTGACATATTAGAAAGATGAGGATACCCAGCCACACCAGTTACCTTCCTCTGAGCACGATGAATTCTCCCAGTGCCACCAGCAAGTGGAAATTCTCCAAACATTTATTTACTTAAAAAAGCCCTGTGACAAAGGGATGTTGGTAAAGATCTGGCAGCATAAGTTGGGAGAGAAGCAAGAATTTGTCTCTCATCAAGTGCCAATTAGCACAAACTGTCATGTGAATAGATCTCGATAATTTTCATCTGCTCAAGTCACTTTCACACCTGCATTAAGTTAAAAAGCTCCACATGTGTGTATACATTTATATTAAACAGATATATAGCCTATTATCAATACCCTTGAGCCATTCAGTTCCCACTTCCAATACATTTTTGATGTGTATAAGACTTTAACTACCCCTGTGATCTTTCCTTCTACTTTGAGACAGTTTTGATTAAGAGACTGAACATTTATTTCCTGCTTTCTAGTCTGGATATTTGAAGCACCAATTAAGCCAATAGATGCAATGAACATGTATTATTCAAAATCTCCACCAGTTGTATACAGAGGTCACCCTTGATGAGTTTGTGTTCTGAATTTCCTTCCTTTTTTTAAATAATTCAAATTTTTCTAATTGCTCTTCAGAAACAGGTAGATGAAAACGACTTGTTACTTTGATATTTACTGAGCTTTTAACATCCAGCTGTAGCTTCAAATCTCTCAATATTTGACATTCAAAGTTACAATTAAAAGCATAGCATTTTGGCTGCAAGAAGACCTCAGTGCATACATTTACATTCATTATTTCCAAAGATTTTCCTCCACTAACACAACTGACTGATTAGCCCTCAAGATCTCGTTGTCAAGACTGCAACAAGGGAATGAACTGAAAAGGGGTAAGGAGCAGCAACACAGAGACCTGAAACAGTTGAACTCTTACCCTTTTCATTAAAAAGTTAATGTTACGTTTTGCCTGAGGCATGGCCTTTTGTCTTTCTATTCCCACCTGTAGGATGGCAAGACTAATTTGGATAAATTTCCAGGTCACTTAAATAGATGTAGGCTCCTGAATCCCTGAACCTTGACTAGAATCTAGGCATCAGCTCCCCCATGAAAGATCTTTCTCGGCATGGATAAAGTCATCAGCTGGCAGATGCTAAACAAAACTGAAAGTGGTCACACTCTCTTCGAAGAATCATGACTGACATTTCTGAGCAACTGTTTCTACCTGGTGATATACACAGCTGACCATGACACTGCCTAATTCATTCAGGCATGATCTATGTTTGGGTGCTGAAAATCTTACTAGTTCCCACACAGGAGCAGTCATACCTATAGTAAAAAACCAAAATTTTACTAAAGAGGGTGTGAACACACACAAAAAATAGTTACTGAATTACAAAATGGGAATGGCTAACATATTTTTGTATTTTACTTTTGATAAGAAAATCCTAGCAACACAGAAGTCTCATTGAAGTTTCTAAAATAATTGTTTGTAAGCAAGGGAGGGGGAAAACCCATCAGCTGTGTCACTGGAATTTGCTGTTTTCCACTCCATCATAAAAGAGAGCTTAGCAGACCCTCACTGAAAAGTGCATTTTTCTGTCAGAGAAACTGACATGAAGTTTACCTGCTACCTATCCTGGCTGTAAGAGTTAGAAGGGATGACATGGGCACGCTGCCACTTATGTGAGCCTGTGATCAGCACTGACCTTCCAAGCAGAGATCTTTGCATTTGCACTTTCTATTACTTTTTTGATATTCCAGAATCATGACCTGTAACAGGCTGTCCTTAAACAGTCCAACTATTGCTCACAAGCTGAGGAATCAGGGCCAAAAGGCTGCAAAGCAGTGAAGTAATTACATTATAATCTCTTAGATTTGTAATACAGCTGGTCCAAATGCTATGATAGAATACAATTCTTCAAGGAAAGAAACAGCATTTAATTAGGTCTAAAATACAGCAACAATAAACTGCCTAACAAGATTCCTCCTTCATCCATGGCAACTGTGCTTTCCACTTACCTTGTCACAAAAAACCTTGATCTGGCAGTAGGCTCGGTGGATAGGTTTATTGCTGCGGTTGTTGTAGCTGTAAGTATCGATCTGAATCATCAAAGGAAGCCCTTTTACTCCTTTTTGTGAGGAGAAGTCTGTGCTCAAGCAATTCACTGTGATGAAAATCTGTGTGCCAGAGAGATTACTTTTAAAATGTGGTGCAAACTACAATTAAACTTCTGGAAATACATGACAAGAAATGGGAAAACAAAATAAAAAGGTTTAAATTCACCTATGATGCACACTCTGGCAATTCACACATTTATCCTCCACTTCTCTGCAGCCAAGACATTCCCATGCTGGGAAGAAGGACAAACTTGAAAGCCATATATTGGTGCTTCAGTTTGGATCAGAAGCTCACATTTGAGGTGAATCATTTGGTTGTCCCAACTTACCATGCTTTGGTTCACACCAGAGAGCTCAGAATACATGAATTGGATTCTTTTTGGAAGAGCCAGACCAGAAAGATGTGTTCTAGGAGCACTCCTCAAATCCTCCAGCTGCTCATAGTTGCTTAGTTCATGGGAACTGACTAAAGATAATCTGAGATAAAACCTCCTAATATGTGCCTCACACGTGGATGTCAGGTCTTTAGCCTTTACCTGTTCCATTCTACAGACCTGCTCTGTATGTTTGCACTATTTGTTAATAGAGATCATCTTGCTTCATCCTTTCCAGCTGCCTTACGTATGGCTTGTTCATCTGACAGCTCACAATTCAAATTCAGCGGGACAAAGATAAACTCTACTCTTTTTTTTTATTTTAAAACTTCTCTTCACACTCTCATCAATACTACTGCTTTCTCCATCCCATTAACAGATACTCTTGTGTTTCACTTCAAGGGCCCTTCACTGTCTTCCCTCAATTTTAAAGATGCATCTCACCCTGTCTTTCAAACTGGGAAGGAGTTTTTCAAATATTTATAAAACTACTCCCTACCTCTTCTCCGAACTTCTCTTTGTTACGTAGCATCCACATAACTTGACACTGCATTCAGAGAATCACAGAATCATATGAGCTGGAAGGGACCCAGAAGCATCATTGGGTCCAACTCTTAAATTAATGGCCCATCCAGGGACGGAACCCACAACCTTGGCATTATGAGCATCCTGCTTTACCCAGCTGAGCTAGCAAGTCCCCTGCTTGCCTGTGCTTCAGAAATCCATTTCTTGCTCTCCTTCTACAACAAAAACTTACGACTTGATAGCCACTAATCATCTCCCTCTCTTTAACTCAATTGGCACCATGGGACAAGGGGTGTCTCATCTGTACAGGACGTGGGAGAAGGGTGTCCCACCACCTAAGTCTCCCAAGGTCTATTCTGATGTAAAGTAAGCACTATGAACTAAAATACCACTGATAGCTTTCAGTCAGGATGGCGTGCATAAAACTCAAAATCTAATTTTCAGCCCAGTGAGGAATATGTGCATTACATAATAATTTGGGGCAATTGCGTATTAACCTCATTCTACTTTTCACTTGCCCTTAGTTTAAAAAGCAACAACAAAACACCAAACAAAACAAAACACCAAAACTGTGAACCAAGGAAAAGGACAGAGAAAATCGGCAGTACGTATCTCCTGAACCAGGAGGTTATGAAACCTGCTCCAGAAGAATAAAGACACTCAGGAAAGAAGAGATCTCAAACAGCTCTCTCAAATAGACCTGATGCACACTTCAGCTGGCAGAGGAGAAGGCAGCAGGCCCCTGTGGTCTGGGAGGATTTCTGAAGGAAGATCGTGAAGGACATCCCTTCTCCCCCTCCATTCCACAAACAGGGAAAATAAACCAACAGTGTGAGTGACCAGAATGCAACATCCCTAAGAAAGACAGCTGAGAATAAAGAAGGGCTCCAGCAGGGCTGGTGGGCGATACTTTACCCTCCTGGCAGAAGTTAACAGTACAGTCAGGGTCTTTATGATGGAGCCAGAGCAGCTTGTTTGCCTGACTGAGCTAATGGCCCCTCCTTTCTGCTTCTGATTGTATCACAGAGCTGCATTTACAAATGAAATAGTTGAACTTTAACTGCGGGGAGAAGAGGGAGGCAGGCAAAGGCCCTAGGTGAAACTCTGATTTTGAAGCTGATAGTGTTATTTCTGTTTCAAATTACAAGCTGATCTCCCCCAGCTCCAAAGGTAAGTGTAGATACAGCAAATACACCTCTGAAATATGACAACCTGAATTTTCATTTGCCTTCAGAATCATTTATAGTGTCAGGGCAATGGTTTAACATGTGTGTGAACACACAGCAGTGGAACGAAGTTTAGCATAAAACAGAATCTGATCTCCCTATATTTTAGCCCATACTTCTACACAGAGATTTTCCAAAATGAGTGTTCAAACGTGAGAAGACGTGCAGGCTTTGCATTTACCTGGCAGTTCGTACATCTCCCACCCTTGCTGCACACTCAGCTGAGCAGCAAAAAAAAGATCTTGTCCCACCTTAATCAACTACATACACTGTGTCATCTCTTTCACTGCCTCCACAATCACAGAGCAGAGTAGGAGCGGCTGGGGAAGACAGACTTTATCATTTCAAGAGTCCCCATACAGCAATAACAGATTATTCAGCATGAATAATAGATAGATGCTGCAAGACTCAGTATCTTGTCCTGACACTGTAATACATCAGGATCTCTCTGTGGAGCAATGACCATACATTCAGCACATGAAGGGTACTACACTTTCTGTCGTATCATTTGCACCTCACAGATAGACAGATGGATTCGAATTAACACAGATCATTCATACTGGGGAAATTTTCTGTCTCCATGCAATGTTCTGTTAGCTTTCCTGTAAAGCACCACACTGACTTTGGATTTGGAAAACATGGGGGTGTATAGAGGGAACAGGAAGATGACATAGGTTCTGTTATTTATTTTAGGGTATTTTTTTTCTTTGTCTGACTAAAGATTTGCACCAGTGCAGTAGGCTGCTATGGAGAAGAGGACCTGGAGAAACAACTGGACAGTCCCCTTCTCTCTCCCCTGGTCTGACCAGAAACCACCTCCTCAAAGCAGTGACCTGCTCTGAGCAGCAATGATTTCAGCCATTTGTCCAAGTACAGCCTGCTTTGCCCTTTGCAACACTCACCTTCCCCCTCTTCCCAGCTCTTGTCCATAATGCATGTACTCCCACTCTCAATGAGGCAAGGGGCAAATCAACACCATGGGCAGCCACAAAAAGGAGTGCTGCTCTACTTTTCTTAGAAGATACCCAGATTTAAGATCTTCCTTGCTATTGTCTTTTCCACAGTAGAATTAACATGGTTAGAAAATGTAGAGTTAAGCAGAAATGACAGCAGCAGAAAGAGAAATCACTGTTTCCCTCCCAAGCCCTGTCTACACTTGTCTTAGAAGTATAATAATAAAAGTGACTATGATTGTACCCAAATTCAGATACCGTTTTTTATTTCCTGTGCAAACTGGATTTTAGCAATGTTTTGCTATCTGGAACACATTTGGGTTGTCATTATAGTGATGTCTTTTTTTTTAATGTCAGCATATCTTAGATTAGAGCAATTAATGGCAGAGTTCCACCCATCTAGTCTCCAGCTCAGGCATGCCATTGGCAATTAAATACTAATTTGAGAAACCTTTGGTGCTGAGAAAGTTTCACAAGTGGCCTAATATAACGACAACTCTTCTGTTTGTTACTGAGTATGTCTAGAAAAAACACTGTCTTTTGGGGATGGCACTCCTCCTCGATGTAGCTGCTATTATGAGAATTACTGTTTGTTAAATACTGCAGCATAATTTGGGACGTACAAGACACAAACACAGTAAGCTGCCTTAAGAGAAAGCAAGGCTCAGAAGTGCATTTCCCTTTTTATCATTTAATTCAGCCAACATGACTCCTGCTGAGGTCTCTCAGCTTATACACTTTAAAGGTCTACAGTTACGAAACTCCTAATATAAGCCTTTTATTACTATTTACATTTCTGGCTCCCATTGTCTCAGAAACTGCCAAGGGCAGAAGGGAGGGAAGAGTGTGTTATGGCACAAAATAAGAAATGTAAAGCAATTTCTCTACCAAATACTGGCAATACATAGAACCCAGGTGATGGGTCTTTTAAAAGCCTGTTTTAAAAGGTTCCTCCCTCCAGACCATAGCAACAAAGAGTTAAATGACTTGTCTCTCAAATGACTAACATCAATCCCATCATTCCTGTATACACAGAAAGTGTGGGTTTATAGTTTCTCCTACCAGCCGTTACCTTATAAATCCCACACAAAGGTAAGACCTTTGTTTTATTTCAATACAAATGTCTCCAGCAAATGTTTACATTACTCTTTTGAAGCTTCCTCAACCCACACCACACCCCGGCAACTACATAAAAATGCCATTTGCTTTGAATCCCAGATGCATACTAACCAAGCCATTTGTATACACTGAATTTCAACATTATGTGATACCACAAGTTAACTCTTCTTTAATATATACACGTGTGTGTGCATGTCTCGCATAGACATATACACTCATATATATATGCACACTTGCACACACAGACATAGTTTATTAAAATAGCTGCCAAGTCTAATCCTACATAATTTCTGCTATTGACTCCCCAAAATAAAGCATCTTTTCCTTCAACCTTTACATTTTGAGAGTAGAAAGACATTAATTTCCTTCCTAATAAATTAAATTTGATGTAACTTGAGAAGGAAATTCACAATTAAGAAAAAAAAAAATTCTTATACTAGTCAAAGCCTGTTCTAAATATCACTAACAACATTTAAGAAATATGGATTGTCACAATATAAATCATTGCTAGAGAGAGTGCTGCTCTATAAGCTTGATTTTACCATTGTACCCACTGGAATTGGAGCTCACTTTGGCCCACAATATCCAAGAACCTAATCCTGCAAATCACTCACTCTTTGAAAACAGCTTATTACTGTACAAGCTATGCCAAAACTCATTAAGTAACTGGAAAGGTTCCCAGAGGCTTTAGCATACTTTGGATTAAAGATCTAAATTTCAGTTAAATATAGCAGGACAATGATTGCACGCAAGTATACACAACTGCTCAGCACACAACTCCTGCACTCACTGAAAAGCATCTGCCAGCACCTGCCTGAATAACACAGCCACCAACATGTCTGCTTACTGCATGTCCAAGTTGCAGTGCTTAGCAGAAATCTGGAATCTCTTGGTATCACTGAAAACTGTTTGTCTCTAAGGTGACATTTTTTGTTAGCAACTGTTCTTTGAAGTCATGTCTTTGGTTTTAAGGCTAAAAAGTACTTCCCATAAAAACACACAATGAATTGTTTCAGAAGTAACACCATCATAGCCAATTTAAATGAGCTAAGTACCTATCAGAGAGAAGACATATCTCAAGGAGCTGGTATGATTTATGACAAATATATTATCCTTTGACCAAGAGAATTCTGGCTCTATAATCATCTTTATTGCAAACTAACTTCTGTCAGTGCTAACACTGCAAGTAAACAGATGAATGTCTATCAGAAATGAAGCTGAACTCTGTTCAAGAGCCTCCACTAGAACTTTGTTAACTGGCCAGACGCTGCAGCAAAATCTTCTATAGGGCAGCAGCAAGGCAACTACCTAGCTTCTAGCATACTATAAACACACTTTTAAAAGACAGTTAAAAAGTCAGCCAGTTCTTGTTAATTGCTGTTTGTTTCCTCATCTTTTTTTAAAGAACTCCTTTAAAAATACCAAACATAGCATTTGGGTTCAACCAAAGGGAGACAACAAATCACCTTACCCATAAATGTTACATATTTATAACAGAATTAAATATGGGAGGGAAACAAAGATGGATTGTACAAAACTGTTCTTCCCTTCCTACCTCTGCTCCCTTACAGCAATATTTTTGTCTTAAGAAAGCACTGAGTTTGACATGGCTATAGAGCTTTCCCCTCATTTCCCTGTATCCTGCTCTGAACCACAAGACCCATAGTGACCTCTACATAACAGCCCCAGCAGAAAACGATGTTGTTCCAGAAAAGGGTAAGGATGTGCCAGGACTAACTCTGCTCTGCCAGAAGGCAAGGGGACTGCTGCTGTCAACCAGGCACAGCAGAGTAAACACTAGCAGAGTGGTGTTTCTGACTTTGGTGCTGTTTCCTTAGTCCACAGAAAGCAATAGTGTGATTATTCCACATCTTGACATGCACTGTACAAGATTCTCTTTCCATTGACTTGTTCCGCCAAGCATCAGTAGGAAGAAGATGCACCAAGCACGGTGAACTAGAGCCAACAGCCCAGTTCCACTGACACTACTGGGACAACAGAGCGAGGCCTGTGCCTGTACTCTCTGGATTCCTGTTTCTTCCACTAAGGCCCACATAAAATGCTGCCTTACCAACCCTTAGCAGGCTTAGTGGTAGCTGGCAGATTCTGGCTGCCACATCCATTCTCTTATACCCTCATCCTGAAGGGCTTTGAGGGGAGGGCCTGCTCTGCTTGTGTGTGAAAGGAAAAGTCTGACTTCAAAGGAGGAGAAATATGGCTTTAAATCAGCTGCCATTGAGGTGGAGTAAGAAAGTGAGAAATCTGATGCTCAAGATAGGTCTTCCTAAATGTGGGATTTAGTCTCCCAGGAGAGAGAGCTATTTGGCTAGGTGATTTCTACTGCTTCTGTTTGGTTTTCCACATCACTCCCCTGTGCACTTCCAAGAAGAAGTTTGTTTTCTTCGTTTCTTCCAGGGCCAGTAGAGTGCTTCATCACATCCCATGTCAGAGGCACTGAAAAGAACTGTTGTGTGCCACTTTTGTCTGACTTGGAAAAGAAAGGCCTTTGTGCCTCTGAGGGGGTTAAGTTTTAATCTTGAAACTGTGGTGAAAACGGAAAACAATATGGAACAGAAACAATGGAGCCAGTTGAAAGATCATCATTCAAAAAGCTTAGGAAAGGGGAGTCTGTAATTATGCCTTGAAATTCTTCATCTCCCTGGGATGAGGTAATTGCTGGATTAAAAACAGCCTTCAGTGACGTGCCTCAGAACCCACAGCTTTCCAACACCGCAGGGGCATCCTATGGGAATCCCCAGACCCAGTGTAACCAGTTATTGTACTAGACTTTCCAACAGGAGCAAGCATATACACATATATGTGTGTGGGAAGGGAAACACTTTAGTGCAGACAAGGTGATAAGCTTTCATGTACAACCTCATTGATGCTTGATAGCCCAACACTAGAGCATGTTATGAATCCTCTTTTATCAATACATTTACAGTTCAAGCTCCTAAAAGATCAGATATGTGATATTCCAAAATAAATATGCATAAGCCTATTTGCATTTTAATAACTATTTCCTGCAGAAATACAAGCAGCTTAAATTTCACTCCTAACACTTTTTTAATCCAGCAACAGTAACAGTCTTTATTTTAAAATATTAGCTTGTTTTATTTCCAGCGATCATTGCAAAAGTTGTGCTCTTAATGTTCCGGCATCCAAGGCAAGAGCAAGGTGAATGGTGTGAGATCAGAACAAAACATCCGAGGTTAACACCTGACATTAGTGGATGTGACTTTCTTGTTCCTAGATCAACATAAGGTCTTGCTAAGTCTGGCTTGGAGCTGCAACTGCAGATGTCTTAGAGAACTGCCAGTCCTGGGACAAGACTGCCATGCTCTAGCCCTGGTAGTGCTTCTGAGAAAGACTGTTGTGTTGGAGATCCCAAATCTGTATTTGCTTGCACAGTGATCACACACACACAACAGTCACCTATTGCGACTGCAGAGGACAACACACAGCTGTATTTTGAAATGGAAACACATAATAGGGAAATATCTGGGGCGGTGACAATGTAATCACTACATGAGTAAATACAGCACCATTAGCAACTGGGCCAAGTACAACTCTGTTTACCAAGGCCCGCTTTTGAAAGAGCTGGGTGATTTTCAGAACTACTGCCTTTTCTTTCAAGATGCGCATCAGAGATGAAAATCCCTGTTACTATAAATAGTCAGCACATTCAGTCAGGACAGCGAGTGTTAATGCTACCACTCCGTGTTCGATACAATTTCTCAGAGGACTCAACTCACACAATGCAATCTCTCTAATGCTGTTAGAAATGAAGTGGGCAATCATGCATGAAGATGTCTCTGTATTTGAAAGATTCATAGCATTACTTGAACATTGGGCATTCTGTATTCAACATGAAAACAGTATCAGGAGTTTGCTGAGCACAGTGTTTGCTGTTTATTAACTATACATCCCCAGGAGTACTGCATTACCCCCACTCATTTTACACAGCCTCCTTCCCTTGTTTGTTTTCCGGGGCCCAACTTCTTCTTATAATTACTGGCAGTTTTTCATTTCTCCTACACCACCAGTCCTTGCAGCTGAAGCACTCTGACAGCCTTCGTGGAACCTTATCTGTAAGAAACTAGTTAAGGTGTTCTGATGTCCTCGTTTATAGGTCCACTTAACAGTCACATTCCTGAATGAAAAACCCCATGCCTGAGGGTACTTGACCATTAAAAAAAAAAAAAAAAAGTAAAACAAAAGCCTTAGTCCTCAAAAATACATTCATTCCCAATTGCAAAGACAGTCTGTGTAACAATATAAAAAATAATGGCACCAACACAAGGGAAGGCATAATCTAACTTACAGAATATTGATTACTGGAGATGTTTATAGTGTAGAAAGAAAGCAGATAATTTAGAGAAAGAAAACACTCAGCATGTGTCTTACATCTGACTTTGCAAATAGGAAAAAATCTTAAACTGTTTCTCAGGCTGGGCACCTACCAACAAGCCCTCTTATTTGTCAGAAAGCAGAGAAGTAGAACAGTGCCTAACAATGGATGGTATTTATAAAGGGATACCATCTGCATGGCTTTTCCTCACCTTTGCCTCCTCATTGACATCCCAAGTAAAGGACACAGCATTGAATGCAATTTCTTCAATATTCCCAATGGTATTAAAACTCTCCTTGTAATCAGCTGTAAGAAAAAAACGAAAGAGTCATGAAAAAATTTGAACTTTGTTTTACAACTCATAGTACTTCTCTGCTAGTTAAGCTGGGTTGTCTAGTGCATCAAAACTACCTCTTGTATTGTTTATGATTAATTATGAATAATCTTAATTGCAAAGAGGTAATACAATGCAACCTGAGTGTTATGCATAGTATATTGCTAGCTAATGCTCTTGCAAAATATTGTTGGCTCTCAAAAAGAAGTGTGACTCTACTGGCAATCAGTTCGTGCATTCATTAGGTTAGCCAAAGAATGGCTAAAACTGGAAAACTAACTGAAAACTACTGAAGCATTTAAAGGGACTGTTCAAACCTTTGCATTAAGAAAAACCATTATGGTAAATCCTAAAGAAGCTTTCTAGAAGTCTAAGGGCTATCACTGGAGGAAATCATCAGTGTGCATTTCAACTTTCCCAGGAATTACTGCACTGGATGCTGGATTAGTATTTATATTAATGTATTAATATTAATATATTAGTATTTTTAAAACGAAAAAAACTCCACAAAAACCAACAAAACATCCCCCACAAAGAACCAAAACCAAAAATATTCTTTTTCCAAAGTATGTACACTACTAAAACAGTAAGCAAACAAAAAAAATATTTTTAATTTGTCTGACTACAAAATTTGCACCTTCTTCTCACTTCTTCTCCAAGTGCTGTTATTATTATCATCAGTAAACTAGCATTTTGGATGGAATGAAAAGCAGGAGGGAGGAAGATTTCAAAGTTGACTAACCTTCCTGCACAAACAGTAAAGGTGGAAAACTATGTAAAACTGACAACTCCTAAGTCTTCTTTATATCTGAAAAGAGGAACAAGCGCAGCTTTTCTCTCCCTTTGCTGGACATTTTAACATATTTTCTTCTTTTTGATGACAGATTAAGAGATACCAGGTAATGTCTGCTTGATTAAAGGAACTTCCAGATTGTTCACACAAATGGAACAACTCTCTCTGAAACAAACATTTCCTAAGAATGCCTCGAGGGTTGTAACTGGACTCAGTGCCAGGGGGCTGAGATTACACTCCTGATCTAAAGTTTGCCCAAATCTGTGCTTTCAGAAGTATGCTGATTCTTAGCTTTGTAATCAGTTATAGAAAGAGGATGTTTTTGTATTCTGTGAGACACACAAATGGTTTCAATATTCATTTCCTTTGCCTACACTGTTGGTGTCTAAAAAAATAATTTCTAGGTAATAACTGCTTTAAAAACCATTTCTGCAAGAAGAATTATTTCATGTTTGAGGCAGGCAATCAGTATACTTTTCTCTCATTCAAAACACAAGAATGCTGGGATCTCACTGGGCAAGTGAATTGTGTCCCTGGGACACATGAATGATTCTGGATACAGTAAATAAATCACTGTTCAGACCATAGGAACAGCAGGAGATATTTGGTGATGTAGCACATTAACAAAGTGTTTGAGAGGGCAGGCAGGCTTTTCCTTCCCACCTTGAACTCAGATCTCCTTTCTAACTGAAGTCATTGGCTGCACTATCTAAATTCAGCATAGGGATGCAAATGAGAGGAATTAGAAGACACATAAATAGTTTAATATGCATGTGTACACATCCACCCACCTCTTAAATTTATAATTCACCAGAAAGTGCGTGCAACTGACTGCTGCATATGGGCGTGCTGTGTAGCTGTACTTTGGAAAGACATGAACAAGATGTCTCGTAAAGACACATGTTCTCTTCTCCTAAAAGGCTGTCAGAACCTCACATCCCACCAACCCTTCCCTTCTCTCAGCACATGCCTCTCCTTTTAATTGCCATACACAAATCTCATAGAGTGTCTACGTGACATGCTTTTAAAAAGCAGAAGTGCATCCTATTCCCCTCAATTTAGAGGCAATTAAAGAAGGATCCTCAGTTGATTAAGAAAGCATTTACACCTCAGAATATTTGAAAGCTGTTAAGAGTGACTACAATTTTTCCTTTTCTGCTGTGAGTTACCAGAAAGAGAAAATCAGGGCTGTTCAATATGCAAAAAATGGCTGCACAGGAATTATTTCCTCTTTTGTTGCATAAATTGCATATTAAACAATGGCAAATTTTTAATGTTAAACACTAATCATGCACTACATGTTATTGTATACTTTTGTATTGCGCACATAAATAATACAAACTATCCTGAAAAAAAACAAGGGTAAGTTTTTTTGGGGCACAAATCTTCCACACCCACTCTTCATATTTGAATCTGTTCCAGTATGTCAAATTATTGTACTTATTCTAAATAATCATATCCACTGCAAATAAGTATTGGATTCTCTATTTGACATTATTTAGAAGAAAAAGATAGTGATCCAATGTCACAGCACTGTGAAAAAGACAGCTGTTTTCCCCCTGCCTCCCCCTTATTCCTGCTAAAAAAAGTAAACATGCACCTTACTCCTTCTTCAGAAAAACCCATTACAGTACATAGCCTAAATTTTGGAAAATACCTTACCTTCTTGTTTAATGAGTGTCAGGCCCTCAGGTTTATTGCTCAAGCACTAAGGACTTGCATACATGTAAATACATGCTTATCCTATTAATATCAACGCATCTTCAGATCTGACACTGCACCTAACCCATTCAAGCATCCTTCCTCCTAGGAGGTGCACCAGCCAGTACACAAAACAAATTAAAGCAGTGACCCCTGTGTGTCTGGAGTGAAGGAACAAGCCACTATTTCCTCTGATCTCCAGAATATAACTGCAGGCCAGAAGACAGATCTGTGCCACTATGGAACGCAGCACAAGCACAGTCCCCTCGCCCATCTGAGAGCTGAACAGCACGAGCCCAGAACCAGAGCATCCCAAATTGTTTTGATCCTCTACCTGCTAAAGCCCACATCATGCTCTAGATTAAAAGTGAATTCATAAACAATTAAAAAGGATTCACAGATGTTAAACATGCTACAAACACCAAATTAAAATAAGAATAACATCTATGGAACAGGTGATGCAGAGTTATAGACACTTAATTTTCTTTGTTAACTACACAGGGCCTGGACATTAACTCAGTATTTAAAGGACCCCTTTAGGGATCTGAATTTTTAACGTAAAGGGAAATCTTCATAGAGCCCTTCAATATAATTTTGCATGGAAGGGATCCCTGGAGGTTATCTTGTTCAAGCAGGGCCAACTTCAAATTTGGATTAAGTTGCTCAGTTAGATCATTTGATGATAAAACTAGAAGATTTTGCTAAATGCAACTTGATACTTTCACAGGAAAAATAACTGGGAACCATTCTGGCCTAATAAGCCAGTTAGCCATAATGCAAGTGCCAAAGGAAATGAAATGTACTTCAGAAATACCATACTTGTAAGAGCTATGGCTATATTTCAGTTGTTCTCAAGAAAATACTACTGAGCAACATCTAAGCCTTTTTTTTTCTGAAAACTGAGGTTAACCATGCTCTTACAGCTCTTATATCTGACAAGAAGTGCCATATCAGGAAGTCTTACTACACCATGCTTTGCTCATGTTTGCAGTCCAAATAAAGAATATGCACCAGAGTGCCGCAAAAGTCAGCGCAGAGCTATTTCACCTCAAACTAATGGAAAATTAAAAGACATTCACTTTAACACAGGTAAATACACAGCTCATGCACAGCACTTATTTTGCAGAGTGCTATTTTACAGAATATGTATCATAAGTTAACTTGTTGGAGTAAGGCAACTGAAATGTGCCAGGACACCACAAGTGCAGTGGAGTCAGAGGGTGCTGGCACTACAGTGGAGCGAGCTCCTCAGCACATACTTTTCAAAGGCATGAGCATTACCACCACAAGCTTGTAGGGACTAGCATAAAAAAACAGGCAGCCTCCAGAAACAGCTGTAACGTGGCCTGCTTGTTCTTTTAACGTGTCACGATAAAAGTAATTTGGTCTGGGGTGGCGGTTTTACTGCCTTAGCTACCCCAAAGGGCAGGAAAAGACAATGAGGGGAAGTGGTGAAAGAAAAGTTAATGAAACAGTTCAGCCAGAATAATGACGGTAAGACAAGAGGCAGAGAGGAGATTCTAGAAGAGCTGCTTGGACAAAATACACTCGACCTTAAATAACACCAGGCCTCAGTGGAAACTGCAGCATTTGAAAATCTACAGGCACTGCAGTGATTAGGACCATTTGGGGACTGATTCCCTGATCACCCAGTTCAATCGCCCCCAAAGTCTCCAAATGTTCTCTACAAGTAACCCTGCTTTGATTTTGCCCTTCTCTCTGCCCCCTCTCATTCCTGCCATTCAATGGTTTGGTTCCCTCAGGCAGCCAAAACAAGATAGACTTTGTCTGCTTTGGTCTTGCCGACTCCTTTGACTGGAATCGGTGCAGATGGCTGCATGTGTAAACTGCATGTGGGAGGGGAGAAGCGCTTGATGTCTAGACACTGCCATCGACTTCAACTTCAGGCTCCTTGGCAGCAAGTACATGTTCTTCCTCTGCTAAAATCTCCTGAGCATGCAGATAGGATGGCTGGGGCTGAAATGGGCCTGCAAACACTTTAGATGGGATGAAGGGTAAACAAGTCTCTCAGGACAGCACACCAGAGCTTGCTTCTCCCTCACTGCTGACACTGACAAGACTCAAACTCTAGGGGTGTAGGAGTCCTGCACACTCCTTTGCAGTCACCACAATGATGACATCTCTTGGGCTGCAATTCCACATCAATTAGCTAACATAACTCTTAGCTAACAGTCAAAGACTGGATCAGCCTTTGAAAAAAATAAAGGGAACAGACACTCTGTCACGCCTGAGGAGGTGCAGATCCTGGCTTCCCAGCTGCAGAAGGTGGTACACCACTAAATATACATGCAAGGGGCAGCTCTTCTGTGTAACTACCGAGAACCATTCCTTCTGCATGGTCCCTATCCAGGTCCATAGACCCCATAGTCCTAGCAGGAATGAGCCATTGCTAAAACCTGTGGTACAAGCCTTGCAGCCGTTGCCAATATATTCCACCATGTTCCTGTGCAAGGCACCAGAGCTTTCCATATTTGAAATCATCCCTGAAACATCTGGAGATCTTCTTACACTCACCAATGTCAAGGACTCTCTGTTTAGCTGTGTGCTGCCGGGAATGCCAGTACTTCCAATATTTCAGCTGTTCATCTCTGTTTTTATCCTCACTGAAAACAACCATGACCACACTCTATGAAAAACAACACCAAAATCACATTAGTTAAAATAATTAATAGTCAGGAACACAAAAATTAAAATCTCCCATATGCCTCTAATTCTGATCCAGTCACCACCCTCTCCCAGTACTTTGGTCATAGAAGATTGCTGGGTTTTAATCAGTCCAATATTACAATGTACTTAAAAGACCCAGGGCAGAAGAAATGTAGTTGTAAAATAATGCAAGGACCAGGATTATGTTCTTGATAGTCCAAATAAAATTTAATCATATTCTTGGTTTTAAAAAGTCATCTTCACTGGCTAAAGGCAGGACATTTTCAGTTTAGCATATACAGTTCAAATACCCTTCTTGGGAACAGGACTCTTGCATACACGTATTTAATGACAAATTCAGAGTAACTATTTACTGAGTTTTGCTGAGGTTTTCAATTCACGTTCTGAACTCCCTTTGTTAAACTGTGATTCAAAGGAAACAGACTGAATTTTCATGCAAAATTTTATACAAGCAATATAGGCTTTTTGAAAAAGCCCTGCTGTAGGCAAGCAAACAACACAAAACAATGAAAGAAAGATCATGCCAGTTAAAATTAAGTGAAAACAAATCACAGAGAACAAAAACTTCATTTTTAAATATCCCATTCTTTCTTTAACTCTGAGACATTAAGCACAAAAAAACACCATCAAGATGTTTTATAAGCTCAGGAGCTGGATCACAATTGATTCATGATCTCTGTCCCTCCACAGAGTCACCACCATAACCCTTCATGTACTCTGTGACCTTCTGCAGTCCACCTATAAAAGCACCATCAGCATGAACACCATGAACACCATCACCACATCTTCCATGTCCATCTTCCATCTCTCCATGGGCACGGGGCAGTACACACTGTGGAGGAGTCCTGAGTTATGCCTGTACCTACTGGGTGGACACCAGGTGTGAGTGGCTGGCCAGCTGATGCACTAACCAGAACTGGCCATGCAGACTAGCTTTTCCACCAAAGACAGCACTAATGTTTTTCTCTATGAGCCACTTTCAGGGAACTTGTAAAGGTTTAATACCTTCAAAACCTCTTGCCCCTCTGTTAGTTTTGGATGGCACTGGCAATAAATTCAACAGTCACTTGAGTAGGGCCCTGGCAAACAGAATGTGATTGTGAAAGTTGCACATGGTTTCACAATCTTCTGTCAACTACAGCCTCCAGAAGGATGTGCTCTCACCTCTCCTTTATAATTTCCACCCTTCTGCTGCCACAGCTTCAAAACTCATGTGGCAGTGCACTGAACCAGGCATATGAGGACTGGTTTTCAGTCAGACCAGTGAGCTCCTGACTCCTGTTTCAGCTCTACAAGTGCTAGAGATGGAACCACAAAATGGGAAGCAACGGGTGGCAGGGAAAGAGATTGTGCAGCAACAGAGAAGTCTTACATCAGATTCAACCAACAGCCTCACGTCCTCAGGAAACCAGGCTAAAAATTAACTGCTAATTCAGGTTTCCAAATCATTGCCTCTCTTTAGGAAGAGTGTCTCTAAACTTCATGTATGATAGAAACATATAGGCTGTTGTCTGCTTCACTGCTCACATTGACTTTCATTGGTCCCTTCGACTAAAGTCACAACATTTTTAGAGTACTTCATGTATTTGGATGGAAACACTTTTGCAGCCTCATACATATGCAGCCCTGCCAGCTCCAGGGTAAAATTTACAGGGCTCATTGTTCATTCCAAGGTTACTGGGTTAGGATTTGTTAACTCAAAAACATTACCAAGGAAATCAGGAGGCCTATTCATCAGGTAGATGTTGCTGAGTACACAAACTACAGTTCTACCCATAGAATCTAAGATACAAATCACTCATTTTATTACACTCCTGGGTGAATATCAAGTGAAAGCTCACACTTATACAATGAAAATGATTTAAAATTTATGCCACAAAGGATGGATTCAACTTTTCACGTTTTTCTCTAAATAGCACTGGAAAGCAGCTGATGAAGTGCACCAGTGAGTGAAGATGGACTACACAGTAGATGTGGCAGATCTTGGACTTCTTTGGTTTAATCATGGCAATAACTTCACCAGTGTCATGTGTGGTATCTGTGTAATCACCATTCTTCCAAACCTTAAACTGAGGCCGATATGTATATCATTAACTCATAAGATCACACTGAAAAAACTGGACAGCAAAACATTTGTTACCACATCAATATGGTTTTCTCCCACCTTTACACGGAGCATGAGAATAAGCTTGCTCTGTCCTTCCCCCAAGAAAAAAAAAAAATATTAAAAGCCAATCAACCACAACCACATTTATCTGCACAGCTCCATTCCCACCTAGGAAAGAAATGGGACTATACCCTGACTTTGCTGATGGGGTGCCGGAAGCATTTGTTGTCACCCGTCTCACTCAGGGTGATGGCGTAGAACTGTCCTTTGTTCAAGTAGGTCATGGGTCCTTCCCCCTGCTTTTGACGCAGAGATTTAGTAGCTTCTAGCGTATACTGAAAAGTGCTGCTGAAAAGACAAGGAGAGAAACATGCACAAAATCCATATCACTTTCTCCTTTTCTCTTTTATTATGTAATTATTGCATTGTATATGGCATGAGAAGCTATTAACAAAATTCCAGGAAAATGTCACATGGCAATTTAAAATTGCAATTTTCTTTTTTCAACTTCATCAGATCCCGCAATCAAGCATAAACCTATCTGGACTGTAAGTCTCTTGGATCAAAGGCTAGATCTGTACTTTCTCTGAAAGGAACCATTATGAAGTATAAGACTCTGTACCCCACAATGATAGTGTCAATTACCAGGAGGGGATTCAGTATGATTTGCAGGAAATCATCAACTCCACAGACATTTAAACTTAGAAGTGTTGAAGAAAGAGAAATAAATAAATAATAATTTTTTAAAAACCCCAACCAGAATAAAACATATTGCAAAAGATGGACACAGAGAATGAAAAGTCCAACTGCTACTTTCAGCACAGTTCAAAGAAGGAATACAAAGAGAAGGGACAGTAAGTTCATTTGTTTAAAGACAACATGCAAATCAAGGTTTTTATAAGCTTTCTTTTCAAAATTAGTCAGACTGAATGAAGTGCCTACATTTAGCTTTATCTTCAGTCAAGTAATCTCCCTTTAGAAAAATATCAGGGAAAAGCAGTTTGTTCTTGTGTTGAAATTTTAGATCTTAAAAAGACTCTCCTTTCACAGAAGAACTTTCCAACTTCAAAGCAGTTCTCAAACCATGAAAAGTTAAAGCTCCATTAACTAGTGAACTGTTAGCTGGAAACAATTCTCACTGAGCCTCTTCAGCCACCTCCTCCAATAACGAGCTTGAACAATAATCCAATAAAAATGCTGCCTGCAGCTCCTCACATGCTTTTAAAAGAAAATAATGTTGATCTTGCAAAAAAAAAAAAAAAAAAAAAAAAAAGAAATTTTTTTNTTTTAAAAAAAAAAAATTTTTAATTGTAAAAAAAAAAAAAAAAAAAAAAAAAAAAAGAAATCTTTTTTCAAACTGCACAGAAACCTTAATGCAAGGAGTCCTCATGAACTGGAGATACAGTGGAAGTATTTTCACAAAGGTCCTAATTCAGCAAAGTATTTAAGCAGTGCCAGAGCAGAACCAAAAGCAGGAATATGTTGGTCCAAAACAACAGTGTATCCTTAACTTTCTAATTCAGGCAAATACTCTAGATCATCATAGTACTGCCATAGCAATATAGAAATAAAGGGAAAACAAAAAATATTTTAACTATCCAATGGAAAAATAATTACATTTAAATCCCCACTTGAAGAGAAGGTAGAAAACCCCAACAGATCTGGTCTTTCCATCCAAAAGAAGTTTCAGATAGTTTAGTATCAATTATTCAGTTTAGTAGCAATCATTCAATCAAACAAAGATAACTTCAAGTGTTTCTTAGCTTATAAATTGAAATCCAGTCACTTTTCTAGTTGCTTAAAAGTTACAAACCAAAGCAAAACTAAGGTAAAAAGCAAACACTCATCTATACCTATCCAACCCACCGATAGCAGCACTGGTGATTCCACACAACGCAGCTGCTGCCACCATGAAGACTCGCATGCAGAGGGAAGGCAGCACAAAGGCACCGCCGTCCCCTCCGCTGTGGTGTGTGCTGGCCCAGCCCCTCTGTCCTCTGTCCTGTATGCAAGGTGAACAGAGGCACTGCCAACACTGGCACGTGTGGACCTGTCTGAGTAGACTGGAAGAGCTACACCACCAGTGCCGCAGACCCAGTATCCACCCTGCTGCAACGCTTGTCCTACGGATGGACCATCCATTAGAGCTAGGGGCACAGCCTTGATTCAGCATCACACAAAGGGACTGCAGGCTGTGTGCTCAAGACCACTTCATGACACACATCAAAGAACACAGAGTGCCCTGGGAGATGTGCCTCAAAACCTCATATCACACAGAAGAACTAACAAGGATGTGCGCTGAGAAGGGCTTAGAATGATCAAAGTCAGACACACACAATTCTTTAACAGAACTGTCTACAGTCTGCCACAGGCTGATCTTCTATTTCCTGGCATTCTGTATGTTTCAGTCAAAAAATGTAAATCCCAGACACATCGCACTTGGTCAATTTTGGAGCCTCTATGTAACACCATTTGAGAATTTTCTTCTTGTTTCCAGGGGGCAATCAAAGCATACCCTAGAGCAGAAGGATTACTCTGACTCTTAAAACTTACTGCAGTCACTTTTATTATTATTATACTATTCTGAACCTTACCATGAGTCTCAACTAAACCCCTCTGTAGTCACTAAGGGATCTTCTAGCAGACTTCTAATTATTTTCATATTCACTCCTTCTTTTTTCAATCTGAAATTCTCATTTCTGAGCCTTCCACTTCCAGGTAAACTAAATACATCTTTTCTGGGAGTTTTCTTAATGTATGTTCAAACGTTTCATTCTTAGCGTGACCTGGGCCATAGCATGAAAAACTTAAATGTGTGAGAATTGTTAACACCACCGATGTTTAAGGATTCAATTTTACAAACGTTCAGTGTAGTAAGTGAGCAGCCTTTGCTAAATATGTTTCATATCTTCTGCCTATATAATGGCTCAGTTCTGAGCTCACTGCAGTTAATGATTGTTTTAACATTCTTCAGAAAAAACAACAAGCTGTAAGGAACCTTCACCACAGTCACCATCATTTGCCTAATCCACGAAAACTACGTAGGCATATTCCTGTTTCTAAAGTGAGAGTAATCTCTCAGATATAAACAGAACCATTCACAAGCATGAAATGAAGCATCAGCTTAAAAACTTTAGTGATTACAATCTTTACTAGATAAAGGGACTCTGCAGTGTTTGCCCATGCTACATACATGTTTTTCTGTGCTTAGAGAGAACAGTATTCTTTTCAAACTTCAATTTTTGAAGCTTTTTCTTGAAGCTTTTCAACTGTCCTGGACATTTGACTTGTGCATTCTGCCATCCTGAAAAGATTTTTCATGACCTGGCTGTCAAAGCTATGCTCTTTTACCTGGGGAACCTCTCAACAGTTTTCATCTTGCATATCTCGGGAAGGCTTCAGAGGAGCCCATAATTTAAAACAATGCTGAGGGAAGGCAATAGGTGAAGATATAAACTGGCCAGATCCAAGAGCTAACATGAGCAAGAGAATAAGGGGAGACTGGTGCTTGGCAGCATCAAGGGAGCTCTGCAGGTACCCTAGGGCGAAGAAAGGAAGGGTGGGAAGCGGACACAGGCAGCTACTCCTCAATATATTCCTGCCTGATGCCAGTGAACACATTGCAGAGCTTATGCCATACCTTGTTTGTTCATAAATATATTCTTCAGCTCCCACTGACACACTCCGATACTTCTGAAAAATAAGACCAATTAAATACTGTTTGATATAATCGAAATGCAGATACCAACAAAAGTGTAACTACGTTTCTTTAAAGACAACTCAGAAGAAACCATCAACCAATTAAAACTCAAAATACCTAAAAACTGGAGTGAATATTAATATGCTAGTCACATTTTATATGAAGGTTGGAGGTTGACATTGTAAAAAACACACAATTTACTTACCTAACCTGAAAGAATTTATTTATACTATAAAGAACTAACAAACTAAGCACAGCTAAACAAGAAAATGAAAGATGAGAATGGTATATTTATATAATTGTTAAAACTGTATCCAAAGAACATAGCAAGTGATTGACCAAAGTGTTCACTACCACAGTGATCTATAAAAACTCAGCACTCCTTCAGCATAACACAACTAAGTCACTCCATAAATGTTTTGAAACCATTCCTAAATATGTATTTATAATGTATTTAAGTATTAGAGCAAATCCAAACCCAGTCATTCTCACCTGTACTTAGGAAATACTTCGTAAGCACTCAGGAAAACTAGTAAGAACAGCTGCATTCCTACTTCTAAATACTAATTTAGCCTAAGTTTCTTTCGGTATGTTTTGACATTTTACCTTATGGTCTCCCCACACCTGCTTCATCCAGCTGTGCCTACACAACAGTGGCTGGAGAAGCAGTCAGAGTACAGCCAGGTGAAGCACATCCTGGGGTTTGGGCAGTTGAGAAAAAACAAAGGGACAGGCTGAGTCCTGAGTGAGGCTGTAGCAGCGTGGCAAAGCTCTTCCTGCTCCCATGCCATATGCATGTGAGCACTTGGGGTTAGAAGGCCACCAACAGTGGCACACACCTTACCTAACAACTATGGCTGGGAACCTAAAGTTAATTGTTCAGTGTCCCTTGTAGAGTTAACAGGGGAGGTGGAGATGGAGAGGAGTCAGTGCACCTAGAAAACCACTCCACCCACTTTTGGCAAGCAGATTTGAACTGATTCTTTCTCCACAGACTGCACAGAAAACCTAGGCAACAAGTACTACACCCTGTTACTAACCAATAATTTTAAAAACATATAACAATATATTATCATTTTAACAAAATTACTATAACACAGAATTTGGGATGCAAAGCCAACATATAGATGCAAAGTTCCTTTTTACATCCAAATTTAACAAATTTGCATGTTTCACAGCTCTCTGCACAGAGCAGCTGGGCTGTTTGGGAACCTCTCAGCAGCATGTCCCAGAACAAATCAGTGTAATGGAACCACTCTGCTACAGCACCCCAGGGAAAGCCATGAGTATGGTACCAGAAGAGCCATTTACCAGTAACAATTAAAAATAGCTGAAATAATGTGATTTGATAATGCAGAGCAGTGTCTCTAATCTGAGGTTTGATCCTACTGATTTTACAATGGGAAGCTAGATTTCTTCATTATTTACTCATTTAGTTGACCTACACGTGTTCTATATCTGAAAACGGATTTCACCTCCAGACATCCTGGATCGATGTTGCCCGTGGAGACAATGTACTTTTCTATAATACATCTACACAAATACACAATTGATTTCTCACACACTCAATCAGAGCAGCTCAGCCTTAATGCAGCTTGCTTTCTACTCTTGTTACATTTACAATTTTGTGGAGTTAGGAGGAGAAAAACCCTAGGGGAGTGTTACCATCTAATATCACTAATTATTTGCAGAGGTACTGTCAGCTTTAAATAGTCTTTACCTTTCCACATTTCCAGCTTATTTGCATTATTCTGTAGCAGGCAAAAGCAGCCAGAGGGTACTCACCATACTAAAGCTGACTGTAAAATTACTTTGACTCAGCATAACTGTAACATAGTTAGACAGAGCTCTCCTTGCCTTTTTTCTCCTCATTCCTGTACATATACATGCAGTTGTTCCTTGCCTGTTGAATTCTCTAGCCCCTCTATTAGTCTAATTCTGCTACTTTTTCTCACTTGCTTGTGTTGCAGAATAGAGCTTAGTGCAACAAACAGCTTCTGAATAAATTACTTGGGTTTATCCAGCAGCAGAGGCTACCGCTACTCATTTGCACTTACAAAAGAACATCTAGAACTTCCCTGTTATAAAGTGGCCGCTATTTCTTACTGTTATGAATAGGTCTGAAGGCAGATCTTGTTAATGGTAAATAAATCTTTCAGAATGACAACTATTTTCTACTTGACACAATATCCCCAAAGACAAAAAAATCAATATTTATTATTCTCAGAATTTTCAATAAGCATCTTTAAAATTGTCTTCTGAAATGCCTCATGATGCTCCTCTATAATCAGGGCACAGACTGATAGGAACACAGCACGGAGTAGAAATTAATTTGTTGAAACAAGCATCACTGTTCTTTTAATGGCTCTTGTGGACAGTTCAAACCTCCTTATCTTGTTTACAAGCTCAAATATCCTTATCTTGTTTACAGCTTTTTATTGAGTTCTTAGATGCTAATTTGAGGTGAAAAACTTACTTCTGTTCCTCCATCTTTGAAGGTGTCACTGTAGGTACTGTCAGGAGTACTGCGCTGATCATCTTTGAGATAATTTGTGTGGGGAGCAATGTTGGACACTTCGTACGGTTCAAAGATAACCCCTCGGTGCTCCTCATTTTCTCCTCTTGCATAGTGTGTTTGTGGGCTTATAAAAATAGGGGTGAATTCTTCTGCTTTCACCACAGTCACTGCGGTCCCTGTGATGGGCGTTGAGCTCCCAGACACATTTGTGTTGTATTCCCTTTTGGATGACTCCAAAGGATCTTGGTTCAAGGAAAGATTAACTGGCACTGTCTTCAGGACTTGCACACGGTTCTCTCCCCCACTTAAGTTATTCTGAGCTTCCGTGGTATTAAGACAATTTCTGTGAGATAAAACCAAAAAATGTTATGAACTGTCCTGACAGAGGAAATCTCCTCCTTAAATAGCTTAATGGTCTTAGATGTCAGGGAAGGAGATTTTTCAGTTCTGATAAGCCACTGCCATAAGAAGCAATACATTAACAAATACTAGGCAAAAGAAGTTGTGAGGCAAGCAGAGAGGTCCAGAGCTCTTTAACAAATGGGGAAAGATAATACATTTGATTTGACTTGCTACAATAAATTCTGGATATCCAGGGCTGCTCTTGCCTTAGCTGATAATTTGGATGCAAAATCAATCCAGCAGTGCAACAGCCTTTAGACACAAAATAAGAATAAAGAGTAAGGTAAGGTATGGATTACTCACAGTAGATACTTGGCACATGAAATAAGCAGAATATCAACAGCAAAATTCATATGCTGATGGCATGTTCTTCCAGGCTGTTGACAGGCCACTACTGTTTGCTTAACTCTGGTACCAATGCTCTTTTAAAAGAGCAAGCCCAGGAATCCCATTGTAGCAGAGTAGATCAGTAACTATAGTGGCTGCAAGGTAACCTCAGCAGCATTCCCACATTTACCTACAGCTGCTGTTGAAAGCAATCTGATTGCTGATAGTAGTTGCACTGACTTAAAATTGTTAACTCATAAAACTTTTAGTAGGTATAACATTGCTTTGTTTTCAACCCAGGAGAAATGCTCTGACACTACAGTCCCTCTCTCCTGGCTTTCCACTGAAGGCCAGTTTTGTCAGTCACACTCAATTTAGGAATTTCTCTGGTGTTCACAGAAGAAAAACCATCCCTCAAAAAACATTTCATAGCCTATTTTGAAACAGTAAATTTGTACTACTACCTATTGAAACACTCACCTTATGAACAGATAGTGGAGACCATCTAAGGCTGTCACAAATTAGCTACATACAAAGAAACCTTGTGTAGCTCATCTGCATCATAATTTTATATGGAGATACCTTCCAGTATTTAAAAATTTCATTCTTTCTACAAAAATATGCACTCTTTAGGAGGCAGCTTCTTTCAACTCAACTCACTTTTAGCCTACAGAGAAAAGCTGAAATCTGAGAAGAGTGAGAAAAATACTCTAAGCAAATGATTTTAAGAGAGTTACTTTATTTGCTGGGCAGACCCTAAGTTATGTTAAATAAGACTCTATAAAAGCGGTTACTGAGGTCAAACTACTCACTTTTTGCCCTACAACAAGAAAACAAAGAAGAGCAGCCAATAGCCAACTGTCAAAATAATCTGATTTTACTAATCTCAGCAGCAAAACAACAACACCAAAGACAAACAAATAGTGAAACTCTCTGCTACTTTCCAAACTGCATGTTTGAGAACACTATCCACTTTTTCTAATCAATTAAAAGTAAAGAGGAGTGAAATGTGCTTCCCAAAACAGCCTTCATTCTTTTAACTTTTGAAAGAAAACCATAATCCCCTCAGGCTATCACAGTTCCTTCAGTTCACAACTGATCAACACTTTCAGTAGCTGGGTGTATGATTTTGAATAATACTGTACCTTTTATCTTGGTCTTCTTGATTATCATTCACTTTGTTAACAGACAACAGCCTTTTATCTCTGGGAACCTGAGAACAACACCAGGCATGGGGTCAGGTAAATGCAACTGTCAGGCATTTGCAGCTTCAGACTGCTCTACTGCAACTGGAAAAATGTAACTCTATCAGTGTTGTCTAGTATCACAGATGCCAGGAGCTGTTTTTCTTTGGGAGACTGATTGTGAACAGAAAGAAAATTTCCAAAGAGAAAAAAATGTAGGACTTGTTTTCTTTTCTAGTTCTTGGGCACACCAGTCAGGAGCAAATCACTCTTACTTATGTCCTATCTTTTGAATATCAAGCTAGGCCAAGCTATCTCAAAATCAAAGCTCATATTATTTCAAAAACACACACACACACTTTTCACTGAATAGAACAAGATGAGAAGGAAGATACGATGCTTTGGTGAGCTCTGCACTGAGACCATTTTAGCCCAGACAAAAAAGGTTTTTCAATTAAACCATAAGCGCCAGGTAAGCCCTCCTGTTAGAGAGCAGCCTGGAGAGTGCAGGACTCCTGCCTAGGGAAAGTTTGTGGATCTTTCTTTCCTAGTATGGGGACAGGTCAGGGCATGCTGGTATGTCATCAGAAACACTGACTTCAGCTTTGCTGATTGCATCAACAGCTACAAGAAGTAAAAACCCAGTCAAGTCTGGCCCCTTGACAGACTCAGAATGGACACCAAATGACTTAAAAGATTTGTATTCCCACACACCAGTTTCCTGACACTGGCACAGACGTGAAATCACCAAGGGCAAAGTTGCTGCCATGATAATATTTTTCTTTTCTTGCTGAACCAGCAATTTGGGAGCTAAAACTTCTATCTTTTGCACAAGAAGACATATCCACTCCCATCACAGCAATTAACTCAGGATTAAAGAGCAAGAATAGACCTAAGAATGTGGTAAAGCCATGCTTTTCGCCTTTAAGTAATTTAAAGAAATATCAGAAAGCTATCTGACTTTAACGAAAAAACAGTATTATAGGGCACTACAGTAGCCAATGATAACATCAACTATATCTGCAAGACAGCAGCCACAGAGTTCTAGCCAGAGCCTCCCTTTCATTTAGAGACATCCCCTTTCCCTTTAAGCATCCTGCTGGTTAAAAAAATCTCCTTCATATATTTCTGAACTGGGATAAAACCACAGTTTACATATGTTGATTCCCCTTTTAAGATTATATATTTATCTCTGAATGAGGGTCTATGTTTAGGTAAATATCACTACAAGGAAAAGTTAAAAAAACCAAACTGTTAAATTCAAATAATTCATATTGACTTGAAAAAGTCCTTCAAAAATATTATCCAGCATGTCAGAACAAATGAGCCAGATAATAAACAAGGACAATTCAAGAGTCTGGTGCGCTGGAAGTCCTCTATACTTCCACATGACAGCACAGAGGTTAAGTTTTAAGTTCCTGTTTGGGAGTATCAATAGGAGTTTTCATTTCTTCCCTATTTAAGATAAAAATAGTTATGATTGAATGCTGGAAATGGCTTTGAGATGTTAATCCCACCTTACTCCATCTGAACCCCAAGTCTTTTGCAACTGCCTGGACCAAGGAACAAACATGTCTTTTAGAACATGGTTTTGAGATAGCTATTTTCTGGGGTTTTTTTATAAAAATCTATCCTATTAATGAACTGCTGCATAGAAAGGTATTACTAAGAGAAGCCAATACTCCAGATGCTCATACACATCCTGAATTTTATGAATCCATATTAATTTCACAGACTCTGGCACTATAGTAACTATGTCAAGAAGAGAAAAGGACCTTTTCTCTTTCTCACTGGGAAAAGTTCTCTCTACTGACAACAACACAGAAAAGCAAGGAACATCTCTTGAAATATAATCAGCAAAGCAATTAAAACAATATTTAACCATAAGGTTGGTATATGGCATCTTGCCTACAACCCCTTCTCCTGAACACTCAGTGTCGCAGACATTAAAAAGAGGAGTCCATTCTTTAAAAGCATTTATACTAATAAATACAAAAAGCAAAGGCTTTTCATTTCCATTCCCATTACTTCTTCATTAATTACAAAGGGAGCTGTCATTGCTGTGCTGGCTTTCACAGAAGATGATCTGTCCAAGGCAGCCATAGCTGACTTCAGGGGTATGGCGATTGTTCATTTCACTGTAACTATTTCATACTCTAGTGGCTTGGGAAGCAACACTGCTTCTGTTTGCAGAGTACCAAGGGGTCAGCATGGGTTTCACAGTGACATTACACAGAGATGCATCCTGTAGGACTCTCCTCTTATTTCAGCAAAAATTATAAACACAGCTTTACCTAAACACTATAAAATACATATACATATATAAAAGATGTTATCAAAATGGTATGTAAAGTCCTGTGTTTAGAACATGACAAATTGAAACTGTGTCAGTGCTTTTCCTGTAAATTGACTTAGATCTCTGGCTCTGTGTCTAGCTCCATTTCTGTCCTGCAAACTTCCAGTGGAAGGACTAGACCTCACTGTATGTTTGTATACAGCCTACTGCTATCATTATACAAACAAAAATAACATGGGAAACTGTCAGATGAGAGATACCCCAGTTAAAGAGCAAACTAAAACATGTGTGGAATGAACCAGAAAAGCAGACAAACCTACAGATGGACAAGGCCTCTCCTTTTACACTTTTTAAAGAATATTTCAAGTATCATCCAATGTTCTTGCAAAGGCAGAGGAAGAACACTATGCTCAAAAAGAAAACATGGTAGAAAACTTAATATGGGAATTCTGATATTGTTTTTCTCTCTCCAGAACTAAATACATCAAAACTGTTTCAGACAGGCTTCCTATAATGGAATGGGTGCTTGATGGAAATATTAGAGAGAAAACAAGATGCAGTGACTTCTGTCTTTGAAAACTGGCTCTTTTGATGCCTCTTAAGAGTGGTCCCTGCTAGTGCAGCAGGGAGAGATAATGACAGAGTTACCTACTTTATAATAGTCATACAATAGGCCAAGAGCGGCAGCACTGTCCTCATCACCATTTATGCTCATCATAGCCTTGGTAGCTGCTGTTAGGGGATTCTCCAAATACGACTTCCAGGCTTCATCTTCACTGGTGTAGGCTCGTCTGGTGTTGAATGAAGTGTCATTTGGCACTAAGGCCACAAGTCGCTTGTTACTGCATAGACAGGAAGAATAAAATTGTGATCCAGAAGGGATTACTTTATTCACAAGGCACGGTAAAGAACATCAAATAGTTCAATTAAAGTTATATGATTACATCAAGCAACCATCTCTGTATTACACTTGGTGACATTAATATTTATCAGTATTAGGTTATCTTCAGTACTTAAAAAAAAACTTAAATGTGTGCAGATCTTGTGATAGTAATTCAAATGTATTTTTACTAATATACAGATAGAGCTACCAAAATATTTTAAAATTTCTTGGAAAAAAAATGAAGCAACAATATAAAAACATTTGGCCCCAGTATTTTTGCTACCTGTACACTTGGTTAGGGACAAAAAAATCCAACATTTAACTGACAAAAGACATGAATGAAAAACAAGAGAAAGCATCTAATACTAATCTAGGGTTCACCTAAACAGAGTATAGTTCAGTATTTATTAAGTGGGTACACATTAAAATTGAGCTATTCTCTGCTATTAGAATGCAACTTGTCAGTAATTCCAGAGAAGTTTTCTGTAACAGGACATAAGCAATAGGTCCAGTGGCTGAAGTCAACATGTTTGGTCTCAATTCACACTTTATCACTCACCACATCTAGTTATAGACCCATGGTAACACACATAAGACCATTAGTGAGTGGGATTTGCAGCAAAGCAGTTTCCTCCAGCCTGAAAGTGGTACAAACTGACCACTGCCTGTGTATACTGCATGAGAAGCTGCTGCACCACAGCTATGGCTGAAATTTCCAGTATAACGGAAACATAAATGATGATAATAGCACCTGCTTTTGCAAGCCGTTCAATAAACTTATTGATAAAAGAACTACGTAAAAAAAAAAGTTGCAGGCCTATTGTCGCTGTAGAGCCAGGAACGGAGAGATGAAGCAACATCAAATCCAGTGAAAGAATGAATTATTTATTAATTTAACAATCATTTTTATATAGTCTAGTTCCATAAAGCGATTGGACAACGTTCACACTCCTCCTAGGGTGATTGGTTCAGGTTCTATCACATCCATGGTAAAACATTTCTCAGTGTACCATAAACAGAACTTAGCAAAACACCAGATGTGACTATCGTCTGGATAAACTATCTTACTGTTTTCATATCTTGCGTGAGAAAGGAAAGGTTCTCAAAGAATTAATGCAAGAAGCTGGAAAATTCATCTGCTAGCAGCATTTCGGTATCCACAGCCTATTACATAAGATAGTAGGCAAACAGATTAGGCAAGGAAATACTGGAGTGAGGAGTGTGCTACTTTATGGGTGTTACAAGAGCACTGTCAAGAATTGTGGCCCAGGTTACAAGGATCACAACAAAACTTTTCACACATAACACCTAACAAACTTGAAAGCTGCGGAGATGACAGAAAAACTAAATATACCAACTTTACTGGTAAAACTAGTAGTTATTCCTGGTGACCTTCATAAAACACTTTTTGCTATCTTCTACATAAAAGCCAGTTCAATAGCCAGTCTCCTCTTTCTGCTCTGCCCTACCTGCACCGGTGCCAGCTCCACAGATCTAAGCCAACCAACTGCTGCTGTTGCATAGAGAGCGGCATTTAAACTGTGCAAACAAGACTTTTGTTTTCAGAAATAGGATTTGATAAAAGCACTGAACCCACGCAGTAAATGCTCTCGGATGCCGGGAGCATGCCTTGCCTGGCCCCCAAGCTGCAGGGACCGGCAGAAGGCTGGGGCTTCGCCAGAACTCTGCTGTGGTACAAGTCCAACCTGCAAAGTGCGTGCTCCAGTGTTTAAGGAAGAGGAGGGGGATGGTGGAGATTATAATCTCTATGGCACATAGCACTGTTTACAAGTTTCTTTATTTAATGAAAAACAAAATAATCCATCTGGTACACAGCACAATTTTATGAGCTCTGTGGGGGAAGAGAGCATGTCATAGCTTCGTATCAGAAAATACAGCCAATTACAGTACCGGTTCTATTTTCCTTTCATATAAAATCACTGGATCTTTTTTAAACTTCCTTTTTTTTTTTTTTTTGAGGACTTTTCTACCGAGCCTTTTGCTGAAGATTTTTGTCCCTCTTGTTTCCATGTATATATTTGTGTTGTTACAGGTTTGCTTCAGCAAGTGAAGCTGAGCATAAATTAGGAGTCTAAGGAAATACAGAGAGAACTGCTAGATCCGCTTGCCTTTTCAATACCTTATTGTTAGCAACTCAAATCAGATCTGCAACAGCCCTGCTGTTTGTGCCAGAGGCGGCTGAGTGCCTTTTTCCACTCTGGAGTAGTCAATTCTCCCTGGCTCAGAAGCAATTATTCCAAGCAAGGATTCTCCTTTCCTCAACAAAGCTCCCCTTCAGCTAAATCTGGGCTGTTCCACTGTATGGGCGGCTGCCCATTGCAACGCACAAAATCCCGCTCGCCCTCCTTCCTGTAGCAATCTTCCCTTACAATCAATAACTGCCTTTTGTTACTCGGAGCACTCACAGCCGTGTATCAGTCATAACTGATTTATGAGCACTACAGTCAGACAGCAAGATCACTTTAAAAACACACCTTCTAAGACTTGGGCTGTGCTTGTCTGTGAAAATGCTGGAGGGGAGGAGTCAATCTCTGCTGCTCTAACTTAGTCAAGATGATCTTAAAGCAATGACCAGTGCGCAGTCTCTCAGAGGTGCATATGCGATTGTGTTGGGGAGAAGCCAAAGCAAAGGGGATAAACGCCCTAGAAGCAGCAACTCCGTAAGTAAACAGTTGAGATGGTTGGAGAGGCACAGGTGCATAGACCTAGAGCCTTCACAACATCTCTCCAGAGTGTGTTTTTTCGAAAACTCAGGTTTTCACATTTGAAAACAAAGTATCTGTCTCCTCTGCCTTGAGAGATGGTCTGAAGCATAATCAACTGACACACTCATTGTGTTTACTCTGCAAACAGACTGAAACAATAGCACGAAGAAAAATAAAAAACTTCCTCATCACTCCTATCCCTGTAATCAGCTCTGTGGGAGGTTAATGGTCAGAGCTAATTATCATGATTTAACATAGTCAATCATTTCAAAGATTATAACCAAAGCAGTCGGCCAAAACAATTGTGCTCACTTAAAGAAAACTCCTCTATTAAATAAGGTCGTTTGGATGAGAGGGAGAGTTTCTCTGAAGAAATGAGACTTGTGTACGCACACACATTCCCTTTCCTTTTTTCACAACTGCTGAACCTCCTGGACGATTTCAGCTAAATGTGACAGAAGGGTAGCAAAGTTCTCCATAACCAGAGGAGATAAATACATTATATTTTAATATATGCCGAGAAAACCCAACATCTTAAGTGAGGCTCTACACAGAAAAGCTCCCCTGGTCTTGTCAGTCATCTTTCCATGCCAGGGCAACCCCAGCTGTTCCAGCTGTGCAACTGATGACAGCTGGCAGCTGCTTGGGAGGAGAGTGACTCTGGTGGCACTGGGACCATGTGGAAGACAAAGGGTAACACCTACGAGTAACACCAATCCCAATGCAGAGCTGCTCTGACCATCCCAGCTGAAAGAAAAGCCTAATTTGGAGCCTGCAATTAGCAGATCCGTAGATCTATAGATCTTATCAAAAGCTGCAAATCCATCAGTGACAACATCCACCAAAAACCACACATTTAAGGAAGAAAGATAGGCCAAGATTGCAAGACTCCTACTCAACCTGACCAGCAACACCAGCAAATACCCGCTGTAGCCCCAGTCACGTCTAAAAAGCTGCTAAAGAGCAGAGAAAAACAGCAAACCCTGCTGTGCCCATTCCTCACCTGGGCCAGCCCACCACCCCTCTATCTGGGAGTCAGGATGTGTGCTAACCAGAACACAGCTGTGAGGGACCCACTTCTACAAGCTGAAAGCACACCGTCATTTTACCACGCAGAAGAAGCTGAAGAATTTAGGATACTTTGTGGCTAAAAAGTAAATGTTTCCTTTCAAGCTATCACTTGAGCTCCACACGAATGCAAAATGTTTTCATTGTTTTATGTCGAACAGTAATAAGTGTGAGAGAATGAAAGGCATTTTCTGGGGAATGGTCTAGTTAGGAGCTAGACTGCGTTAACACTGGAGCATTTATGTCAAGACTAAACTTCAGATAGCTTTTATTTTGTAAAATCTCTTTTTTTCTCCCCACTACTTAGTAGAGATTTTCTGGTTCATACCATCTGACGCGATTTGTGTGTTCTTACAAGACATACATAAGTTTTCCAGATTAACAGCAGTTATGGTGATTTTTTTTTTTTACTTTTTTTAAAATTAAGATTATAGAATTTTATAAAACCTATACAAGTGTAGTGTATAAATATAAAGATGTCCAAAACTTTGTTTCATTTCAGTTACTGCAGTACAACAATGTAAATTGGAGAGGTACATTGTACTTAACATCAGTAAGTCAGCTAAATGGAAAGGGCCAGCCTTTCAAGCTCTTCCTGGGACTAAAGATAACGAACATAAAACAGCCAGCCCTTGGAGCTATAAAATCCTACCACGGGCAAATTCTCACCCAACTTGATGCAATTTGCGAATGAGCTTACAATGAATCAGAATTGCCCATTAACACACGCATGAACAGTGGTAAAAGGCTTGGTGATCAGAGCTTCCTTTTTCTTCAGAAACTAGGTATCCTGCCTGCCAGTCTTTCAAACCCGATTCTGATGTTCAAGAGCCTTCTCTTGAATTTGCAAAGTTCAAGCAGCCCTCAACTTCTCAGCTACTGAACATAAAGCAGACTGATGCAGCCATGCTGCATCTAGTATATCTGCATCCTGCTCCATCATATGCTCAGCATTCCACTCCGATCCAGGGGGATTAGGATGGCATTAATGAGAAAGAAAGCTTCTTCCTACCTGCCCCACATCTTTTGCCTTGCCCAGGAAATTCAACCCTGAAATCCAAAGCAGATTGTTCCAACTGCCAACGTGGGCACCCAGCCCAGGCATTTCCATTTTTTAACTACAGGGGCTTTTTTGACATAGCATTTGTTCTTAAAAAAAAAGATAGTGTTACCATCAAGCTGCTCCATGAATATACCTGCAGACTCCTTCACTCCCTGACAATGCATGAGGACTTTCCCCTCCCTGCAGAGGCTAGGTGCCAGATGGGAACACACAAGTGATGTGTGTGAGGCAGGAGAATGGAAGAAGTTCCAATTCCCAAGTTTCAGGCCAGGCCTGAGCCTGCCCATTCTTACACAGGCAAGATAAGAGCACGAGGCACTTCTGCACACATCCTCTGCAAACTGTTCCTTCAAGAGAAGGGATACAAGGCTTTGGTCCATACAGCTATTATAAAGCATCCAGAAATTTTAGCACTAGTCAAATAACTGGAAAAAGCAAGACAGACTCATGTCACCCTCGTTCCCAGCCCAGTACATGAAGGCCATAAGGTATTTATCATAAGCTCCTTATTAGTTGCATGATAAGAAGGTGAACAGGGCAACTGTCCCCAATCTGGAAATGCTGGGAGAAACACAAATTCCAAAACAAGATGCTAGCCAAAGGGACCACTTCCGTTGCACACAGACATCCATCACACACCACTCTGTATCCCGGTCTTTCCTCCAGTGCAAAGTCAAAGAAATGGTGAACTTGTAGAACACCCATGTTTCATTTGGTATGACAAAAGGTACAGGAGCATGCTCCAGACACACCCAAGAACCGGGAAAGAGAGCAGAAGTTCCTACTTCAGTTTTGACACAGCTAAGGAGGGCAGAGTATGATCATTTACAAACATTTCAGTAGCTCTAAAACCCTCTGTAAGTTTATTTTACACTTACACAAATCTCAGTTCAGCTATAAGACAATCATAAAACAGATCCAGAACAGATGTTCATGCAATTTGTCTTAAAACTAATGCACATACATATGAATTCACAGGCACAAAGTGAAGTACTATGACCATTTAAAATGCAGGACAGATCCCACAGAAGCTGCGTAAGTTAAAGTTCAGATTCCAGATCATAAATTTCTGCCTGTGTTCATTAAAGAGAAGTATAAATCAAAGCTAGTCCTAGTGCTTGAAACCAATTGTTTCAAAGATTCTAATGTTAGTTTTGGTCCAAGTTTACTGCCTTCAGAATACTACTTTGTCTAGACATCAACTTAAAAACAAAACAAAATACCACAAAAAAAACCCAACAACTTGTGTGGCTCATTGCAAATTTTGATTTATTTAGTTAAAAAAACACTTGAGACTCGTCAGGATTTATTGCCAAAGGTATAATTAAATAGTTTGAAACGCTGTTGTTTCAATTAGATAATAGGATTCCGTTAAAACTACAAGGGAGCATAAACATTTAACGAACAGGAAAATTATGGCCCATGTATCTCAGCATTTTGTCTTTCACAGCTGACAATCACACCATTCCCAGAAGCACAACAGGTCTCCAAAAAGTACTTAACCCAACCCAGTGACTATATAAACAAACAAATGAATTTAGAGTGAAGGAAAAAAAAATCAAAGCATTTAGACCACCAGGAAACAAAAAGGTAAGATGCCCTCTGGCCCAGCCAGAAGTCCATACCGAGGAAAAAACTCCCATTAAAGAGGCTGAATCATTTTGCCTTCTAATGAATGCAAGTTTGGGACTCTTGCAATTTTGGGACAACTACACTTTTTGAGCACAAGACAAATCTGAACAAGATTACACACGTGAAATGATTAAAAGAAATTATTTTACCGTTACTAAACACTCTGAGAGGAAGATAAAATAATATATTAAGAATAGCAACAGTGAATGGCAAAACAGACTAGTTTAACAATTAGATGCCTAGTAGAAGTTTTATTTGTTTTTACTCTGAACCAAAATAACTTGAGCATGCAACACTGATAAAGAGATTAAAACAAATAGGTAATTCATTAAGATTGACAAAAAAAATATTAACTATGTCAAAACAGAAGTATGAAAAAGAAATCCGACACAAGGATTAAATACATACAATAAATACCTACTGAGTACCAGTTCAAGTAGGCAATTACTGAGACAGACTTTTTGTTTCACTTCTAATTAAATATTATTTCTACCACACAGTCTTTTGTTACTTGTGTAGTAAGCCTGTTGCGGTTTGTTTTTTTTTTTTTTTTTTTAACCAAGACAAAAAGAGTCTCAAAAAAAGGGCAGGTTTCAGCACATTTGTAAAAAAATCACTGACATCTCAAAAAATGAGGAAAACCTGAATCTCACAGCATTTCTGCAGGAGCTGACAGAGTGGATCAGAATTAGCAATTATTTAGTGGCTTCATAGCAGGCCATGCTGTTTTCCTAAGAAGCGTAGTTTTAGTGTTCATAGCACCCAAGGTTGTTTTAGCTGTCTTGAAGCAGGCTTCAAAATTAAAAACAGGTCATGACAAGGCTGCCCAGACCTACTGCAATTTAACCTGACCCTTGGCCCCGTGGTCCTTCTTCATTCACTGCTTCCACAGTTAATGGAAATAGAATAGTTACTGCACTGACGGCACTCACTGCTGTTTTTTCAGGATATTAAATCTTTTACGCAGTCAGAAGGGAAATATGAATTCAACAAGCAAACCTGAGAGTCAAGATTTCCCACAAATATTTTTAAGAAGCATACAAACCTAAAAATATACTTTACAGAACTACTAAAATACATCATTATGGAATATACCATTGCCTCCCCAAATTAGGAAAGTTAACAAATCTACTTATATAAATAGATAAATATATATATAAAGGAAATCTATATATGTAATCTTTGATGTTTGAGACACACTCTCAAGCTATAGATATATTGCAGTATTTGACTTCACAGTTCACATGGACTTAATCTGGTTTCCTTGGTTAAATATTTTGTAAGCAACCACTGTCCTTCTTATGACATTAACACTGTAGAAGAACAGAACAGTATCCATGTATACTAAGATGTCTGAAATAATTACTTCTCTTCTCTTAACCAGCTAATACTGTCCCAATCACTGATTAAAAAGCTAATGAAGATTCATCCCAGGATTAATTCCTAGATCAGCATTTGAAAGTGCCATTTTGTGTGTGTACAAAAAAGGGCAGCTTAATATTACAAAAAAAAAATTATTGAAGGTAACCACTGCACTGGATTAATATTTGTGAAAGTGTTTGACAACAAATGTCAACTGGTGTAATATCATTTCCCCTTCAGATGTCCCAGACAAAACAAGGACGATGATGTCCCTGCTAACCCTTCCAAGGGGAAGAGGTTATATGATCATTACAATCAAGTTAAAGCGACCAGGGAAAATCCCCTCCTCCTCTTCGGCTTTGATCTTCAGTCTGGTCTGAGACTCCAGCAACAGACAGACAGCAGGGTAAACACCAAGACCTAACCATTTGATACTCTTACTGCTCTTAGTTAAGCTTATAGTTGCAGTTCTATGAGGTTCTGCACACTGATTTTCCACCTTTTTCACACAAAAATGGTTTTCTAGGGAACATCTGTGAAAGCATGTCTGACATTTGAAAAGCGAAAAAACTAAACGCATCTAATTCCTGTTTCTCCATTCATTCCCAGATGAGTAACACTTTGGAAAATTAATCTCATTGGATGCCCTATTCAATGGGCTGTGGGGAAAAAAAAAAACAACTTAGTGAATTGTCACCTAATTGCTACTCAATATCTGCTGATGGGAAATGTGTTTGACCCTCAAAGAAAAAAATCAAGAACAATACACAGAATGATATTGTAAACGACAACCCCCCATTGTGTGTTATAGTACCAGATGCTCAAGTTAAATATTATGAAGGCAGTAAATCAAAATTACCCTGTGAAGAGCCCAAGATAAACTTCTGCCACAGATACTACCAAGCAGCAAGCTGGATGTGAACATGCCTCCGCTGACCCACGGGAACAGGTCTGAACCCATTCCCACCAACGGGCTCGCTCTCCACTCAGTTATTTACGTACGAGAACATGCTCTGCTGCAGACCCAGGCTGCCCCAAGTCCTCCTTTATGTGGGCAGTCTGAGCATGCCCCAGCCCCGGCTACTTGGTGTTCTGAGTATCTCTGCATAGCCTGGGCTGTTAGGAGCCTGATGGGGGGCAGTCAGGCAGCTGGCCAGCCAGCAGAGAGCCACGGGGGCGGCCAGCGTGCTGGGGCCTGCCACGAGCCTGCCCTTCCTGCAACTGCTGTCCCAGCCCACCCGGGACTTCACACAATCCCAGGAGCAGCAGGGACACAACTGCGGCATTTACAAGACAGATCCCAAATGTTTGTATAATTGCTGCTCTTCATTCACAGAAGTACTGTCAATTTCTAAAACCTAGTGAAGTCTCACGAGTAGTGAGCTCACTGATTCACTCCACTAATGCACTAGAACCATGACTCTGGAGTTTCGTGGTGATCATTTTTTGTGTACTACAAAAGAACAACTTTAGCCTAAAAATTCAGAAGTGTACCCTAGAACCATCTTTTCACCTTCCAAAAGGGATGCTCCCTCCTCCCCACCCTATGTCCCCCAGCCTCGATCAATCCCAAGGTTCCCCTCAAAGGATCTGGAAATTGGATAGTAACAGAAGCAGCAGCATAGACCTCTTAAACACTCAGAGTGAGTGGGAGGGACACGCATTTCCTTCTGCAGAGATTATAGTCTGAACAGTTATTTTCTTAACTCCTGCCATTTGCTTGCACCTCCGCTGCATACGAACCCAGACTGATGAAAAATGGATGCCAAAAATAACCTCCTCAATTCTGAGCCAGTTCTCTAGCTGCACAAACAGCTCTACTGACACAGCTGAGAGGGTGGAACAGAGGTAGGAACAAGTGGCCACAGCCTGCTTAAGTCGGTACTACCTCTGAAAAATGCACGTGCAACCATGCCTTATCTCTCCTGACCCAGAGTTTCTGGAAGCAAGCAGGCAAGACCCAGCTTAGGTAGAAAGACTAAAGGAGAAGACAGGGAGATAGTACACCTATCTTAAGGATAATCTCCCCTTCCAAGCTCCTCAGTTAGCATCAGAATTAGACACCTGGTTCTTCAGCATTTTCACCTGTTCACCTTCCTCCCTTAAAGCACTACAGAACCTGGCCCTACTGCTCCCTCCAAAGAGAGACTTTGCAGGCAGCTCTGTGTAGTAGTGCAGCACAGTCTACTACCTCTCCAGAAAAGCCAGCAAGTGCCACAGAACGTATTCTCCCACACTTTCTATATCCCCTCCACTGCTTAGTCCTTTACACCAGCACTTTAGTAGCACAAGCCCCACAAAAACACGTCCAGTGACTCTAACAAATTAACTGACTTCGAAATAATGAGCTCCACTCTCCAGTCTTGCCTGTGGGGAAGATCTGGTTTAAGTAAAAGAAAGGCCATGTGGAGGAGAATAATGTACTCTCTGGATTAGGTTCTAATTGGATATAATTAGAGCCTAAAAAAAACCCAAAAAAACCCGCCAAAAACCTTCCCATGCAAACTCCTCACACCAGTCTATTATCTCATTCCATCTGGTCATCTCTTCTGGAAACATATGTATTTGTCTTCTCATGTTACACTTGCATACAGAGAGCACAACGGATTTCTTTACTCTTCATTTCCTTTTCAAACTCTTACCTATTACCTATGAATTTTCTAAACACCTTAATCAGAAACAGGTCACAGGCATACCTGCAATGGAGCAAGTGCTGTTACTTGAGGTTGCGTGCTCTGCACTGCTCTTAAGTTCCTCACAGTGGTAACAGGAGCAGCACTACACAGAGCAGAGGATGAAGAGCATTAATGCTCCAGTCTCAGAAGCCTATGCACATGCCATACAGTCCCTGCTGGAAAGGAAGGATAGTCCGGTATCTAGGTAGCATCCCAGACCCAGAAGGACACTACTTTTACCCTAGTTTCTTACATGCGTTAGCTTTCCTCTCCACTGTTTTTCTGATTCAAAGCCGACTACGGTGCGAAGTTGTTCTTCCGACCCCCCCACCTTTCCCTATTCCCCTCCCACTCCTATTAACTGCCCTTGATCTGCCGCAGCCTAGTTTCTGGCTGCTGAAACTACTGGCAACTGGGCTTAGCCAGGAAGTAACTTGCAGGCCCCTTTCACCTTCGTGCAGTTCTGGAACTGCCCATTGCTTTGGGATGCCCTCTATCACTGCTTGTCAGCTCTTCCACAGTTAATCTAGTTCCCCTCCCAACTGAACGACTGCTCTTTCAGCGGCTCCTCCACTTACCCGAACCCCTCAGGGCTCTATTCTTATTCCCTTCCTTGCACTTTAATCATTTACTGCTCTAATCTGGCCACCTAAGGCGTTAGTTCCCATCCCAGCTCAAATGACTCCTAAACGCCACTCTCAACTCCTTCCCAGATGAGTTTAATTTCATGTCAGTAGCCACCTTCGTACAATCCCACCGTCAGCTGATGTTTGAAAAGGCCAGGCTTAACATTTTTGTTTAATCTTTCCCCTCTGAGCCGTCCTGTCTCTTCCCTAGGAGAGGAGTCAACCCTGCTGTTTTCTTTTGTCGGGTAATCTCCTTCTTTCACCCCTCGACACGCAGGTTGTCACCAAGCCTCTCCAAAACTAGGCTCCTCCTCTCCACCTCCTCTGACACAAAGGCTCTGGGGAGCCGAACGAGGGCTGGCGCCTGAGCAACACCAAACGAAGCCGAGATCATACTCGTGTTTAGGGCACTCCTACCCGCACCGGGGCAGCAGTAAAACACAACAGCCACCTCCCGCCCTCCATCTTCCTTACCCCGTAACTCTCGCCAGCCACCTCCTGCAGAAAACACTAATCACCCGAGCAGGGAAAATGGCCTTCCCGCCTGGCTGCCTCACGGCGGCTCTGGGCGCCACGCCGAGCCACCCGCCGCCACGGCGGGAGCGCGGCATCGCCTGTGCGAGTTATTTACCGGGGGTAAATACCCCACCCCCGGCCTGGGCCGCTCGGCACCGGGCGCCGGCGGAGCCGGGGTGGCAGGAGCGGCGCACGCCGCGGCCTCCGCGCCCACCGACGGCTCCTGGCGGCGCTCCCCGTCCCGGGGATACCGAGCCCACCGCTGGCCCCGCCGCGGTCCTGCGCGTCCCGGGGGGCACCTAGTACCACGGCCGGCGGCCCCGGGAGACAACGGGAGTATCCTTGCCCCCCTGCCGCTCTGTCCCGGCCTCGCTACCGCCAGGCCCGGGCGGGAGAGGGGCTGCGGCGGGCCGAGGCCGACAGGAGCGGGAAGCTTTCCCTCTCCTCTTCATCCTTCTCCTTCGGCCCCGCTACTGGGAAAGTTACTTTTTAACCCCGCCGGTCTCCGAGCAGCCGCGGGCCCGCCCGGGCGCCCCGCCGGGAAAACAAGGTCAGGACGGTGAGGCAGAAGGCGCCGCATGGAGCGGCCAGAGAGCACCTGGGCCGAGCCAGGGCCTTCCTCCCGCCGCCCGGGCCCCCTGCCCCGCCGGCCCCAGCCGAGGGGAGGAACATGGCCGTGCCCGGCCCTTTGGGGATAAAAGCCCTTTGTTGCGCCAACACAAAAGCGAAGAAACACTTCACGTCCGGGGCCTTCGGCGGGTGGAGGCCGCTCCGCTCTTCCAGGGCGAGGAGCTCTCTCTCACGAAAAGCGACCCTCGAGGTGAGGGGGGAAAAACAAAACAACTCAAACAAATAAACAAAAAAAACTAAACTAAAAGGAGAGTTAAACAAATAATCGCGCAGCCCCACGGCCAGGCGAAGAGCGAGGTGCGGGGCCGCGAGCCGCAGCCTCGTCCTCGGGCGCTCCGGAGTGTCTGTGCGCCCGGTCTGGCGTCGCTGTAAGAGGGAGAAGAGGGAGAAGAGGGAGAAGTGCCGTCCCGGCGGGTCCGCGTCCGCCACCGGCGAAGGTGAACACGGCCAGCCCGGCGGGCTGCCCCGCGCAGCGGGCTCAGCGGCGTGCCTGCGATCACTTACTTGTCCGTCTCTTGTGACATGTTTGATCCAATGAACTCTCTCCCCTTTTCCCGGTGCCTCCGTCTGCCTGGCGGAACTGGACTTTCAGGTCTGTGCAGGTGAAGGTGTGCGTGTGAACGCCCGGGACGGCAGAACCAGAGCTACTGGTAATTCTGCTTTCCTTCCCCCCCTCTCCCGGCTGCACAGCCAGCCGCCGAGGCAGGACAGGTAGAGCCCCCTCCCCCTGGCATGTGGGGAGCGGCGGGGCTGGGGCGCCGGCGGGGCTCGGCACGGGAGAGCGGCCGGGCCGGGCGCGCACAGGTAACTTTCCCGAGCGGCGCTGGATTCTTTCACTAAAGGAGCGGGGAGAGGGACGAGCCGCGCGCTGATTGGGCGGCGCGGCCGCCAGGTGCGCTGCTATTGGCAGAGGCGCGCACAGGTGAGGAAGGAGCCGTCGCCGAGCGCCAGGTAACGAACGCACCGCGCGCCCGCGCCGGGAGGCACCGCGGGGCCGCCGCCGGCGGGAAGGGAAGGAAAAGAAAAGAAAAGAAAAAAAAAAGAAAAGGGGAGCCGGCGCTGGGGCGGCGGGCAGTACCACCGTGCAACAACGCCTTCCTGCCCCCGCCGCGGACGGAGGGGCCCGGCCGGCCGCGCTGAGGAGGCGAGGCCAGGCGAGCAGCGGCGCAGGGCCGTGGGTGCCCCGTGAGGCCCCTGGCCGCGGTCCGCCTGCCTCACCTGTCGGGCTGCTCCGTGCCCGAAATCCCCGGCTTCGGCCGCTGGCCTGTGGCTGCCGTCGAATAACGCACGGGGAGGCGTCGCCCTTCGCAGGAGAGTTTAGAAGATTGTTTTTTTTCTTGGGCTTGGGGACTTTTTGACCTTTTTTTTCCTTTTTGTTTTCTTTTGACCTTACTACGGTTGGGACCAGCTGACTTTGACGTTGGTGAATATTTTTCTGCAGAAGGCATCTCATGGCAGCAGGATGAGGTGGTGCCAGGTGATGACACCCACTGTGTGGATCTGAGAGCTCATAGCTGAACTGGGGGGATGTTGATGATGGGTGTTGAGGGGTCTGTTTTGTCAGCAGGGGAAAGCTGGAAGAGAATGGAAAAGCTGGAATGGAGTGTTTATTGAGGCTCTGTTATGCAGGGATGAAGGGAATGGAGAAGACCGTAGATCCATCAGTCACCCTTCAGCCTAGTACAACCTGCTGTGTACTTTGCCAGAGAACCAAAGTGGGTTTTACAAGGGACAACAGGGTTAGGCTGTGGGGGCAGCAGCTTTGACCCTGATGGAGAAGGTGGGCGAGAGGATCTCAATGGGTCAGTTTGAGAATAGGGAGTGGAAAGGTAGCAACGAGACTCCCATCCGCTGTCACCCGTTCTCAGTCCCCATTCCTCCATCAGAGACAGGTCAGGACTGCACTAATCCTTCCTGCTACCGCCTGCCCTCCTGGAGACAGCTTTCTGTACTAGGTATCCAGTTTGACTGCTGACAACCTCTGCTGTGCAAATCGTGCTGAATGTGTAAAGAATGCACCATTATGTGGGGTAGACCATTATGTTGCTTAGTCATCTTTGCAAGACAATTACCTGAATTATTTCAAACCCATCAAATTTATAATGTCTTATGTGAAGGGAATTTTCCATTTTCTACCTTTGATTTCTTAAAATTATATTATACCCTGAGTTGGAAGGGATCCTCAGGGATCATCAAGTCCAACTCCTGAACAGGGGACTTTCCCTTGACAGGGGAATGTAGTAGGAGGGATATTAATGGAAATACATATCTGTATAACCAAATATATATGTGTACACACAGACACACATACATATATACGTATGTATAAAACATGCTATGGTCTGGGGCCTCATCTTCGTTTACCTACTGCTGCAGTTGAAATCAAACTTGACTCTGCTAAGTCTGTGGTATTATGAGATCACAATCAGGCACAATATCTATTACTGGGTCTCACTCCTTATCTGTGTTCATAGTAACTAATCAAATCAAACAAATTCAGTATAAATCTGTTTTAAGTCAGCTTAAACATAGTCCCATTAAGATTTCTGTCACTCTAACTAAGCAGAATTGGAAAAATACCTATATCAATGGCCCTTTGATTGAACACAAGATATTAGTTAGCCATTCTCTTTCTCCATTCACCAGTCACAGGAAAGAAACATTATTATACAATCTGTGAATCCAGTCAGAAGTTGCCAATGTGGCTATTATTCATGGTAATGCTTGTATGAATTGTTTTGCATAGTACATTTTGAGGAAGCTATAAGGCTTCACAAAACACAAGAGAAACAGAGTCATTTATTCATAGCAAATGATGCAGTCATTTTGAATACAGAATTCTACATAATCTTAAAATAAGTTGGCCCTCTCAAATACATTACTATATATTGTTTCCAAAAAATAGTGGTAGAATGCTGTAACAGTTTAAGTTATTGAAGCTCTCCCTGTTAACTGTAGAAATGATAAGGTTTCTTTCCCAAATGATAAGGTTTCTTTCCCAAATAGTTGTTATGCTGAAAGAAACTTTGAGACCTGAAATGTTACCTGTTTGAGCACCATCAATAGGATTAACACCAGTTCAGGTATCCTCTTTCTCTTTTTTAATTTTTCAATTATAAGAAACATTTGGATGATGTTGTGTGTTTA
>VZTE01006495.1:238121-284444 GCA_013397775.1 Eulacestoma nigropectus
CCCATTTTCTCCCATATGAAATGTATAGGAAGAAGGAGAGGAAGATCAGTGATGAGCACATTTGAAAATGCCACCTTCCCCAAGGTAGAAATGCTGCTGATATGTGATTTTACAAGAAAGAAAACTGCATTTGATGCCATCTGTAGTCCTGGACCAAACCCAAACTGTAACTCAAACTGAAATGGAGTTTGTTGTTCTAGTGCTGGGTCAAAAACAAAACTGCCTTTAGCAGCCTGTTCTCAGGAGAGATTCTCTTAGAATGAGGTAGTAATTCAGGAGACTGAATTATTGCTCACTGTCTTAGGAGTAGTTCCAAGGTCAGAGTTAGGAATATAACTGGAAAATGCAGTAGTGAACTCTTGATTTGAGGTAGTTGGAGATGACAACTCTTACTTAGTTAGGAGTTGCTTATATAGAAAAATATACCCTGAAATTATTTTAACTAGGAAGGCAGGCATAGGGCTCATAGTTTTCTGGATGAGCCTTTTGCTTCACACTGCAGGCTGGAATCAAATTGTCAGAGTCCACCTCTAGCTGAACAGGTCAAACAAGTCCTACTTAATCCAGCCTGATGCTCATTCTTCATGATCTACAAGATTATTATAAACTAATCTGTTAGCCATTGAAACATCAGATAATGTTATTTCTGGGCAGACCAGTCTCGCTTCCTGTAGAATTAAGGCTGTGTAGAGCAAAAATTGAATAGTTATGCCATAAATTATTGAAAATCTAGGACTTGTCTTTGGAGTGTACAGGAAATACTTAAAATAGTAGGCTACTGTTTTTCATATTGTGCTTGCTTTTTTGTTTGCACAGTAGCTGATAGTTTTTTGTGGCATTGTAAGGATTCAGTGTAGAATTCAACTGTCTGAAGCTTTACCTCATGTTTACGCTATTCACTCCATAGCAGTGAGTGTTGTTTGGACTTGCCAGCACTGGGTAAAGGAAATCAAGTGTACAAATAAGGCTTAACTAGGCTTACTAATTGCACCAAGTACTTAAAATACACTTCAGAAAACTATTAAAAGAAGTCTATGAGATAAAAGATGTTGGAGAGATATTTATGTCAAAACAGTGTTGTAAAGCAGTTCAGTGAGGGAGCAGATGTTTGAAAACAACTGTTTTCTGTAGGCAGTGATTACCATGTATTTTTATTTGTGTCTTTCTGTCACTGATGGCTGTTGATATAAAATGTATTCTCTCACAGTAAGTTCAAAGACAACCACCTACTTACTAGTTTTGTGATATGCAACATTTACTGTTAATCTTCCCTACAGCTCTTCCTTTGTAGTCCTCTGTATGAAACTATATTGGAATTTGTGCAGACCTTGATCCTCAACTGACTTCAATGAAGCCATCATGTACCTCAAAATAAGCTTAAAAGATTGCAGCGCAACCTTCCTATACCCCAAAACAGGTCATTCTTCTGTTCTAAGAATGAATTGCTGTGCACTGTTAACTTCAAGAATTCTAAGATTCTAAGTAACCATGATCCTGGTAACAGTTGACTTTTAATTCTTCACAATGAACTATAAAATTCCTGTTGGAATAGGAGATTTTGTGATTAATGGCAAGTACTCGTGGATTTCTGTAATGTTGCCTGGAAAGTACAATTTGTGCTCCCCAAACAGGTCTGCTGGGAGCCTTTTAACAACCTGAAGCTCTCAAGTACCTCCACATCATGTATGACAGCAGCAGCTCAGCCATGTGGAGGATCATGGAATATGAAGCATTTCCTGGCCACAGGGTAAGATGTGGAGCTGAGTGTGGCACTTTCTATATGAAATGCTGATTTGCATTTCTTTTAGATTCATCAAAGCAATATGGAAATATGTAAGGAAAAAAAAGGAGAAGCTTTATTTATTTTTGTTTTGCTCATTTGGAATGTAGACTTCATGGTTCTGAAACGTGACAGAGTTATAACATGACTATCCTGTATATCTGCAACACTGCACTGAGGCAGTGTGGCACACACAATGTTGTTTCAGCTTAAAAAAGAAGTAATTTTTAGTGATGAAAATACCTAACAGTATGTCAGTCCTTTCAGGATTGACATTGAGACATTTAAACAGGTAAGAAGGTGGCGAAGTCTGACAATAGATTGGAATTTTAGGTTCATACTTGATTAGCAGACATTAAAGTACCAATCTTATTTCATAAAGACTACTCACAGTTTTGGAACCAATTCAATAGAATTTAATATAGAACGATGGCTTTTCTGCAGATGCTTTGATCTGCTTGGTAGAGTTTTTTAGTGATTCATTCTACCATTTTTAAACACTGTGGAAATACAGTTAGGTCACCTAATGATGGTAATTTTGCTGTTAGTGTAAAACTGTAGTGTGAAAAAAGAGTAAGAAGACATCTCTGAAAGACAATTTCATATGACGTGGGATTCAAGACTTTGGAAATACATTAATTATGCTGACATTAAAATTGTGTCCTGTCTTTATGGGACAGAGCTAGAGAATGTAAATAACCTGACCAGTGAGAAAAATGTGAAGAGTGCATCTTCCTAAAGCTTTGTCCAGCTTCTTGTGTTAATTGACAAGGTCTTTGCATCATCATAGAACAAAATTGCAATTCATGGACACATTTTGAGTAATTCTAGTTCCAGCTATTTTGAGATGAAGGTAGAGTGCTGTTGGTTTGTTTAGGTTGTGAACAGCTCCCAGGGAATGTAAGAAGATTGTCCTAATACCTATATATATATTTTCTTTTAAATACTAGAACAGTTTTTAACTGCCAGTGGTACTTTAAACACAAGTTTTTATCAAAATTTTTACTTTTTTCTCCTTTTTCTTTTTTTCTCTTTCTTCTTTCTCCTCTTTCTTCTTTTTCTCTTCTTTTTTTCCCCTTTATCTTATTTTTCTCTTTCCTTTTTACGTTATTTTTTCCTTTTTTCTTTTTTTCCTCTTCTTCCCTCCTCTTCTCCTCTTCTCCCCTTCTTTTCCTCTTGATAACACAGAATTCCCTCAGTTGTACAAAATGAGCCTACGGTTGTTCTTACTACTGCAGTGGGTACCTGGGGGAGATGGGCTGGTGTTCTCCAAGTTCCATGGAGGCCCAGAGAGAAGGCTCTCACTGCAGAGTGGGAATGGCCAAGTCTGTGTTTGCCACCAAGGGTGCTGCTCCCAGCTCACATCAGTCAGTCCTTGAACCATTATGACCAACAGAGCACCATTTTAAAGGAAACTGAAATAGGGATGTGATCAACATGGGGCAAAACCAAGAGCTTCAAATGTCTTTGCATTGGTTGTAAGTATGTTGAGAGTTTAAAAAAGTAGAGAACCTCCACAGGTCTAAAATATTGCCTTGCAACAACAAGCATTCTAAATGCCATGACAAATGTGTCTTTTTGCTCCAACAGTCTGTCCTAAAATAGGCGTAAGTGTTCCAGAATGCAGAAGGTGAAGGATGGCATACAAACAATTGCTTGTTTACTTTTCCCACACTCAAGAACTAGAGTAAATGCAGCCCATAGAATCCACAGAAATACTTTAGCATTAGGAGTTGGGAAACAGAGCCATGGACGTACCATCCTGTTTGCTTAAAATCAGTGTAGTTTTCCCTTAAAATAGGTCAGTACTATTATCAAAGAGAAAGGTACTTTAAAAATCACAGCAAATGGAAAAAGCTGCTTTCAGAATTTGCTGAGTAAGAGGTGGGGTTGACAGCCACTGGGCTATTGCTCATTTATCCTTGTGGATGCCTTCAGAAGCAAGCAAATGTTATTTTATTTGAAGGGCAGAGGATAAAGAGGATTGTCTGGGGGCACAAAAGGAACCAGTGTTGGAGCCAGGGCACCTCTGCCGGTGCCTTGTTCTTGTTTCTGTTTAAGCTTTGTCAGCTCTACCTTTAGTACCTTTACAGACAGCTGTAGCACTGTCACTTTCTACAACTTTTTGGTATTCTCTTTTGAAATACAACTTTTTGGTATTGTCTTTTGAAATACAGGAATATTTCAGAAGAAAGCCTCCAACTGGTTTTGTTTGTAAACATAAAGGCAGTATATAATAATACTCCATCAAGCATTTTTGGGCACTGCAGGATCACAGCTTATTGCCGTAACCCTTGGCCTTTCTTACTGCCTAGGTTTGGTTCTTCAGTGCTCAGGAGTTTCAAGATAATTTAGTCCGTGGCTTGGGGAAGACCCCAGTTTTAGATCCCCTGCAGCTGCTTTGTCAGCCTGTCCTATCAGGTTTGCCATCTCAGCGATACCATGTTTATACAACGCACATGCCCTGCATGCACCTACAAGCCTGCTTTATCTCTACTCAGAGTGCTGCGAAAGTAGATTTTGCTATTTCTCTGCTGCTGGAAGGGCTTCCCTGACACACAGGGAGACGTGATAGCTATTCTACCTTGTTTTGCCCGTGTGTTAGTGGGATAGCCAGACCCAGAAATCAGGCTCTCCATGCCTCACTTTGATGGGTTGGTTCCAAGTTGCTTTACACCTCATTTTTTCTTTGCAGTATCTCTGTCACCTGTGTGCACTATTACACCGCCTAATTCACTCTTGATTTTTTAATTGTCTTTTAATGCAGATTGAAGATTCTATGTAATTCCAGCTTCTTGGAATATTACATGGCTGTGTCATAGGCTTCTTTTACCCTATCTTTGTTTCTCTGAGTTCCTAGTTTAAGAAAGGATCAGATAAAACGTCCGTGTTTTCTCAGTTGGTTCAGGATGCAGAAACTTCTTACCATGTCATGCCCAAGACACTGTGTGTAAATAGGAATTGCACTGCAATTTTCCCTCCTTTGTTTCAGTAGAGAAACCAAATCTCTTAGAATAAACAAATTTACAGTATCTATGCTTTTCCCTTACATTTTTATTTCTTTTCCTTTTTTCCCAAGTAGGTGGAAATTTTAGCTTCAGAAAGAAGCAAGGTGAAAGCATTCTGCAGTGAAGAAGTTTTAGGTGGCTCCAGGACAGAGATGTTGAGTATTTGCTTGTCTCTATTTGACTTGAAAACAGTACCTGGAGATGGCTGTTTGTTTATATGGAGTGTTTGGGTGTGAGGGGCAAAGCAGGCAGATTTACATTTATATTTCTTCACTGCTTTTTTCTCTAGCTCCCACACATGAGCAATAGCCCTGCAGGGAAGGGTGGGGCAAGTTGTGCATGTTGCTCCTTATTTCACCATAAACTTTGCTCTGAGTACTAGGACTTTTAAGGGGAAGGCAAACCCTGCTTTAACACTACTAAAAGTATGAGTTACCCCTCTGCATAATCAATACCATAGTTAATGTGCTTGGGGAGAAAGGTAAATAAAATCTGTGTCATTCCAGAATGAACTAGGTGCAGGAGGACACTTTCAAAGGTTCAGGAAACCTTTGTGAGAGGGAGCCTAAAGTGATACCACACAGTCTCCCAGCCCCAAGACAGACACATTTGGTATCAGGGAGAAGTTGCTTAAACTCTTTCAGCCCAGGCACCATCTGCCAGAGACAATTCTTGTCCTGTGAAGCTTTCAGGGAAGGCATGCAAGGCAGACGCGGGGAGGTAGCAGCACCTCTCCATTTTATACGTGAGGTTTTTGAGCAACAGACTTGCCAAAGGTTATATGGGGAGTATGTGCAGAGCCAGGAATTTATTACCCCTTGCCCAAATCTCAGGCTGATGCCAAATACAGATGGGTAGTTTGCTGAATGCCTCAGCCTGACTCCTGGAAAGTACTGTTGCATTCCCAGTGAAACCAGTGAGTTCCCCAGTTTAGAATGCATTTACTTTTAAACTGCACAGACAGGGAATACATGTTTTGACAAACATGTGCCAGAGTGTTGAGTGCTTTGTGGATTCTTAGCCCCTGAAACATCATCATGCGTAACTGCTCATTAAACCTGGTGCCTAGCAGAATCGATCAGTCCTCCTGTGAGCTACCAGGCAGAGCCTTAGAGAGTGTGAGGTGCCTTTTTCAATCTAATCTTGCCCTTTTTTTTTGTTTAAATCACTAGCAAAGTTGAAGGTAGAGCTTACAGAGGGAGAAAAATTCCAGGTGAGTTCCACTCACAAAGCTGACAAACTACATTTGAAATGTAATATTTTAAACCCAAATGTCTTTATCTCATTTTATCAGAGCTAATTGGTTCAGTCTATTGGTGCAGCATAGGTTGGATTTTGAATGTTGCACTGATAACTCTAAACTGACACCAGTATCTACACAGGACAGCTGAATATGCAGTATCATATCTGGCTTCAAGGACATGTCTTACCTTGGGCAGAGTGGAGTCCTCTCTCACCAGAGTTTTATAACTCTTGATGAAATCTTTCTCAGTGTTATGTGTGTATGAAGTGCAGGTGGTGGACACTGAGCTTGGTACCACAACGTGCAGCAAAGTAATCTCGTAGCGGTGATTCCTGTGATATCTATCCCCAAGGTCACAGTGATGAGCAGGCAGCAACTTGAGTAAAAAGCAGGACACAGAAGTATGTCAGAAGGTCCTGTAACCTTAGTTATCCTGGGATCTTATCTGTAAGATGAGGGGGAATATAACTGCATGCTTCAACCCTCCTCCTTACAGTGAAGTTGAGTAAAGCATGTCTGTTTGAGATCCCCAAGAAATCAATGCATTAGAATCACCACTGGTTGGCTGAGCCTGGTAGAATAGTATGTGGCTGCCCAAAGGGGCTTTTTCTCTCTCTTACCCTGGTCATGAATTCTGCCCTCTGGTGTCCCAGCAGCAGCCTTGCTTTTTCATCTGCCTGAATCCTCTTTTCATTTGGTTTGGTTTTTTTAATAGGGTTAGTTTTCAGGCAGGTACATAGGTTGGTTTGACCCCTTAAAATTCCACTGACAAACTGTGGGAGTGCTGGACCCTACAAAAGGAAAGAGACCCACCTATTTTGGCAGGAACCTGATTTTAGCTTTGAGTTAAAGTGATTGTGAAAGTGCATGCAAAGCGGTCTCTTCTGTTCAGGGTGAACTAAAGCCTTCCAAGTGAAAGCATAGGGAATTAATTTCAACATTTGCACAGCCCTTTTCACCTAGAGTCTCACACATGGCTGTACCACATGATGTTTCTTGGCATTACCAACAGATGTGCCATCACCAGCAGCTCTGGCAGCACCCATTTCTTGGACATTTCAGCTCCTCCAGTGGCTGGAGAGGTGGTGAATTTCTGGAAGTGCAAGACATGATCAGCATCATGCAGTATCAGTGAAGCTTCTGAATTCATAGAAGTGTATGGATGAGTGCAGTTATCTAGTCAATAAGATATTTTATAAGTCACAGGTGAAATGACCATCTTTTCATTGAAGGATGTACATATAGAAGGTGTTTTTATATAGACAGTATTATGAAGAATGTTACTAATTTAAGTTGTCCTTTGCACTAGATATCCATTCTTTGCTTTGAAAGTGACTCCACAGATGGTTAGTGCTCCAATTTTGTAAGGTTTAGACAGTAGATGCCTGAAGTTAAATTTGATGCTATGGCCCTCCAAACAGCGTTGCAACATGGGGGATGGGGAGCAGGGATTTTCCCTTGATCTATTCGGTTCCCTTTGGGTTCCAGAGCTGCCATCAGGGCAGGGAGGGGGAAGGGAGACTAAGGATATCTGCAAATCTTCATTGTTAGCAAGGCCAATTATACACATGCCAATTACCTCAGTTTAAACAACGAATCACACTGTAATGGGGAGAACCTTTAGAGCCTGAGGAAGGTGCTTTGAAATGCCTCTGCTCAGAGATTCCCTGTTAATGCAGAGAATTGCCTCAGCAATAGTTCTTGGCTCCAGTGACTGGAGTTTGGTAGCAATGACAATGGAGCTGGGCGGACTGGGAGATGGATGGGAGTGATATGACAATACAGGTGTTGAAATTTCAACAGTGATGAAGCAGTAGCCAGTAGCAACCTGGCTGCAGGCTTGCTGTACCACCCAACACAAATCCTTGATGGCAGTGTGAAGGAATTGGACTTTTTTTATCACATATATGTTTAGTCATTGTCTTTGTGTCCAGGAAATTGCTTACCCTGCACTTTACTGACCAGTCACTTTCCCAGGAATTCTGCAGCTTCCTCTAGCTTTGGGTCTTTCTAAGCCCCACGTATAATTTTCTCCTTTGAAGCACTATACTGCTTTTTCAGAAGGCCTGATCCTGTAGTGGATGGAGTCCACTGAGAATCCTTCTAATTTTGTGAGCTACTGATCAGGCTCTATATGGTTGAATTCAGTCTGTTTGTAGGTGAGTGCTGCTACCTGCATAGTAAGGCTCCTCACCCTGGTCTCTGGTTTTAGAAGAGGATTTTTCCCATGCCACATGGCTGCTCCTCTTCTAAACTTCCCTGACGTTCACTGCATACAGTCCCTGTTCAGTCTGGGACTGATGTGCTGGTTTTGTCTTCCTTCGTTCATGAGAGCTGCATCATCTACATCTAGACATGACACATCAGTGCAATAAGGGCAGACATTTCTCCTGCACATGCAGAAGTGAATTCCAGTTTTAAAGCAGTACTTATGTGATGTGTCACATTTTCTCTGAAAGAATACAAGTAAGTCACACCCAGGTAATATAAGTGTGTCTAACTGTCAGCTGGCAGAGGTCTGTGCCAGTTTAGGCTAATAGCTGCCGAATAATAGATACACAGATGCTCTTAAATTGGTTTAATTTATGTCTGCTGGCCCTGACAATTGGAAGAAAAGAAAAATATACACAAAGCCTTCAAAGGTTGGGGTGTTGTGATGCTAATTGAAAAGTCACCAAAGGAAGCCTGCATGGTGTGTGGGAATCCTACTGCATGAGATTAGTGGCTAATTAGTGGCTGGGAGCTGGAGGGCACTCCTCCCAGCTAGCTCACATTGAGAACGGGATACCGGCAGTGAAGCAAGCGTGGTGAACAGCAGACAGTGTGGAGATGGGAAGATACAAGTAGTGTCAGCGCTGTAGCAGATTCTCCGTACGTGCACAGAAGCAGTGCCAGAGATGCTGCTGTCTCGGCGGCTTGCTGTGTCCTGAGCCACGGCAAAGATCCAGGCATTTGAGAACTGAGCTCTTTCTTCTTTTTAACAAATGCACAAATCCTGTTATCTTACTTTCTGCTTCTTTCATGCTGTGTTTGCAGCAGATGACAACACACTCTGGAGGCCCTCATCTTCAAACCTTGCTTTGGAGTCTGAAGTGAGTTCATACAGATGGTGGCACCCCCTTCTTTGCATCGTGCTTTAGATTCATGACATTTAAAAAATAGAGGTTTCATCTGTCTGCCAGTGTCTCAGTATTTCCCTCTAAAGATTTTCCCTGAAGTACAAATGAAGTATAAGAATCAGAGATTTAAAGAATACACTTCTGTCATATGACTCTATGAGGGTGGCTTTTAGAAAATTGTAGGAATTGGTATCACTGATGCATCGCCAACACCACTGAACTAACCAGGGCTTGCTTTGATTTGGCACTTATCTCTTTATCTCAATTGTTTTGCATCCCTTTGTGAGAATCCTATGTTTATTTCTTAAATTAAGAAAGGTTGTTTGGTAACTAAAGATTTACATGTTTTCTTCTTTTTGTTACATTTGCTTTTCCAAATCTATAATGTGTAAACACAGCTTTAAATTATTGCACAACCTCTTGATTAAACTAACTGGTACCAAACCTCACATACGCATCAAGTACCAATACTAGGATGGGTCACTTCTGAACACCACAGAAGCTAGAAAACTTTCTGTGTCACCAGCTCTGTGAATAACACTGTTTTGCTCAAGCTGGAGTCACGAACGGAATAATGTAATAAGCCTGTGGTCACCAGCAGTGGCCTGGGATCGTGTGAGTTGTTGGTTGTAGTCCGCTTTTCTGGTGATCAGTGCACAAGAACATCTAGTCCAGTTTCCTTAACTCTCATGTCAATCAACCCTCTTCAACAGCTGTTAAAAAAAAGCTGAATCACCAGTAAGAGCTAATTACAATTAATTAATCCTCTATACAGTAGCTACGTTGTAAAAGTGATGCTATGGGAAGAGGTAAGGTTTGCTGGCAGAGCTAATATATAGTTGTGAAAAGTTAACAGGTTTTCAGGCACAGAAGTTCTTCTACAAGTCTGAAAGAGAAAACCAAGTTATTCTGGCCCATTCTCAACAATTGTATAGAGAGAACAGACATGACAGCCCTAGACATGGACAGTCAGCTCTGTCACAGATAACACCAGCTTGCAGGGCAGCCTGAAGAGCCCAGGTGCTTCAGGAATCTTAATAGCCTGTGTGAAGCAACAAATTCCTGAAACCTTGCTCTTCGTTCAGTAAATGTTTGTCAAAACAAGAATGAGAGATACAGGAAAAATCAGCATTCTCTGGCCAAATTATTTCCAACTGGTTCTAGGTGGGTATTAGTAATGCAGCTGTCAGTTTTCACATTATGGTTTTTAAACAGACACCCTTTTACTAGTCATGTTTTAAGGTATCTTCTCTTTTTATCTTAAAATACCTATGGGTACCATTACTGATGGTTTCAGATACTACTGGACAGTAACATTAAGATGATACCCATGGAAGCTGATCAGTGCAGTAACTGATGCAGCATGGGAATCTGGTGACAGTGCTACAAGCTGAAAGCCACTCCATGCTGGAGCCTGGCAAGGAACTGGGAGCAGATAAGGCATCTGAATAATCTCACTGTAAGGTGAAAAGGGAGAAGAACCCCAAATCAAATATATTCAGCTGAATAGAGCTTGTGAAGGGACCACTGTTTGCTTGAATAGCTTTTGAGAGGAATCTTAAGAGGACAGACTGGCCTGGCGGGCAGGTTGCCTCTGTCGAGATGCTGCTTCCTTTTGGGAACCACAAGAGAAAACATTTCCCCTTTTCTTCTGGCCATATTGAAATCCCCTTCTCCTTCCCTCCTGCTCCCTGCCAGGCTTGGGGTGTCTCTTGCTAGTGGATGAGGAGCAGTGGGGCCAGACCAGCTACTTCTTCACAGTATCCATTCAAAGTGAAGGCTTGACAATGGTTGGTTGTCCACGGGTTCCCCTTCGCTTGAGGAGAGGGCTCTGTCACAAGGGCATTCAGATAAGACAGGTGGGTGTCAGCTGACCACAAACAGTCTGACCATCTCCCCAGGGAGCAGAGGAGGCTCTGGGAGAGGGACTCATCCATGTCTTGACCTCCAGATGCTGTGCCTGAGCAGTTCCTGTATTGCTGAGGAGTTTTGTGGGGTTTTGACAGGCTATGTGTGCGACAGAAGACAGGAGAATACTGTGAAGGAGCTAAAGAGAAGGAACTTCAGAGGAGTTTCCAATTCCTGTAGGAAATGTGCATGGCCCTATGGGTCTGCAGGAGCCCAAAGCTGTGCTCAGCTTCATGAAACCTGTTAGCTCAGATGTAGATACCAGAATTTCTTCCGGTTTCTCAGTCAGTTCCTCATCATTTAGAGAAGGTACTGGACTGAGCTGAAGTTCTGCAAGCATATCTGATCTCATGTCAGCTAAAAACTCCTAAAGATCAGCACAAAGCACTAGCCTGTTCCAAAGAAAAGCACTAAACCTCATTCTGGAGCTTTTGTTGGATTAAAACCAGAAATGCCATTAAGATGTTCAGAGGGCTGGAGCACCTCTGCTATGAAGACAGGCTGAGAGAATTGGGGTTGTTCAGCCTGGAGAAGAGCAGGCTCTGGGGAGCTCTCTTAGAGTGGCCTTTCAGTACCTAAGAGTCTACGAGAGAACTGAAGGGGGACTTATGACGAGGGCATTTAGTGATAGGACAAAGGGGAATGGCTTTAAACTGAAAACCGATTTCGATTAGGTATTAGGAAGAAGGTCTTCCCTGTGAGGTGGTGAGGCACTGGAACAGGTTGCCCAGAGAAGCTGCAGATGCCCCATCCCTGGAAGTGTTCAAGGCCAGGCTGGATGAGACTGTGAGCAACCTGGTCTAGTGGAAAGTGCCCCAAACTACATAGTCTTTCACCCAGCCAAAACCATTCTGTGATTATATAAAGTAAAAAATTTAAATGCTTCTTCAAATAAGGTATAGAAGCCAGTTTGCCTTGCAAAAGCTCTCTCTAACAACTGCTTTCTCATGGTAACTGCCAAAATAAAACTCAGCTGTTCCAAAATTAAAAATAATAAATTAACCTATTAAAAATGTTAAAAAATATCTATTCCAAAATAAAATTCAGTGCTTAAGATGTCATCTGAGAGATCTACATAAGTCTAGTTTAACAGGGGCAAAGCTAAGGTGAGAGACAGGTCAAAATCAAGCTTACCATGGAGGCTATCTGCAACCTTTGTGGAGAAAGATTACCATCTTACTGGGCAGATCATGTTTCTGTTATTACCAATAACAATCTGGTTTATACCATTTACTCTCCCCTCTTTCCTAAGCTATTGCCTCTGAGAGCTGGAAGATTCACGCAAGACCTAGGGTGAAGCTCTGATGAGACTGAGTCATATTACTGATTCAGAAGTGTCTCAGATCATATCACCCACTGTGAGAATGTAGAAGTCCTCTCCCCAAGGCACTCATTGTCCAAGCCAGAGACATTGTAAGGAGGAGGGTCATGGTAGAGTAGGGATATCTCTGCTATTTTGAATGTTTTGATTTACAGCTGCAGTTTTTCAATAAACCCCATTTTTTATTTTATTGCATTTTGATGTTGAAGCATATGAAATCTTACAGATATTTCAGCGAAAACAGCCTGCCTTTCCATTTATGCTGCGAGGGAATGGCTTTTCTGTGCAATTAGCCAGGAGGATCAAACTTTATGATGGAGCAGTTTGGTCTGATCTCCTTTCCCTCGCTGGCCTGTTCATAAAACTCTAAGGGGGGCAAAGCCAGCCATCTTTACAGCCTCCCTGGGTGACAGGAACAGGCTGCTGCCTCTGGCTGTGTGCAGAGACCCTGCTGCTCCACAGGAGCTGATCCTGTTATGCTCTGTGGAGCAAGTCTGAACAGGGTGAAATTAAGAGGAAATGCCAGTTCCAGGCCTCCCAGATGGCTCTGAGCTACTCTGTACACTAACTTTTTCACCCTCAGGAGGTTTAGCATATTAGTTCCTCACCATCCAAAAACTGCTTTTGGATCAGCACTGGAAAGCCACCCCACTCATGTGATTCAGGGGACGTGAGCTCTGTCATGTTTACTGGGCTGCCTCTCTGCTCTCCTGTGTTGGTATTCTTCTGCTCTCCTGCAGGTATTAACACGTACAAGAAAGCTTCATCACAATAAATAATACCATGACTTGCCACTTCTTTTTTCTGTCCCTCAAAGATACCATCATACATTTAAATCAGTCCCAGTAAAAATCATCAGTGGGGCTGCAGAAAGGTCAAAGGTTTGCTGGTTTAGGATTTCGTGGGAATATACGCTTGTTTGGACTTGGCCCAAAAGCTTCGTTTACCTGTTTGACAGGTAACAATTAGCGAGTAATAGCTCTGCCGGCTGGAATGCGGCTGCGAGGGCCAGCGGGCACTGGGTTACCTGGTGGGCAGGTGTGGGTGCAGCGCCCAGATAGGTATGTGCATGCACAGCATTCCTGGGAATCAGTTTTCCCTTAAAGATGCAGCGATGACTGCAGGGCACAAAAGGGCTGGGCTTAGGCCAGGCTCCAAGACACTGGAGCTGTTTGCAAGGTAAAGAAATAAAGTAAATAGTGGAAGAGGAGAGGAGCTGAGGAAAGGGCTGCAAGAAGCAGCTGCCCTTTTTCTTCCTTCCCTGAAGAGAGGAGAGTTTTGATTCTTCCCTGAGAATCTTGATAACAGATAATTTAGTTTGATAGGGTGTCATGGGAGATAGGAAGAAGGGAATTGGCATCTATCACTTGGCATAGGATAGATGTGAAGTGAGGAAACCATGTCTCAACTGGTTTAGAAACAGTTAAACAGCTTATGTGCAGTTACCTCAACTCTGCCATTATCAAGAATCCAAGCCTTATCGGTTTATTGAATAAAGGCCTCATTTCCATCTCCTGCAGCAGTCAGGGAAGATTCCTGCATCAGCCCCTCCCTGAGGGAAGCTGGTCTAAATTATGTAGACAGTCAGGGACCTTGCAGGTGGTTTTAAGATGTTTGATTTTTTAAAATTTTCTTTTAAACCACTGCAGGTGACCCTCCTCTTTTAGCTCTTTTAGGAACAGAAAGCTTTGCTCATTCTTTTCATATTTTATTCCCATTTGTGAGCAGGCTTCTGTGTTTGTGTATTTCCACTTTGATGTTTCATATTTGACAATTGAGCTATTGTGTGACTTTGGAGAAGTCACATCCTCTTTCCTGGTCTCTGTATTTTCACCTGCACAGTTGGAGTAGTGAGTCTCGTGTTATTAACCACAAAAAATGCAGATTACAAGTACTGCTAGTTATAAACATGTATTTTATTACAGATACATATAATACAATAATTCCTTTGAATCTTATTTTACTGTGATTTCAAACTATTCTATTTTTAATAAAAAATGTCTTTTTTTACTTACAAACAGCTTCTCTAGCTGAAAGGACTTTGTCCTTGGGGTACCAGTTGATGTCACTTGAGGAAGAAGAAATCCAAGTATAATTTGAGAGCATTTTCCTTGATCTTAAAGGATCCAGCATAATTTTGAGTAATTATGCATTATTTGTACACTGTTATTTAGTAGGACCTTCATTAAGAGGGAGTCTCTTTGCTCAACAGTGTATGGGCCAGTAAATGGTCATTAAGCCTGACTACTGGCTGACACAGCAGCAAGGTTTGTATTTATTCTCACGAACTCCGCAGGAGCCACAAGAAAGCACTGCAGAAGCACAGAGACATCTCTGCACTGTGGATCAAACCAAAGCAAAACACAATCCTTTCTCAGAAAGTGCTGAGAAATACATAACAAGCCCTGTCCCTCTGTCCACAACCACTGCATGAGAAGCTGCAATTATCTATCCTGGGTTGGACCAGAGGCTCATAGGCTTGCACTGCACACCTCAGAGAGCCCCTGCCCTTTGGGAAGAAGTGAGCAGCATTCTTCCCCTTCCAAGCATCCTTCATTCTGTCTCAGGCTTCCTCAGATGGAGCTTGGATCTGCATCTCTGCATTTCGCATCTCTGCATTTTGCATCTCTGCATTTCACATTTCTAAGTCAACACTTTGTTTTGTGGATTGGTCTGACCACCGTTTGAACCCCTGTGTAGTTTTTACCTCCACGTTATGCAACCGTGAACCCCAGAAGCTATGAGGTACTTCAAATAATCTTTTTGTTTGTTATAGGCCACATTTTTGACTGTGGCATTTGGCATCCATGGTACTGTGTGAAACAGCATGCAAAATATTCTTTCTGTCTCCTGTTTTTTGCTGGCCTATCCAGCTCACTGAGTCCTGCATGTTTTGGTGTGTCTTCCAGCTGTGGTCACTTTGACCTTGTAACATTTCTGATCGCCTGCCCTTTGGGAGGGAACTGCAGTGTTCCAGACCTGGGATGCTCTACATTGCCTGGTGATGCAACAGTGATTTCTTACATTCCTGATGTTGCTTCAGCCCTGCTGAGCATGGGAGCACCCAGAGCATGCCAAGCAATGCTTCCATCAGACTTCATGGTCATGATTGTGCTGCACAGTTGTGCTGCATAAGCACAAATGCCTTTCAAGTTAAGGAAAGAACTCTCTTCCCTCCTGCAACTTTCTGCCCACCTCTAGGTTTTGTGTCCCTGTGTGTTCTTGATCACCCCATCACTTGAAGTGAGTAGAAAGAGTTCCCCTGATTTCAGCAAGATTGGAAGTCCTGGTAGCATCCCTTGTCAATGACAAGAGGAGCTGCACAGAGAACCTGAGCCATGATTAGTGCTGGGTGATGTGCTTCTCTTGTCCTTAGGAATGGGAAATTTTATGCTCACAGGGAGACCAAACTTGTTCAGGTAGAAGAGAAATAAGGTGCAGTACCAGTGCCAACCTGGTGAAAATGTTTTGCCTCGCCTTTCACTTTCATAAATGCTTTCTGTGAACACAAGCAATTCAGCCTTTCAGTTTGGTGCTGCTTTCTGCTATATCAGCACTTCAGCCAGAACAGTTGGAAGCGTTTAAAGAGTGGCATTAATTAAAGGTGACTCAGAAACAAATGGGATATGAAGAACTTGGAAAGAATGGAAGAGTGGCTATTGAACAAAATGCTTTTCTAAAAGAACACCTGGAGGGATGAAGCTATGGAGAGCATGGTTTGGGAAGCAGCCTTCCCACTGCAGCAGTGCAGCCATGGTGATTAAACATACCTTTTGGAAGCACACACTGTTTCGAAGGGGCTTCCAACCATCACCAGGTAAAGCTTACAATGTGTGACTCGTTGCGTGTTAAGAGGCAGGATGACTCCACTTGCTATTTGGGTTCTGTACAAAAGGTTAGCAGTACTTCAGGCTGAACAAGGGGACTCTTCAGAGTATAACAAGGACTCTGTTGTTCACTGGTAACTACCGATAAAGAGTCCACTAGATAAAGTGGGTCATAAATGGCATCTGAAGTAGTCTTTCACCACAGCAAAGGATATTCCAGCAGAGCAATGGAGGAAAAGGATCAACTCAAAGGAGTTCACCACCACAGGTTATTCCCAGGCAGCATTACTGCCTAAAGAGGAGCAGAAAACACGTGGCTTTATTCTCTGTGAAGTGTTTGTGGAGTTTTGGTCACTATAGCACCGAGTCACCAAATATAGAAAGGTCCCTCTCATGATTCATAACTGAACCCACAGTGGCCATTGCTGTTCCTAGCCAACCTTCTGGCTCTGCCCGGTGTGTAATAGGTGAATGGAGCTTTGCTGGGCACCTACAGGCTGCTCCATCCTCCCAGCATGCTGCAAACAGATTACTACACCCAGCAACTCTTTATAAGCTTTTCTGGGCAGGCAAAAAGAGCAGGTAGTTCTGTGGATTATTTTACACAACATAGGTCTGACAGGTGTTACCTGCTATTACCAGGGTAAGGATTCAGAAACACTGTCTTATGAGATCTTGGGTTCATCTCCCCATCTCCAGACTTGATCTCTTTGGGAGGAAGTTTTCTGAAATAGTTATCAGCTTGAGGCTGATAACCTAATATTAAAAAAATTTTAGCCAAATGGTTCTGCTGCAAGTGGCAGTAAGAATAGAGAAAAATATACTATTTTGTCCAGTTTTGTTGTTTTCATATATATGAACAGTTCTGCCATTCCCATGCTTCAGAGAAAGATGCTGAAAGTTAGCATGGCATCAGGAGAGGCTGACAGAAAAAAAGTACTGCTTCAGGAGTCTGCTGCTGAAAATCCCTTTGAAATTCACATTTGTTCAGCAGTAGTTGTTAATGTCAGCAGCTGAATACATCTGGGCTTCCATCCACACTGAGCACATGCCAGGCTATGTGTGGCCTAAGAGCAGACACCTCTGCCTCTCCAGAGCTTTCCTGCTGGGATGACTACCCTGGAGGCAGAAGTCCCCGGTGAAGACAAACTGCCCAGCAAGGCTTTCTGGAGTTGGGACAGAGGAGTGGACCACAACAAGGAGCACAAGGGGGGAAGAAGGGGGCTGAGAGTTGAGAGTGTGAGCAGATAGGCTGCAAATGGGAACCAGAGCATGGGAAGCACTGGACTGCTTGGATGAGCAAGAGGTGGGGACCTCTGGGCACATCAGTAACAGCAGGGCTGACTGAAGACAGATGTGGGCATGGGAAAGACTAGGACTGTTTGAACTGGAGAGAACTGGGAACTAACAGAGGTAGAAGGAAAAGTGGTGGGGTTGGTCTGTGAGGAACAAGGGCTACTGATGGCTGAGTTTTGTGGTGGGGACCTGGTCTGGACAAGACCAGTGACTGTGAGTGGCCTCCTGCTTCAGCCACCATGTTTTCTGCCTCCCCCTGGTACTGGATTGCCCAGAGATCTCAACATTACTGACACTAATTACACTATCAGGAGCTTCATCACTGCAGGAAAGTCACTCCTCAGATGCAAACTGGACCACAGATGGCTGCTGTTTTTAATGGTAGAATCACAGAATTATAGAACAGCCCAGATTGGAATGAACCTTGAAAGATCATCTGGTCAAACCTTTCACACAGAAGGGAGCCTAGATGAGCTTATCTAGCACCCCATCCAGTCACATATTGAAAACTGCTAGTGATGGGGTCTCTACCTGGGATGTCCCTGGGAGGCTGTAGAACTAGACACTGTGGGTAGGACAACCAGAAACTGGAGAATTGGATTAACAGTGAGTGGGTGTCTTAGTGCTGTATTGCTGCAAGACGTGGGAGGTTGTCAGTCAGAGCAAGAGGCCAGGAAGCTTTCCTTGCCAGCAGCATGACAATGGGCAAACCACTGTTGTACTGCTGCAGGACAACATCTCCAGCCAGTGACAGCAGTGCTGAGGCCACTGTGCAAGGGAGTGGTGAGACCCCACGGCATGACCTGCCTCCTTTTGCCCTAGGATGGTATCCCAGACTCGTTCAGCACAGAAAACAAAGACTGCAAGGAGGTACTAATGCATAAAGGAAGTAACTACCAGGAAGCAAACACGATTTAAATTAAAGGGCAGTGTTGTCACAGGGACAATAGGGTACAAACGGACTTTGACATATTCCAGGTGGTAAAGAAAGGGTGGCATCTAAGCAGGGCAGAAGTGAGTTACTAGAAGAGATCCGACAGGAGGAGCAGTGAGAACAAGGGCCCAAGGGGCTCAGGGATGCGGTTTGGTTGGGAGACACTGCCAGAACCATCCAGAGCCACTGCTCGGTGGGGAATGTGAGCCCTTCTAGACCACTTGCTTGAGCAACTTCTATTTTGGCATTTCCTAACTTTTGAGTTGTCTCTGATCTTCCAGGGCATTCGAAGAGCGTCATACTCTGTCTTCTGCAGCTTTAACTAGAATAAGGTCTCATATAGGCCTAATTATGTACTACTAGTAGAGAAAAAAAAAAAAAACAGAAACAGAAAAGCAAACTATCTGTACTTAACAATTGAGTTCTGACACAAAGAACTTGTCTTACCCAAGGCTGGCTGGGACAAAGCAAACAGTGTGCTGTTTGACTGCAGCCCAGCTAGTGATGGCAAGCCTTTGTGGAAAACAAACTGCAGGCATCACAGCTCAGGGGATTCTTTCTCTGCCAGAGATAAGAGACGTTATGAAGGATAAAGAAGAAACATCTCTTGGACAGTTCACTGTAGTACATAGTCTCTCCTTCAGACTGGGGAAAGATGAAGAGGTAGTGCCTTTCCAATGAATGTTTTATGTCAGAAGAATTTAGATTGTAAAGGATTTGTTCCTTAAGTGATACATAATCTGTTAAATCTTATCAGTTCTGTGAAATAAAGAGCAAACACGAATCCTCACACCCAAGCAAACACACACATAGGCTCTTATGCAACTCCGCTCCCTGTGGTTGCTTTTTGCCAGTTTCCTCAATGGCTTAATTTAAACAAAATCCCAGGATGAGTGCACTCCAGAATGCTTCACTGTGACCTTAGCCTGAGCTTTCTTTTAAGGTGGCAGGTCCCAGGGTTTTCCTTCAAAAGCATATGTGCTTATTGTCATCCTGTGTTGTCTAGGGGAAGGTCATGAGACCCATCTTGTTTTCAGATTGGTGTAGGCTATGATAATAGCTGTGCTGCTTGGACTGCTGTTGATGCTTCTTTCTTTGTAAGAAAAAAGGGAAAGTATTTGGAATTAGCATGTCATCACACTCGCTTCTTGCCTGCTGTCCCCACTGCAAGGCTTACACAAAGAACACAGCCAAACCCAACCTGTGCATTGCTCAAAAGTAATATTCAGTCCAGTATTTTATATGTAATTGGTGACTGATAATTTTTATTATATCATTGTTAAAAATAATAATAACGCCTTCCTTCTATAAGCAGCGTACGTGGCACTGTGTAAGAGTTTAAACCTGGATAACATATATCACAGATTAATGCCTGTACCTTCCAGATCATCCAAATGGAAAGGCAAGCTCAGAATTATTCCTAGTTCTAAGAACTGCCACCATATGTTTTGCTTTTCCTTCCTATCACCTCTCCAGGGTCTTCCAAGCCTTCTTTGCTGTGGCTTCTCTAGGGCTGTCATGATGCTTCTTAATAAACAAGTGCAGAAGTCCATGGGAGTCTTTCAATATTTATCAGCAAGACTGGGAGTCCTGCCTCTAAGAATGGTGGGGAGACTGCTCTTGGTTAAGGCCCATGCTGCTGAATGGATGCCATAGGAGAAATTCTTCCTCCCATTAGGAGACTTGGTGGTTTTCATGAAACAACAGGCGGCATCGTTTTCCTCCTTTTTCTTCAGCTTTTGACTGTATAGAGGACATTAACTGATTTACATGATCATTTACTGCACAAAAAGGCATGCAGGAACATTTAATACAGTTCTGTCTTTGAATGCAAATACCAGATGCTGCAGAGCCTCAGCCATACAGATATTTTAATGAAAAGACTCCCTTTATCGTTGCCACAAACGAAAAATAAATTATGTATGAATTTTTAAAAGATCTCACCACTCCACACTTGGAATGTGATATTAAAATGCAACCTGAAATTATGTTTCAAATGTTAAGCTCAAAATATTAACCTAAAAAGACATAAAAGTGGAGGTGGCCCAAGAAATCTGTCTCTGTCCCATCCTGTCCCACCCCATTCCATCCTTAATCCTGGGAGATGAGCAAAGGAGCAGCTTGGTCTGCAGGAAGGCATTTGGAACACAAAGGTGGATTTTTTCGTGCACGATTAGCAGCAGAACAGTGTTTCTGTCTAGAAGGGGGGTTGCTGTTGGAGGCAGCAGAAAAAAATAATCACCAAGCGCTTTGGGTAATATTCAGGGCTTCTGTCAACACCACCCAAATTACCAGAGCACTTACCATAGAGGCAAATCTTGGGAGATCACGTCAAGTGTTTAGCAACCGGTGATCTCATAGTTTTTCTTATTTGAGCAGTGCAGGATGAAAGCCTCCTACAAAGCTTAAGCAGACAACTGACATGTCCCAGCCTGTTTCCTTCAATGGCTAAAAGAAGTTATGGCAGCCATTTAAATAAAAGCTCCCTCTGTCTGTGCAATTATCTCTGAAAACAGCACAGGGTGTTATGGGCAGCCTTCACAGGTAGGAGATATATTAGAAGTCCTATGCAGCACTTTGGGTTTGTGAAGCAGTTTAATCTGGTCTTGGAATATTTCATCACACTCACTTGAAGGAGACCACCCATCCTGGATGTCCAACTTTGCAGGAGGACAGGTGGTCTTGCACAGGTTAGCCCATGCAGCAGATGACAGACACTTTGAGAAGGAAAATCTGAGTGTGTCTCTTTATAGAGCCTTGTCCTCCAAGCCCTTTTAAAACTCCTTTTCTGTCAGCCAACTATGCCAAGGCAGGGGTTGAAAAGAACAGCTATGTGACAAGATTTATTAGGAAACAAACCAGGAGCACCCGATGTCACCAGGCACCCCACAAAACACACAATACAGGATTATCAGGTTCAATCTCCATGCCAAAGCCAATGGAAATGCAAGGCTGGTGAACATCTCCATAGTCCACTCCTCCCCTTTCTCAGATGCTGATGTGTAAATCTAGCCTTAGGACCTATGAACTAGAGAACATTTCAATCCCATTTATCCGTACTGTCTTGTGAAAACTCATGGTCTTTACAAATGCACTCTGTGGGAAGCTGAATGAGGCATGCAGTCAAAAGGAAATTCACCTGTCTAACCCTGAAAAACGTCCTGCTCACAACTGAAATAAGCTAAGAAGGTCACTTTCAGATTTTTTTTTCCCCACAGATTCACAGACTGGGTGGTTTTTTTTTAATGAATGTTTTTATTTCAGTGTGAAAAATGTCCCATTAGATTTTACTTTGTATTCTAATGATTCAAAAATCCTCAGTGAAATGTCATGTATTTTCAGACAGGTTTTGCAAATAATTTGGAACTAAATCTTTTAAAGCCTTCTTTCTGTCTCCCCAGGAGCATAGCCAGCACTGTGAGATGACCTGGAAGAAAAGACTGCAGTGCAGTAAGTCACAACTTTATGACTGCGTAAAAATGAAAAAAACAACTCAAACAATTATTGTTATACCTGACACTTATGTATGAATGCACAGAAACAATTTGACACCTGTAAAATCCCTTGCCAGCCTTGTTTAAGCTCACCCTGTGAAAGAAATGGATACTAGTCACTTTTATTACTTGCAGTGCAGAGACCAAGTATTTTAGGGCCTGTTAAATAAATTGGGCCATACCCACAGATGATGTAAAACAATTCCTGTAGTTACTCTGACATACCTGTGGTCACAGAGTGCTCTCTGCAGTCATTGCTCAACTGGTGCTGCCCCAGGGAGCTCTTACATCAGGTACAACCTCCATGAGCTGCAGACACAGCAGCCTCCTGCCTCCAATACTGCACCTTCCCACTCTGTGTCCCTGGTGGAGGTGCTGGAAGAAGGGGCCAAGCTGCTATGAGCTCTGTCAGCCAGCCAGGCTGGCATTTCAGCCCTGCCTGGGGCTGGGCCCCAGCCCCATCATGCTCTCCTGAAGTCTCTTTTGGAGCCCTTTGGTCCAACCCCATCCGTCCCTGTTCCCTTGCTGCTGTACTGCTACATTCATGAAAATGGCATATTTGAATAGATCTAGCCATGGTGGAGAAATTCCCCTACATTTTAGGGGAATGTAAGGACCAATGGCTGTAATGTGTTTCTCCCCACTGGGAAAGCGAGGAGGAGCTGGCTGCTGGCAGCAGGTTGTGTGAGCACAACACTTTCAGATGACTAAATTGCTCGAGGTAAAAGGGTGGTGAAATTTGATTTGAGCTGCTGTCAAATGTGAAAGTGCACTTATCACAGACTTCTCCCACTGTCATGGAAAGAGACTGCATCCAAGCTTCCAGCAGCACCCAGTACAGCTCTCGCTCTGTCCCACTCTCCAACTCCATGAGATGGGAGTGACAAGGATATGATGCTCCAGCCACCCTCTCCCCTGGCTGAGCTCGAACCAGAGGCAACTGGATGCAGTCTGCAGCTGGGTTCTTAACTTCCATGGAGCAATACAAGTCATGAAATCCACCTCATGAGACATTATGAAAAGCAACTCCCAGCTCTTTCCCACAACTTCTAAGGTTTTATTCTCTGTTCATGGGTAACTGCCCACATCATCCTCACCCTTGAAAGTGGTGCCTATCAGTGTTATACTTCCATCTGAGCAGCTCCCAGCCCAGCTGAGCTCTCCTAAAGATGCCACAAGGAGTGTCTGGTGTGAAAGTGGAATTCCCCCAGCACATTAATGGGGAGGCCACTTCTTGCAGTCAAAAGAGAAGACCCAGAGGGTCTGCCTCTGCAAATCTGTAAATCTCAGTGACTGGAACTTCAGCCTGCAGCAAGCTGAGCCTTCCGTTTTCTCTTGAGTAGCAGCGTCAAAGGTTACAGCTCTTGTGGTGCTGGTGCCATCTAGTCATAAATTTAAATCAGAGCTTGACTCTGTATCTTCCCTCATGGATTTTATGTCTTGGGTCACTCTTTCCCAGAAGTTGAGGGATGAGCTCATGTCTGAACTTGCAGTCATAATTCTGCAGCCAGTTATCAGACATGATACATCAAGTAGCTGCATTTGATTAAAAATGACTGTGTACACATGCCTCCTCTTTAGCTGCAGTATTCCTCAGTCATGCTGAATGTGTGAACTCATGAATGGTGCTCATGTGCATAATCATCTAAAAGAACTAGAGGTTTTTTCCAGCTGGCTCACCCAGATCTGCCTCTACCTTTGTTCGAGAAGGCTCTTTTTCCCTTGTTCCCAGTGTTTGCTCTTTCACATAGCTTTGCCTGTATTTTAGGTATATGCTGCAAGTGTCACTGCTTTCTCCAGTGCCACTGGCATTTCTCTCCAAATCTTCAGTTCTGGTGTGACTTTCAAATGTCCTTTTTCCCTTGCTTTCATACACTCCTACCTGGTTTTGATGGTCTGGGGCATGCTGAGTTTCTAGGTTTAATTGAATTTGAAAAGCACTAACACAATTCTGGCCTTTGGTCCTCATCCATGTGTCCAGGGCACTGGAGGCTCCTGCACCCACCAGCCTCTTCCACATCTGATTTTCAAATAATGCATCAGTTGTTAGCAGCATCCTGGGAGGGCTGGTGTGTGCTTGCAAGCTTCTCTTGGCAAGGGGACAGGGCATTTGCAGTTGCAGCCAAATAACACAGGCCTCCCAACAATAAAAATATATTACTTTTTTCACCTCTGGACTGTGACGGAGTTGAGGAGGATGACTGTGGGTGCAGAACACTACAAGAAATTGGATGAGTGTCAGCCACCCAACGGCTGTGGGGTTAATTCCCACCCCCTCTGCTGTGAGCACAGCCTAATAGGCCATGGACCATGGCATGTTTTGTGTCAGATTAATAACTGGTATTTGCATAGAGAGATGCACAAAGCCTGCCAGGATTTTAACTCTTCAGACATATTTTTCACACCACTACTGAAACCACTCCTAGTAGCAAAGTGCGAGACCTCCGCAGGTTCCTGTAACGCCACCAAGATCTCTGGGAGAAGGCTGGCAGCTGCTGCCTGCCTGTGTCCCGGGCACGCCGGCTGCCTCGCCCTGCACAGCACAGCAGGCAGCCCTTGCTGAGAGCCACGGCGTCTGCTTTCCTAGGAAGCACCTCAGCAGCACCTAGTGTGTTAGGGTTTCTTGGGAAATATTTTTGCATTGCTTCATGCCCCAAATAATTGCTTAAGCCCCCTTCCCTCCACTGCTCACATGCATTTCAAATCCTGCCCCATCTCACTTGCCAGTTTCCTCAGGCTCATTGTGCAGAGCAGGAGGTTGTATGCTGCAGCATGGTACCCACTCCCTCCCACTCCCAGGGAGACGTCTCCCCTTTCCCAGCTCTCCCTGTAAGCAGTGGCCCTGGCATTTGGGCCACCATGCTCCTGATGGAGCAGCTGACCCAGCAGGAGACAGCAGAGAACCTCACCATACGGACAGGAGCTGTGCTTAACCACCCATACTCAATCCAGAAAGCAGACCCAGGCCTATTTTATTTACAAGTAGTGACAGAGGCATCCCCAGCTTCCCATCCAATGCCTGTCCCTGTGTCCAGCAAGGTCTGCCCCTTCACAGTGCCAAGCTTCCCACAAGCTCCTGCTCCCAAGCACCTGCTGCAGCACTGGCTAACACTCAGGGCATCTGATCCTCCCCAGTGGCACTCACCCTGCTCCTGACAACCATTGCCAAACTTCAACTATTTTAAGATGAAATTGTCCTTGGGATATCTACCTCTAGCCTGCATTTGAGACCTAGCCAGGATTGGTGGAATGGGCTAGCCATTTGCAGGTGGAGCCTTGGGCCAGGCACTGGAGTGCTCACCCTGGGTAGAGCAGATGGTTTTATCACCTTTCTCTTGAGATGTCCTGACACTGGCGCTGCAGGTTGGCATGGGACACGGGTCTTTCTGTGCCTGTGAAAATCCACCAAATCCCAGACAGGTTACAAGCTGTTTAAAAGCATCCCCACGTGTACATAGCAGACCTGTGTTCCTGTGGGGTTTTCTGTTATTAATGGCTGATCTGGCTTCCAGGAACCAGTAACTGCCAGCTGGAGGCTTTTTTGTAGCAGGAACATTTTGAAAACCACTATACCATGCAGACACTCTGGCGAGTGATAAATTGCAAGCTCTTGTGGCCACTTTTTCTACAGTTTGGTGGGGTTTTTTTCTCTCTTTCCTCCCTCTACTCTATTTTTGTGAAACTAATAGGTAGTTAATTATATGTCTCACATCCAATTGAGTCAGCCAGTGGCTTCACAGCTCAGCAGGGGATGACAGGCAGATAAACAGCCAGACACACAGACATACACGCCCACACACGTATGCACACACACGCACACTCACACATGACTGCATAAGCCATTTCTCTTAGAAACCTGGATCTACAGCAATGATGGAACTACAGCGGTTTTGGCCTGTGGTGGACATTTGTCAAAGACAGTGACCCTTGGCCGGGATGGATAGATGTCACTTGAGGGAAATGGGGCTGACTTTTCCTTTTGTGCTAAAAAAACCCAACAACTTGAAAACTGTTCTTCAAAGACTATTTGGGTGACATGCCCATGCCACTGGACCCCTGCCCAGGCCACCCCCAGGCCCTGCATGAGCCCCAGCTGGAAGAGTGCTTTTGGTTTGACCCAAGACTGTGTGAACTCTAATTGCATGTCCATGTTGGGGCCCCCATCCTGACACTGCCCAGCTGATGTGTTCTTGTGCCTGCTTTGAAAGCCCTAGCAATACTGCTTTGACACCAGCAGCTGTGAGAATAATTTCACTGCTCTCTGTGGGGCACATCTGTACTCAGGTCTGGAGCACCACTGGTGACCCCAGAGGAAGGGCAATCCAGAGCATGGTTTAATTTAGGGAGTTATAAATCGAGCGCATAGCTACACACTGAGAATAGATGGGTTATCAATGGCAGTATATGGGCATATTCCACATTTTCACTGGCTTCAGCTGGGTTCCTGTGCAAAGTGAATACATAGGCATCAGCGAAAAGGGACCTCTAATCCATGCAAGTGCAAGAAGCAGGGGAACCCCACCTTTGCAGTCACCTAAATTTTGGGATGTGACACACAAATAAGGAAAATTGATTTTTCTACCATGCTGATAATCTCATGCATAGGAGAAAAGGGTCTGCTGCCTGCAGAGGTTGTGCTGCCAAACAGGCTGCTTGCTGCTATGGCATCTAGTCCTCATGCAAAAGACAGCTTGAATCTATCTGAGAAAAGCAAAGCCACACATTCAACAGTCACAGGTCATTCAAGGCACAATGTTACATTTACAAGATTCAGGTTTATTCCGATTGCTGCACTCCTGTAGGACTGATTGCAGGTAATCATCAGGGTTTGGCACACAGGAGAGAGTGTGGATAGTGACAGAACCTACGGTTTGTAGGTACAAGAGGAGGTGACGTGGTCCTCAGCAGCTGCTTGTCTGCCAACCTGTTCTGGATTTGTGGCTGTGCATAAAGCCCTGCAGACTCCCAAGTTTCTTAGACCAGATAAATGAAACAGCTGGCAAGAGCAAGCAAGACAGTGAAAGATGGAAAGCATTTTCAAGGAGTTCTTGATTGGTCTTACAAGCACCATGCAGAAAAGCCTCAGCCAGTTCCACATGCACTGTCTGGAGACCTGTTGTGGTTTACATCCAGCCAGCAACTAAGCCCCACACACCCACTCACTCCCGTTCCGTGGGATAAGAGAGAGATTTGGAAGTGTAAAAGTGGGGAAACTCATGGGTTGAGATAACTACATGTAAAACAAAAGCCCCAGGTGCAAGCAAAGCAAAACAAGGTGTTCATTCACCACTCCCCAGGGGCAGGCAGGAGTTCAGCCACCCCTGGGAAAACAGGGATCCATCACACATAATAGTGACTTGGGAAGACAAATGCTCTGAACATGTCACTCTCTTCCTTCTTTCCTTCATCCTTGGTTTTAAATGCTGAGCATGATGCCATATGGTGTGGGATATCCCTGTGGTCAGCTGGGCTCAGCTCCAGTACCATCTGTCAGAGCAATGACAAGTGTCCAAAAGTGTCTGTATTGGGCTTGACCAGGAGCTGATCTCAGCAAGGTCTGTTGAGAAACAAGCTCAAACACTTTAGGAATTGCTCTCTGTCAGCCTCTAATTGCTGACTCTAGTAATCACCAGCTGATGAGATCTGAAATTTGAATCAAGGAACAGCTTCAGCAAGTGAGTATTGCAACAACGAAAGAAGAGAATTCACACATGAACATTATTTTTCACAAAATGAATCTAAGCTCTTACTCTGCCAGTACCATGCAACAGCACTAGTTATTTTCAGAAGTGGAGTTGGAGGTGGTCATACTCCACAGAGGGCTTTGCTCCAATGTAGCAAGGTGCAAAGGATTCAATTTTAGTCTGAGCCAGGATGACCTACAGAGCTGGGTCTTTGTGCCTGGTCTGTGGTTTGCTATTGCTGACTTCATTCATGGGTACCTGGACAGGGAAGTTGTGCAAGCCTGGTAATGTGTTTGCACATTTAGAAGGCAGTGGTGCAAAACCGCACTTGAGTCACAGCTGAACACACTTGATGGGGGAGACACTGATATATTTCACTATATTTAGATCAGCCTAGATCTTCTGAAAAAGCAAAAACAGCCAACAGGAAGGAGGACAGAGAAGTCATTTTCTTTCATAAAGAAGTTACAGAGTAATGAAATTAAAAGGGCAAAGAAAATATTAACACTTACTTTGCACTCTGGCTGCATCCATATGTGTCCACTTTATTTAGAACTGGAAATCTCCTAAATTTGGCAAAGTAATGGAAGACAACAAGATGCATGTAGTTCCAGCCTGGCCTGTCTCTGTTGGAAGAACTTGTTGAAATAATGTTTCAGGGTCTGGCTCAAGGACATTCTGGGGAGGTAGAGGTTATATCCTTATTGCTTTCTAGGTAAAAAGGAAGTGATTTAAGGGCTGGACTGGAAGGGGCTCTTTTATAGAGAAACAGAAATGTCAATCCCAATTTTGAAGTTCACCCCCAAAGGGGATCTGGAAACAAATTTCTGAAAGAAGCAAAGCAGTGTTTTATGGGCATCTCCCACCTTCAAGAAAGCTGAATACTTCTCGTACCGTTAATCAAAAGTAAACTGTGAGAGTAAAGAAAGGAGATTTACTCAGCCAAGCAAGCAGAAGCCAGGGATGCAGCACCTCCAGTGTCACTCTCCACTGGAGCAACAATGGCATGTGTAGAGGGCTCACAGCAGGATAGACCTGCAGGGTCTCCCTTACATCCTCTGAGCTGCTCCTCTGATGAACCCCTTTCCCTCCCCACCCGGCCACCCAGCTCCATCCTCCAGAAGTGGAGTCTGCCTCCAAAATCCCTCCAAGAAAGCCCAACAAACAAGGCTGCCATTCCCACATTTCTCTCAAGTTGCCAACTGTGCCTAGGCATCGAGGAAGGAGTGCTTTCTGCTAGATCCTCAGCTGGCTGGGGCTTCATTTAGCACAATCACGACCTGGAACTGCAAACAGCAATTCTCAGACAGATCGTGGGGCCTTCAGCTTCAGAAGCAGTACAAGATATAACTGTTAATTTGTGGTTAAGGCATATTTATCTGGAACAGCACTGAAGGGTGTCTTGGCCTTTCCTGTAGCACAGCACTGAACTGCCAAAATAAAGAGGCATTAAAAGTTAATAAAAAGGTCTGAAACACGTTCATTAAAATACTTGGAAAACTTTGCAGTTTGGCTTCATACCACAGAATGAGTATGTGAGAACTTGACTGGGCTTGCCTGCCTCCCTAGCAGACTGTCTTGACTTAGTACTTATAAAAATATCACCTGGCGCCTGATGCCGTGTTAAAAAGCCCCTACCATGTCAGGTACTGTTGTAATTTGCCCTGCAAATGCGTCTGAAGCAAAGGAATGTGTGAGCACAACTTCAGAGCTCAAACAAGGAAAATACTGGTGGTTACATAAATCAGTGGATACAGATGGCATTTCACTTATTTTAACCATCAGCCTAAAGTTTCAGGGGCTGGTAACTTTGCCACCCCACTCTGGTTCATCCCACCTGTGGATGGATGTTGCAGCTAGTGCTCCCAGAGCAGGCTCTGTGGATACCACATTTTCAGGTGTCCTGGCCATATCTGGAACCATTTCAAGGAAAATCTAGCCCTGTATTTGACCTCATCGTTCTATTTACTCACCACACTAATTAGGTCGGGCAGAGGGAAGGCCAACAAGACAGGCAGGATGGACTATTTGCATAGCTGCAAGCGACTTCTATCTGATGGAGTGGAGTGGATTGAACTATAGGTGGATTGTGGGTCAAGAGGTTGTTTGAGTTTCACATTCACGGATGCCCTCTCCACAGCCAGTGCTTCTGTCAGCTGTTCCACAGCACTCTACACTGCTGTTCGGTCATGAACTGAGGGCTGGATTCAAGCTGCCGGGGATCAGGACCGCTGTGGTTCTGCATCCATGCAGCACCCTGGGGACAAACCCTACAGTGCTTCAGTTAAAGTGCCTACTGTCCATCTCAGCCTCCAGCCTGCCTGAAACCCTGAGCCTTGGCAATAATTTATCAAAAGATGAAGCCATCTTTGATCTAGTATTTAGTTTTAGGGTAAAAATAAAAAGATATATGAAGCACCATCTTGGAATTCTTTGCCTAGTCCTTGTTCCTCCTACCCCAGCCATTTCTCTGAGATGCCAAGCCTCTGGCTAACATTCCACTATCACACTTGGGATTATCCTGCTTCACAGTGTTTATCCGGCTTCCTTCAAAATGCAATGACTACCTTGGGACCAAGACACAGTACTGAATTTTTCCACCTATTGTAGCATCTATGTGTCCAAGGTGTTGGAGTTGGTGGCCTTTGGCCTTTTCCCTAGGTGAGTTCTCAGAGTTGTCAGGTACAATAAAAGCAGCCTTATGGGTATTTTTAGGGTAGGGTTTATTTTACCAAGGAAGGTAGCTAGTTAGCGCTTTTCCTTTTGCCTATGCAGAAGTGTATGATTATGCAGCGCATCTCCAGCAGTGGATTGCTGTTCCCAGACATGCTTCCTTTGGGAGCCTGCCGTAGATTTGAGCTGCATGTCTCCCACCCTGCAAAATCCCAAGGCAGGGCTATGTGGAGGCACAAGACAAGTTCAGAACAGGCAGACTGTGCGTGGAGGTCATTGGGACCCATGTAGCACCATGTGTAAGGAAGAGAAAGGATTTTCAGCCTTCCTACCCACATTCTCTGACCAAAATGACTTCTGCTTGAAGAGCATCACAGAGCTGAACAGCCAGCACCTTGCTTAGTTTGGGTGACTGAACCCAAAATCTCAGTGGAGGATTCACACATTAGCATCCCTGCATGGCAACCACAGCTCTTGGGCAGTCCTATCTGTAAACATCACCACAGTCCTCTGCACCCTGGGGCACAGAGTATCAGGTACAACCTGTTCACAAGGACCTCAATTCCTGGCAAGAGCAGCACCCAGCTTCTCCAGATCCATTCACCTGTCTTTTTCCTTCACAGGAAGATCACTGAAAGACTTCCTGATAGGAAAAGATCATTGCTGAAGGGATGGAAAGGAGCCCACACAGTGGAAGGTATGCACAGGTCTTCCTTCTACAACTTCTCTATTATCAGTAAATAACAAAGAAAGAGCAGATGTACATCTGATGTGTATACATGACAGCTGCAGTATTTACTGATGCTTTTAAGGTCATATTTTACTTCAGTCAAACATCAAAAAAAAGTAGAGAATATCTTGCAGTTAGTTAGCTAAACATCTTTTCCTGCCTTTCTATTGGGTAAGACAGATACTCACAATAAACTTTATCTGGGAGACAGTTCAAGGAATTGGCAAGAGGGCCTAAAATCCACTAACTCAAGGTCACTCATCCACTCAAGGAGTCCAGGCTGACTGAGGAATGACCATAAATGATCACATTTGATAATGATTCAGTGGCTTGTGTAAAACAGGAGTGAATCTGCACACAGCTCCTGTGGGAGGAGCATCGTATCACACTGACAAGCTACAGAGGCTTCTATGAAGAGGCCCAGACTCCTCTGGGCACAGAAAGATAATTTTCCACCTAATCATCCCTGGGAGTTGTAATCAAAGCATGTATAAACACAGGAGTGTGGGCAAATCTGTCACCTAAGCCCATTGTGACTGAGCTATAAATCCAAGAAGCTGCAGTCTGGAAACAGAGCCAGGACACACCCTGGGTACTCCTGCCATCACACCGAGTCCTGGCAGGGGACATTACCTCTTGGCATCCTAGTAGCTTTCTGGGAGCTATGTAGGCACCATCACTATGGTATCCCAATATATCCCAGTGACCAGCAAGACAGGGAATTTCACAAATGAAGCCAGCTAAAGTGAATGGCCTGTTTTCTTGATGATTCATGGTTCAGATAAAAAATCTTGGGTCTCTTAAATGGAAATTTAATGTTTTATGTACCGAAACACCCTTTCTAGCAAATGTAGTCTCAGGCTTAGTAGTTAAAGCTCCCCACCTGCATTCTGGAGTGTCAAGAAATCACATGGATGGCCAAGTTGTTCCCAGTCAGCTCTGAGGTCTATGGCCTGGTCAGTGCAAGAGGCAGGGTACTAACTAAATGGTCCAATTCTGATCCAACAGTTGTCCAATTATGGTGCTACTTGAAGCTTGCATGGAAAAATTAGGAGAAAAAGCAGACAGTTCCCTTTTGTCCTATAGAAAGGAAAGTCTGAAGCCATTTTGCACTGTTGCATCCCTGTTATCATTCTTGACTGTCCACCATATACAAAAAACTGATGTACTGTGAGCTAGAGCAAAGCCTATTGGGAGGTAGTAACACAAAAATAGAAACCCCCTACACTAAATGAAATGAATGCTGTGCATGCGCTAAGACCTGTGTGAGAGAGACTGCTTGTAAATATTCTTTGCGGTCTGCGTAGGAGTTGTGTGGAGGCAGCCTGAAGACCTCCAGCAGCAGAAAAATGAGATAAATGGGCATTTATTTGGCTGAGTGTCTGGGGAGAAGGGTTTTAATATGTGCTAGAAGAAAGTGGAGATTGAAGTTATCAAGCTGTGTCATAATCGACTTAAATAATAAAGGCCTGAGCTGCCTTGTGCAGCTCTCATCTCATGGAGGAGGGTTTCAGGGAGGTGAGAAATAGTCTCTCACCATATCTTTTCTCTCTTGCAGCTTTCTGTGTTTCTTAGCTAAAATCTCATAGAACGATGTCACAAATTTACTGTGCATAGCAAACTTCCATTACCTGGAAATGCTCTTCCCAGCTGAAAGACTCCGTATTGGAAAAATAATTTAGCTTTGTGAACCACATTGTTGAGTAGTGCCCAGCGTGGGCTGTTCTCAGCAGCGAGGGCACAGGCGAGCCATGCTGCGCACCCCCGATGCACGTGCACGATGAGCAGCGCTGGTCGCGCCTTCTTATCAGAGGCTGCTCCACACATCCTCCTACACAGCTCTGCTCCCCGACAGCACTGCCAGCTGCTGCCTCCTTGGGATGAAATTCTGTGCTGCCTCAGGCAGTTTCATTCAATTTTCTGCTTTTCTGGAGCTTATACTTCCAGCCAGTTACCAAGTTACCAAGCAAGAAAAGGAGTAGGAAAAAAGTTACTAACCTTCATTTTTCCAAAATTAAGTAAATGTGAGCAATTTTTTATTTTTTTTGGAAAGGTGGGTTCTTCCCTTTCTTCTTTTTCCTTCCCACCGATACCAGACCCTGCGGTTTCCCATACCTTCCCAGTGCCAGAAGACATGTGCTCTTCTCTATCTTTTTTTAAAGACGAAAGTCGCTTTTCAAGAATCCAATTAAACTATTTTCTTTTTAAAAATCATACAAAATCCAACACCTGGGATAAAACATTTCGAATTAAAAGCTGCATATTTCACAAGTGATAGCTAACAAAAAATAGAACTATTAAGGAGAAATTTCAGACATCTCTATAACTTTCTCACAAAACTATAGACCAAGAGTAAGCTATTTAGATCTATTACATGAGTTTATTTTGTTAATTGTAGAAGCTTTATAGCTTCAGCAGATGTGAAAGTTTGTGAACATTAAATATGAGCTCATCTCACGGAGACAAGTATCTGGTTACATTTCATCTTCGATTTGGCACAGCATGGAGGGGGCTGGGTGCTCATAGAAGTGTGCCTGGCAGCTGGGCCAGAGCAATGGGAATATTCCCATTTATGTGGACGGAATTGGGAAAACTGATGTCAGATCTGGAAAAAAAAAATCTCTACTTTGCGCATGGTACAAATTGTCCACTTACAGCTGTAGCCAGTTATGCTGACACAATTAAATTGCCAAGTATGGGTGCAGCCTAAGAAGTCTCCTTATATAAAACGATGGAGCAATTTTTAGTTGCTGGAGTAATCCTGTGCCACAGGAATCTTGAATTTGACAAGCTGACTTGAAAGCCAGGTCTTACTAATACCTGCAAGGATACAGTCATGCAGGATTTCCCCTACAACAACAGCCCCTCCTACCCTGGTCTTTGATTTCCATCACTCTTCTGGATGTGATGGGTCATGGGCTGTCTTGGTGTCACAAATGACATTGCAAAGGAAGCACAGGAACGTCCTCCTGGGCATCATTGTACATGTCCATAATTTAACTTCAACAGTATTTTCCCTGTGGTCTCTCCAGAAGAGGAAGCGTGATCATCTTTGAAATTATAATGTCCTATAATGTAGACATGTAAAATCAGTGCATCTAAATTTGAACCTAAACACCTAGGTGTTCCAGGCCAGGATGGATGGTGCTTTGAACAACCTATCTTGTGAAAGATGACCCTGCCTATGGCAGGGGAGTTTGAACAGATGATCTTTAGAGGCTCCTTTCAACACAAACCATTCCATGACTCTATGATCCTATGATTCCATGACCTCTTCTCCATTCCTGATCTCATTTTAGATACCTATACATATAAATACATGTGCATGCACACGTATGTGCACCAAGATATGTGTATTCACTGGCCAAAATGAGACTTCAGAAGCACCAGTAGGAGCATGTGCAAGTATTCATACAAAAAAATATACAGCATGTTCTTTTTCTTATTTCTTCAAGGCACTGTTACTGCTGGTCTGGCATCCCAGCATCTACTGGGCCATTCTCAGCCTTGCACGTGAACACACACACATATGGGTTTATGTACCCAGGAAACTGCACTGGCTGAAGACTGGATAGGATTTATACATCAGTCAGGAATTGCATCACTTGCTCCTTGCTGTTGTGATACTCCCTGGAACTTGGGTGTTTCAGTAAGGAAGGATTATTTCTCAAACTTATGCAAGGACAACTATAAGCTTTGATTGATTGATTGATTGATTGAAATTTCACCAAATCTGAAATAACACCAACTCACAAAGAACTGGAAGAAGTATGGCAGGTTGGTACCTCTGCCCTGAGCCCCATTGTAAGTTATCATAGGTAAATATGTAATACAAACATAAATGAATCAAGCACTATTTAAAACATGTTAGGCTGCTTACCCCACTCTGTTAGAAAGCATGCCTATGGGGCACCACATCTGCTAATCTGGTGTCTGGAGTCATCTGCAGGCAGCTGTCTTTTACCTTTGGTCTTACCTCTGTCCAGACTATGAAATGCCCAGACCCTTCACTGGGCAGCAGTCACATTCCCCTTCACCTCATCCTGCCAGCTGAAACAAATCTGACACTTGACTCTCCTCTAATAACATAGGCTTTTCCATCCCCTGCTCGTTTGTGATGCTCTTCTCTGCACCTTCAAAAAATCCCTTGGGAATGCAGGCAAACACAGCTTTCCAGCTGACATTCAAAAGAGCCCTGAACCAGGGCATTAAACCTGCCCTTGCTTTGCTGGTCAGCTGTACGTGTTATACACATTAGAACAATGCTTCCCGTGTATCAGTAGCTCACAGTCATGCTGTGACTGACAGGCAGCATGATGCAGCTCCTGCATCAGCTCCAGTGAGACACACCCCCATCCAGCCAGTCATCTCCTTCCCCTGGTAAATGGCTGTATTCCTTCAAGTGGTGCCCAAGAGCTGAACATCTTCATCCTTACAGCAGCCAGCCCAGAGCCCAGAGCTACTGCTCCACTACTACATTTCACCTCACTTCTGTTACCAACCTTGTGTCATCAGTTTATGTTACTGCCTCCTTTTCACTTCTGGTGACACAGTTCGGAACAAAGCATTAAATAAGGTCCATTCCAAGTCCAGTCCTGGAGGTATTCCACCAGTATTTGTTTCTGGCGTGTTTGTTCTCATTCAGTCATAACCCACCATTATCTTCCTGTTTATCAGTGCTTTCCTTATATTAAAATTCATGTTTCTCCAATATAAAAAAGAAGTTATTCAGTTTATTTCAACATCTTAGTGCAGATTGCATTTGCCTTGCCTGCAAAGGTCAGCTATCTTATTTAAAAAGGCACAAGGTTAATTTGGCGTGATCTACTTTGAGCAAATTTATGTTGTATTTCATCCCATTTTCAGTTATCTCCTGTCTCTTTCCTGCAGCATAGTCTTTATGTCCAGCTAATGCATGAGCAGGAGGGGAAAAAAGAGAAAAAGCTGGTGCCCAATTTCCCTCTGTTTCCCCACTCTGCTCTATATCTGTGACATTGCAGTCACTGAAGTCCATGCAGGCAGCTAAAACAGAAGGAACAAAACAAGTCATGAGCTCACCCGTGAAGCTCTCCCATGGAGCATGGACTGTGCATCCTTCCTGACAGAACCTGTTGCCTCATGAAACTCAGAGCCCAAGGGCCTTAGTCAAATATCTTAGATAGAGATGAAAGATTAGCAATTATTAAAAGACAGTTAAAAGGATTATCTTTCTTCATACTCCATAAACTGTTCTCTAGCTAGGCTAGAAGGACATGAACTCCTTGGCTGAAGAGCTCTTGATCAGGTGCACACCATAAATTTAAAAACATTCTCTGTACAGTATGGCCACCACCCAGAGCAGATACCACTGCAGACAAAGAATTGCTCTTCTGCACCAGGGCCACAGCTGCATCTTCAACCTCCACAGTGCCTCTCCATTGCAGAGACACACCACTTCTGGGGAATGTAGGGATATCTGGATACAGTTTGCTTTCCACACACTGCATTTAGAAGTAGACAGCATGGCAAAGCTCTTGTGTGCACTCCTTGCCAAGCAAGAGCAAGGCTGGCTGGAATAGGTGCTGGGTTTGGTAAGCAGGGAGGCTCTGTATCAACTTATTAAAAGGATGGTGTTTATTGATTAGGGCATGTAGGTAGGTAGGTAAGCTGCAGACACAGAGCAAGGTTTAAGGCTCTGCAGCTCGCTGGGAGTGGCTTTGTGAGAATGCACCTGGCAGGTGCACCACACATGTGGCCAGCACTGCAGAGCGGTACAGCACCGGTGCAACCCTCCTCGCCCTGCCCCCAGGCACACAGGCATTTGTCACAGCAGCAGCACAGGAAACTGCCAAGATGGCAGGTGCCAGTGGTTAGCACACCATCAGTTTCCACCGTCTGGAGAAGCCTGGGGTTGGGTGCTTCAGGAAGGGGTGCAGCCCAGACAGGCAAAGCCTGTATGCCCCTCCAGCTGGGTAGCAGTATGGGAGATGGTAACTGTCATCACTTATGCTCCCAACTGACCCAAAAATGAAGAGGTGGGCCCAGCCTGCCAGGTAAACTTTCCCAGAAGACCGGAAAAGGAGAGTAAGGGAGAAGACAACTACAGTCTTGCCAAGCATGTCCCAGCCCAGGTTCCTCTGTGTGTGCAGCCGCTCGGGGAAGCATTGCCTGCGCAAAGCTTTGTGTGCAGTCGGCCAAGCACTGAGCACCGCCTCAGGCACCTGCCCCTCACTGTGGTGCCATCCTCTCTGCCCATTTGTACATACCCAGCTCTTCCACCAGCTCCTGACACAGCAATTTAGAGAAACAGTGGCAGACCTGCTTCCAGACACCTCCTGGCTGCTTCTGGGGCAAGGTCCACCCCAGGAATCAGATCCTCAGGAGCAGTGCAGTGGCATCCTTTCAGCCCACATGTTGTACATTTCTTAGTCTCAAGCTATGTCTGTATTCTGCAGATCACAACGCCCAGGAAAGCATTCTCAGGGGCCTACAGCAGAATACAGCATGCCTGGGAAGGGCAGTTTAAGACTGATTAGTCCTTCAAAACCATTCCACATGTATTTATAGAGCTGCTGTTTCCTAAACTGACAGGACTTTCTATGAGTGAAAACCCTTCTAACATTCAGTGAACACCAACAATAACAGAAACAAATGGCAGATTATCCATGTATAATTGGTATGTTGAATGGAACATCATTTATGTGGTTAAAAAAAAAGGAAAAAGTGCAGTGGTAGAGACAATAATGGCATGAAGCTGAGGCAGTGGAGGTTTAGGTTAGATACCAGGAAAAGGTTCTTCAGAGGGTCAGAGGTTCTCCAGAGGGTGCCTGGGCACTGGAACAGCTCCTCAGGGAAGTGGTCACAGCACCAAACCTGACAAAGTTCAAGAAGCATTTGGACAACACTCCCAGGCACATGGTGTGATTCTTGGGGTGTCCTGTGCAGGGCCAGGAGTTGGACTCGATGATCCTTGTGGGTGCCTTCCAACTCAGCAGATTCTATGATTCTAAATAAAAAAACAATTCTCACTTCATCTCATTATGAGCTTGAATTTTACAGCTGACTACCACAAAATAGAGTAGAACATTTTAGCACTTTTGATACTATCTAATATAAAACCCTTTATTTAGAAAGAAAACTTAAAACATACTGAGAAGAGAGCATTTTCCTTCCTGCTGTGAAATTAATGTACTAGCTCCCTCATGGCCAAGTGGTAGAGAAATATAAAAGTGATTTTGCCCAAATACTGATTTCTCTGTTGCACTTTGTTAAGTAGAGCTGATACATCACTCCTGGTGCTCTCTTTGGATAATGTCAAACAATAATGAGGCAGAAAATGCAGACTTCAAATAAGGCAGGACAGTAATACTATAATAAAACAATTGTCTCTGAGTTTCTTTAACAACATTTATTGTTAAACAACTGCACTGAAATCCACCTCAGCTTACCAGCTTTTAAATGAAACAATGAACAAGCAGTCCCAAAACTGTTGACATTTTGACTACGACTTTTAAAATACATTCATCTTTATAAAGGTTAATCTAAAATATCTTGAGAGCTCTCTCACTTTCTTTCAATTTATTTGAGTCCCTCAGCAACCAGGACATAGTCGCTCCATAAAAACTATGCCTCCTAAGTGCTGGATTTGAAGAGGATCTTGCCTCAGAAGACACTGCCTATGGTGGCAAGGGACAGCTCTTGTTTTTCTCGACATTTTCACAGCTTGGCATTTCAGAGAAAAAAGAGCTCATTAAACAGCTAGTTAATATGCTGGGAATGACCTTGCAAAGAGAAAACAGCATGAGAATAAAGTTCTTGTGAAACTCATACGTATGTATGCCAGCTTGGATAGACTGAAAAAGGATGGAAAATGGTGGGGAGTGTCCAAAGTTCCAATCTACCTGCCTCTGACTTTGCCCAAGCAAGCTGTCAAGCTGCCTTCCTGTATAAGAAAGAGTTTTATGGCCAGATCTTAAATATCTCTGTGCTTTGCAAGAAGGCTGGTGCCCCATGATGGCCACCTGGAGGCTAGGCTCCAACTATGGTCTTCATTCCAGTTGGTGATCCCCAGCCGATGCTGACCATAGCAATAGGAGTTTCCCCCAGTACAGTGGCAAGGAACATACCACGTTTTAATTTAAAAAGATTGAAAAACGGAATCCAGCACATGAAGAAAAAGTCTTTGGAGAAGATATGTCTGTGGTCTGAGACCAATCAGATTCCTTTGTCTTGCTAACACTGTTCAACTGGAGAACATGCCCTTACCAGAATATATCCTCTCCCTAGGACTTAATATAGATGAAAACTTCAGGGACCAGATTCTCAGATGGTATAAACTGGCATAATTTCATTAACTGAACCAGCTAGACCCTAATCTCTGGTTGCTGCAAGCTGCATTTGGGATACTTCTTTTCCTACACTTTTCTGGATGACTATCATCCTTCTGTCTGACCATTATTATATTATGGTAACCACAGAACAGTGTTTTTTCCCCCTAGACATGATCTGACCACAAAACAAAGAGTTGTCAGAAGCCTCAGGAAATCAGCTGGTCCATCATCTACTCTGCAGCAGGATTAGCTGTAGTTGCACTGTAGACTTGTTCTGTATCTTCAGATACCACAGCCTATGGATATTCCCAGGAGTTTTGGTTTTAATGACTGGGCAGTTTCATCCATAGCAAGACAAAAAGCAGAGGGAATCTGAACCCTTACAGGTGCAGAGCAGATTTAGAGGCAGCTGCTCACCAAGATCCCACCTGGATAATGGAGTGGGATTGGGCTGGGAAATAGCAAGGAGCTCAAACTGTGCACTCGGATCCACCAGAAGCACTTTTTCATGTTTGCATAGGCAAGCGTAGCAAACTGGCTCTGGCTGCTGCTGCCAGTGATACTCTGAAAGCTTGGAAGAAATGGAAGATACTCTGTGTGGTTGGGCCAAGGGATTATTTGGGTTCAGCTGATGTGCATGGACGAAGGACTCAACAGTACTCCGAAGCTGTGGGATTTTAATGATCATTCTGCTTTCTTCTGCATGCTGTAAGCTGATTGTTACTGCAGCTATCACATAACGGTGTCTTAGCTCTCTCCAGACCAATGTTTTTATATGTGGCACTAAGTTCCAGATGGATTCATTGAATGATTTATCAAGCACAAAACTAGCCACAAGTAAAAGACTGAGATCTATGAAAAATCATTTCTTCAAGTAAAACCCATGAAACTGAATTACTGAATGCAAAGAGTCCTCCAGGGAGAGTGCTTCTGTGCAGAAGAAAATAATTGACATTTTTCATTTGTTCTACCAGCATTTTATCTTATGCTCAGCTGTAGTTTGCACACTTAAACCAATAGCAAGACACCACATGAAGTGTCCTGACTTTGCAGTAACACCCCCACAGCTGAAAAACAGTCCCATATTCTGACTGCGCTGATGACACAGACAAAAAAGAGAAGTCCTTCTTGCCAGCAGAACCACTACCATGTAATTATTAATTTATTTTAAATTCAGCAAATCACCCTCCAGTAATTACTAGCTTAATCTAATCTTGCTTGCATTTTAACACCCAATTAAAAAGACATACACCACAATAATCATAAAAAATCAACCAAATTGCAGCAGCACCAAACACATAAACACGTCCACAAACCTGAATGGGGAATAACACCTGACAGAAGTTCTCAAGAAGATGATGTTATCTGTCATTTCTCTTGGAGCCTCCCTGTAACTTAAATCTGAATAGTGCACGCATGGACTTTCTCCAACACATACAAGGGCACAAATCATAACCAAAAATATCAGTCAAATTTTTCTGGAGCATCCACAGGGAGATGGTATCGTGTGTTTTTTTACTGCTCTAAAGGCTTGGTAGAGATATTTCAGTGGAAGTGCTATCCTTCAGGATTTCTTCAGCCCAAAGCTGGACACAGTTAGTAAAGCACTGAGGCTTGCTGAGGTCCAGGATCTGGGCATTTGTATAAGTATGTCCATGCTTGTGTGTTAAAGGGGAAGGCAAACAAAACCATGAAACAATATAATGTGTCAAGACATCAATTATTTTTTCCAGCAATTACACAAAATCTACACCTTTAATTCAAATTAATTTATAATAGCTCTAGACCTCTGACCCATGTCAGGAAAGACAGTCATCAGCTTCCCAATGGGGCAATGTCAGACAGGAGGTTTCTGTTCTCCAGGGGGTCAGTTGTAAGCTGAAGATCTCAGCTGAACCACCACTATGTGTTACTTGGAAAGCAGCATCCTCCTTGCGTGGCGGTGTAGAAACACAACAAGAATTACCATAGCTGCTCATAAAAAAGACCAGGCCACAACTAGAGGGCCAGGCTCCTGTTCCTGTAGGGGGGGTGATGCAGTGATCCCATGCACTGAGCTAGGATTACAAGGCACAGCCTGAGATCCTGACCCTCTCCTCTTTCCTGCACTTCTTTGCCTTCTTGAAGTTCAGTCTCCTCCTGAAGGAGATACTTGGCTGAGCTGAGCACTACTTTTCCCAAAAGGAAGCCAAAGGAGAAGGCAGAGGTGACTAGCACCCCATTACATGATAATTTAGTGACTGGTGAGCACATGCCCATGAAGTGGAAGGCCACCTCTCAGCTCCCCCTCCTCAGCATGATCATAATCCAGGCTTTCCTCTGCCCATTTATATATTACCCTCAGGCTTTTTCTCTCTTCCTGCTCCAGATCTGCCCTCCTGTCTGGGCCCAGCTCTGCTTTTGCCAGCCCCAGTCCTGGTGGTTAGAGAATACAAATGGTAATGAAAACTGTGGGTCTGAATGCCTTTGGGATGGAAGGAGTATTGGATCCAGGTGCTTCCCAACACTAATCAAGAATGTCAGCCATTATGCTTGAGTGGCAAGCGAAGTGCCACCAATAAGGGCCACATCTTAATGATGGCAGCTACAGTGCTTTGTGGTGAGCTCAGAGATGTGCATAGAGGCAAAACCAGGCTGTAAAATGGTGGATTTCAGGTTTGTTCATGCTAAAAGTCTAGTTGAGGGAATCTACATGTGCCTACTTTCTCAGTACATTCCCTTCATTTCCTGCATGCCTAGGGAATATAGGTACTTCACAGAATCACAGAATATTCTCAGTTGGAAAGGACCCACATGAATCATGAAGTCCAACTCTTAAGTGAATGGCCAATACGGGGATCAAACCCACAGCCTTGGCGTTATTAGCACCAGGAGCTGATAGAGTTCGGCTGTGCTGAGGAGAATGCTTTTTGGATTACCTTCTGGAGGTAAGGCACCTGTATTTCACCAAAATCCAATTTCAAGCACTCTGTCTTTCACTGAAAGTTGCTACTAAAACAGATACCAAAGAGTTTCATGTCATAATAGCAACATGTAGTCTTGGTTTATTGGGATAGGAATCAGAAATGGCATTAAGTGTAATTTTAAATGAACCCAAACTAAATATGAGAAGACAAATACTGTCATTCTGCCAGAGTGTTTCAAATCATGTGTTATATGCCTGGTTTTAAGCACTGGAGCTTAGGTGTTGAAGACAAAGGTATATACTGCCTCAGGAGAGTTCAGCAAATCCCTTTTCCTAAAAGATGGTTCATGTAACAACCTAATTTAGCCCTGGTGTAATTCTGCTGCTTTCAATCCCAAGAATTCATTTTGTTTGCTGTATGTTTCCAAGCTGGGAAAAGAAACGATACGAAAAATGCCTTTCTGTGTCACAGCACCTCTCATGCTAAAGCCCAGGCACACACACAAGATCTGTGACATATTTGGTGTACTATGGACCAGGGAACTGTATCTTTCAAAGGATCTCCCAAGATTAAGCCTCAAAACATTCTGCGTGACCTTGGGAAAAGCACTTCATTTTTCTCTGGCTAGGTCTATTGTATAAATTAAACCCTGCCAGGGGGATGTTCCAGGGCATTGGAATTCAATCCTGTATAAACTGTTGACATAATCCTTGGCTTCAGTTTCGCTGAAGCCAACTGGCAGTGTCCCAGACAATTCCCCACACAGCTCAAGAGTCAGCGCAACCCAAGGCCATCTCCGGCAGACATGAAGAAGGCAGCCCTCCACTTTGGAGGGAAACTCAGGGAACACAGCCTGCCCCATGCCAGCCTCTGTGCTCAACAGCGAGCCTAGGCATGTTTTGTTGATGGGCACAAACACATCTGATCCACCTAAAATGGGGAAAAATGTATCATTTCCTTTATAAAGACCTGTGTGATTTAAGCATGCAACTACTGTTACAGTTATTGCATACGTATAGCTGAACTCCCCATAAGATTATTTGAAAGCACTTGTAAATGAACTTTCTCCTCTCTGAGGACCAGGGAACAGCTGCCAGAAAATACATCCTATAGGAAATTCATGCTCACACCTACAGGTAATGCCTGCCAGAAAAAAACAAGGGAGTAGCACGGTGGCCTATGGGGCAAGATTTCTAATTTCCTGCTTTGTAGGTGAAGGAGAAAAGATGTTTATGCACTTCTCTCCTCCCTGTGAGAAAGCAGGGTGGCCTTGTCCATCTCCAGAGGTCCCTTGCTTTAGCTGATGCTCTCTTTCCCACCTGGCAATCTTGCCATGGCCATAGGAGCCATGTGGGCTTGTGTGATGGATGCACTTTCAAGCACTGCAACAGCTTTGTGCTAACCATCCTCTCTTCCAAAAAAGAGCTCAATTGAAGAGCAGTTGGTGATGCTGCAGATCTGCTCTAAAGGCCAGTAAGCAATAACATGCAATTAATGCAGAGGAAAGGAAAGGAAGCAGAAGCAGAGAGAAAGCCCCCACCTCCTTCTAGAGCCACTGCTTCCCTTCATCTTGTTTGAGCCTGTCACTTGAAAACATTTTATTTACAGATCCTACCAGATGCACAAACAATTGGTATCTCTTCCAAGTGCTTAGGACTTCAGTAGGTTAGGAGCTGGGTTCAAAATACAAGTCATATTTCATCTACCATATTCCAGCCCTCAGTGAAAGGCAGCCACTTATGGAATGGGACGCTGGAGCTTTGTTAACAACTCCTACTGGCATTAATTTCCAGCCTCCACAGTCAAGGGCCACCTTTTTGGCCAAATGGACACACAAATGATTGCCAACACTAACCCTCTTCTGTTTGCTCATCCTGAAGCAGCAGGCTCTGTCACTTTCCCACACTGTCCTGCCAAACAGAACTGAACTGGCTACTCCTGATTTAAATTTGTGCAACTTTCTATGTAAGTAGTCTTTCTAATCAAAAAACACATACATATATTTGATTAGTAATATAGAATAATATGGTGTGCAATACGATACTGATACTTTCAAACAATCCTATTTTGGAAATGGGCCATTCTGAGACTTTTGTTCCCAGCAGCATACACACAATTTCCTTCAGAGCTGTCAGCCTTCACCTCTGTACACACTCTGCGTGCAGGTGCATTATAGTCCACAGCTGGAACTGTTTTGTATTAAATACTTTCTGTGTAAAAAACAACAAAAATCAAACTGGTGATAATTATTATGGCAGTTCTTTCTCTAAGATTATGGAAGAAACCAATCTTTGACAAAGGAGGGCACTCAGCTATGTCTTGAGCCAGTAAACAGTTGTCTGAGTGTTCACTAGCCCATTTTACAGAGGGGTCATGTTTGCAAGAGGCTTTCATCCTAAAATCATGCCCTCTGCGTAGATGACCCTGTAGCCTTCATCATCTGCTGCTCTCTCATCTTAGTTCTGAATGAAGGAATAAAAATATTCTTGCACACTTCGAAGGACCAACTTCCAAAGAAATCTTACAGCTGCATAGAAGACAGAATGGTTCAGCCAGTGGAGAATTGATGGACTGGCTGTAATGGGACTTACCCATCACCACACCTCTCTCTCTTCTGATGGCACTATAGAAGTAAATAATGATCCTATAAAAGCCGAGTTTGGCACTAGCTTTGTATAAAAAATGAGGATGCTTCATTGCTCTCAGAAATTTTTAAATTAGATGGATTATTAGCTACTAGGCTACATTTTTTTTAAGTGTTGTTTTGGCCAAGTGCCCCTGTAGACTGTAATGAATTGTCCAAAATCCCCTTCTCCTCACTATTCCCAAAGCTGAAACTTTCTACAGCATTTGCAAACAGCTGCACTTTCCAGAAAGGCAGAAATACTCTCAAATTTAGCTACATGTTTGGCAACCTCTATCTGAGACGTACCCAGGACTCCAGCCACTGCTTCTCCCACCTCACAAAAAGAATTGCTTTTGACTGACAAAGCTTGAATTTTGACTCAGCCAAACCACAGCACAGGTACATAAAATCTGTGGCCAGTTGGCACTAGCTCAATCCTAGAGTTGATGGTACCTGCCCTTCAGATTTTCCAAAGGAGAGTAACTCTTGCGTCACACTATTCAATGCCTCTTTTGTTCTGGTTTTAATCCTGTGTCCAGCCATGGGTTTATGTGATTCCTGAATTGCTGTCAGCAGGAAAGATGCCACTCGGTACCATTTACAAGCGATTCAGCACCTGCAGGCTCAAGCTATGAGTCAAAAACCACAACTATGGGAAAGTAAGTTATCACAGAGCAGGAAAAGCAAGTATGTCAGAGTAATGCCTATTATTCAGAGAAAAGCTAGTGAGATGAAGGCAACTGTATTGCTAAGAATATACATGATAAGAGAGAATGTAGGTATATAGGCTGAAACCAACTCCATTTTTATTTTTTCAAAAATTACGTGAAACAAAAACGTATGTGATTTATTATAGAAACGGAGACACTTGGTCCAAGTCACACCATTTCATGAGGCAAGAATATTAAATTATATCACTTGTTTTTAGTGGACCAGCTGTGGAAGAGGACGGTCCGGGGTGGCTGAATCGGCCCCAGCTGGGCGCTCAGGCGCTCCCGTCCACCCAGGCGCAGCCATTTCCTGCTTCTTCCCAAGGCTCAGCTCCCGGGATCCCGCCCGGCGCTCCGTGAGGCGGGGCCAGCCCGCGCTGCGGCGCCATGGCTGCCATGGCCGCGCCGGCCCCGGCGGCGGCGCAACGCCGCCATCTCGCGGCTGCGAGCGCGGCGAAATGGCCCCCGCGGCGGGGAGCGAGTCTGTGAGGGGGCTGCCGGTCAGCGACAGCGAGGGCTCCGCGGGGAGCGGGAGCCGAGGGGCTGGGAACAACGGAGGGATAAAATCCACAAGATAAGGGGCGTCAAAGCGCCTCAGGAGTAAGGGCCGGGCTGGGGGCCGTCTGCATCCCTCCATGAGGAGCGCGCCTCTCACCTGAGGCGACCAGAGCAGCTTTTTTTTTTACATAGAAATTGACATCTTCCCGGAAAATTTAGTGAGGAAAATGAAAAAAAAAAAAAAAAAAAAAAAAAAA
>VZTE01006495.1:284465-325985 GCA_013397775.1 Eulacestoma nigropectus
AAAAAAAAAAAAAAAAAAAAAAAAGGCGTGGCGGGTGGGGAGAGAGGAAATTTCAAAACCCAAAAGGCAGATCTACATCTGATGGGAAGAAAGAAAGACTTTCTCACTCTCCTGGTTCTGTAACAGCCAGATGCACTCTGTTGTTATTTCACAGAATCACACAGTCAATTAGACTGGAAAAGGCCTCTGAGATCGTCAAGTCCAACCTATGGCTGAACACCACCACGTCAACTACACCATGGCACAGAGTACCATGTCCAGTCTTCCCTTAAACACGTCCAGGGACAGTGACCCCACCACCTCCCTGGGCAGCCCATTTCAGTGCCTAATCACCCTTTCTATGCAGAAATTCCTCTTAATGTCCAACCTGAACCACCCCTGGCACAGCTTGAGGTGATGTCCTCTTGTTCTGTCGCTGGCTGCCTGGGAGAAGAGGCAAATCCCCACCTGGCTACAACCTCCTTTCAAGGAGTTGTACAGCCTGATAAGGTCCCCCCTGAGCCTCCTCAGAGCTTGCAGACACCATGTAGAGAGAGGGCTGCTCCACCCCATTTCCCTGCCAAACTTCATTGCTTTGAAATTTCTCATACCATTTGCCTGCCTCTGGCTGAATTTCAGCTTGAAATTTTCCTAAAAATAGTTGTGCCAGGACCAGAAACAGTTAGAGGTGAAACACTTCTTCTTGCCCATGTTAAAATCATGTACAGTCATTTTGTACCGTCAAACCCCACAAATTTGTGCGAACTTGAGTGAGTCCCTACTTTGAGGCAAGAATTTGGTAAGGAGCCAAAGGAATGTAACTTTAGCCTAAACTATTAAAATGTTAAAAGATGTACAAAATGCTCTTCTCAGTAGGAAATTTTTAGACTTTGGCAGCTAAAATCCTTGGAGATGTATTAAATTCCAGCATAGGACCATCATGTATAAAGGTGACTTTCCCTTCCAGTGCTGCCTTTGGGTGCTGCGGGCTGCAGCTGTATGGCTGGATGCCTTGAATCCCTCCGTTTGGTGGTTCGTGTGCTTAACTGCCCTTAGTGATGGTTCACAGAGAGTGCCAGCTCAGTGCCATCAGCTCAGGGACTGTTACACCCTCTGCTCAAGCAGAGGTGGGTGTCATACCATAGATGTTTCAGCTGCACACCTGTGACCCACACAGGTGTGGATATGAGGCCATGTGGTGGATTTGTTTTCTGATTTGGTCTCTAAAAACCTGGGCGGTTAAACATTTACAGAAGTTAACTTTAAGGTCACAAAGCCACATAAGCCACTCCAAAACACGGAGGATGGCTGTGCAACCATCATTCCAGCCCTTCTGCATGAGCATTACAGGGCATCTGAACCTCACGCTTCTGGCTTTGGCTGGATGGGGTTCAGTCTGTGGTACCCTCTATATATCAGGGTGATGGAAACCCTGGGCATGTAAAGATCAGTGCCGTAGGAAGTCCATATGAAATTGGAGAGGGAGTCATGCAGCTTAGTACTGTTCAGTGTCTGAGCATGAGGAGCTCAGGTGCAGCCAGACCGCAGTGCTGCCCTCCCATAGCTCACTATGCCACGCTTCCTCTTGTTCTTCATGGGCATGAGCAGGACAAGTAGTTTCGTGGTCTCTGAGAAGTCAGATGTTTCTGAACCTAAGGTGGATATTAAGAACCCAGCATTTCTGCTGTTAAAAAAGTGCATCTCCAAAATAAGAGAGCTCACTAATTCATACAAACATGCCTTTTCAGTTTTCAATGAGCTCTGCTACTGAGACCTCCTTGACTTAGAGGAGGACAAGGACATTCAGCTTCCATCGGGGAAACCAGCTTTCACCCACCACAAGCACACAGCAGTACAATCTTAGAAACGCGGGCCATTGCGTCCCGCTTCTCTCCCACTGAGGAGCAAGTCGGGCAGCAGCGAGGATTTCCCTCTCGCGGAGCCGCCGCAGCTCCTTCCTGCGCGGTCAGAGCCCACCCCCTGCTGGGGGCTCGGCTCCGGCTGCCAGCGCGGCCGCATTCGTGCCCTCCCGCCCCGCGCTCCGCAGGCTCTTGGCATTTGTATCCGCATCACACAATTTCCGTCTGGCTGCACAGCAGGCAGTTCTCTGGAGCTCACGAATACCGGGTTTGTAGTTGACAGCACGCTGCTTTCCTACACACAGCCGTGCTCTGCTGTCTCCAGCAAAAACTGGGGAGACACTCAAGCCATTAGTTTTGAGGACTTGTGAAAAAATTTATATCAAAAGAATCCTTCTCTTCTACATTTTGTTGTATGCAGATAATGAGTTTGGTTTGTTTGTTTGGGTTTTTTTAAAATATATTTTTTTGCTGTAGTTTTGGAGTTCACTCAAGATGTATGAATATCAGACATCATTGCCATAGCTCCAGTAGGGAAGCAGCTTATCTGGAGGGTCAGGGAAATCCCAGCCTCTGGTTGCCCTCGTTTCTTTCAGTGAGGAGGGAATGCTGAGGCAATGAAAATTACCAGCTCTTTTGTCACTGGAAATCTTACACGTTTGGGAAGTGACTAAGCTGTGGTTTTGGGGAGACTGCCTTTTATAGATGAACAAGAAGAAAAGAATGTTCAGTTTGTGTGAAGTTAGAGGCCAAAAATCTGAAAATGGTAGCAGAGCTCTGGAAAACCTCTGGAGTGGTTTCTCTGTAAGGGCCAGTAGGGTGGAGAGAAGGTGCAGCAGATAGCAGAAACATTGCTTGTAATGTTTGACTTCTCGGATTGATTTTTCCCATGAACACAGAAACCATTTCAAACCCTGAAACCCAAGCTTTTAGTAAACTGCAGGTCTTCCTTTATGTATCCAGTTGTGATACACATGAGAATACTGCTTGGATTCCACCAGATTAAGTTGGCTGTGGGAAGGCAGTCCAAATATGCTTCATAGGACATGTAATGAAGGTCTTGATAGATCTATATCTAGAACAAACCAGAAAATGCTGTCAATTCACCAGTTTCCTTTCAGCCAAATTCATAAAAATCATGTTACCGTACAGTTCTCATGACAAATCAGTAACATGCTGTGGCGAGATCTCCTGTGAGTTTCCGTCTTGCCTATTCAATAGCACAAGAAATTTCTCTGGGAGTATCTGGTGGGAAGACCATTTCCACTGTAGCCTGAGATTACCTAGACTACAAGGGGTCCACAAGAAACTGCTGCTCCAGGAGGTCCTACAGATCAGCTGTCTAAGCAGAATGAGTCTTTCTGCTTTACTTCTGTTTGCATTGATTTTCAGCAGTGTTCATGTTTCTGCCAAGGCTCACAGGAAGGAAGGCCTGCAGGGCTTTAACCATCAGTTGGAACTGATTTTGTGCTGACTCTTGGACCCACAGGATATAATTTCTGGTCAGCTGTAGCCTTTCCTGCATGCCGGCACATTAAGTGGTGGCTCTCTGCATTTCTGAGAACTGTAGGTTATAATTTCTAGTAAAATAAACAATTTCTTTCTAGTTTTCTACTATTCTACTGTTTTACCAAATGAATCAATAAATGATTGGAGCTCCAATGTCAAGCACTGCTGTACCTTGCCTAGAAGCCTGAACTGGCAGCAGTGAGGAACTTCTACCTGCAGGACTCACCTCACCTTGTACTTCTGTTCTCACCTTTGGCTTGTCCAAATGTAGTATCTGTGGGGCAGGAGCTGACTTCTGCCTTGTGTTTGTCCCACACCCAAATGATCCTGCTCCTTAAACAACAGGGCTTCTGATTCTTTAACACATTTTCATAATCCCATGGGAACCTTCAAGTCCTACTGGGGTAAGAGGTGCCACATTCCCAAACAGCCTGCAGGCTATGTGATGGCTAATGTATTGGCACAAAATTACAGGGTGACCCAGGCTGATCTGAGCCATAGCCTGCTACTGCATAACCATCCAGGAGGTATGGGGTGTTCTTTCCAAATTTTTTGATTTCCTGGTTTGGCAGGATTCAGGCTTTTTTGATAAAGTTACAAACTCAGTTGACAGGCTAAACCAAAATAAAGTCAAAGTAGACAGAAATTATAACTGGAAATAAATGTTGGCAACTCTGAAATAAATACCAATTTTGACCTCTGATTTTTTAATAGAAGCAAGACATTGAATTCTACCTCGCTTCCCACCAGGGCAGCTAGCAACAACCAGAACAGCACATAACTCTGACTAGTTGTGTACATGCATAGGTAGGAGCCAGATACTAAGCAGTGTTCATAGCCCAGTGGGATGGAAGGAAGCAGCCTTCAGCTGGGGCTTCAGGGTACTGCTGCCATGTAAATGAGAAGCAGCTCTTTTCTGTCTCCACCATAAGTGATAAACAAGGCATGAAAGCGGTAAGACTGAATTGTGTCATTCTTGAGCACACTATGCTCCTTTTAGTGGGCTGAAATTTGTTCTACTAGCTTTGGAAGCTAGCATGCAGGTATTTCACGCTTTTGGCTAACTATGCATTTGTTGACTTCTCAGATGTCATGTGAAGGGCCTGCTCTCTTTCTTCTCTGTCTGTGACAGCCATATAGGCTATGCCAAAAATACAGCCAAGACAAGCACTTTGCTCCGTATGTAAGCTGCCCCAATTGTAACTCCTGCACACTGTTAACAGGCTTCAGTAAGTTTGAAAACCAGCATAAAACACAGATTTCTCTGAACTTAAAACTTTGCTGTTTTTACAGTGTGTTATGTTTCTGGGCAGGAAATCTTGATTAGATGCCAAGTTGGTATGATATTCAATACCCCTCTATAAAATGTTTATAGTTGGGTGTGTATATCTAAGTGCACCCTTCTGTTGCTAACTTAACAAGATTAAAAGAATCCCCCATCTGAGAATCAATCAGGCAGCTGCAGAGTGCAGAGAAATTCCTTTCAATAAACAGTGTAAGGGTGAGAGAGCCACTCCTGTCAGGGCCTCAGATCCAGAGTTCCTCCCAGTATCTTCAGCATTTCCTGGCATATAGGCTTGAGCTTTTATTTAGTTCATTGTTTTAAATGACAGAACTGTGATTAAAACTATGCACATCATTTGCTTTCACAGTATAAACCAGAAACTTGATCTTACCCTAACAAAGGCAGATCCTTAGTGGTTCTAGTATCACAACCACAGCAGTAACTAAATGGCAGACATCACATTATTTTTCATAAATACGTGCTTTTATAATTTTTCAGAAGTATAAAATTTGCATGTACATTTGCAAATTATATATGTGGCTCAGTTGCACAAAACAACGTCTTTTCTCATACTACGTAATATATTTACATGGCACTACTACAACTATAGGGTTGTAGAAGGTTAGCTTTACAAATACCCTGTCCTCATTCATATCTTATAAGGACATGCCAAAACATCTCCATTATGTAGTTTGCAAACATGCCAAACTAGTGTATAAAATACACTCCATGGTTAAATGATCTTACTATTCCATGAGCAGGAACCACGTGATCATCCTTATATTAAAATTAGCCTCTTTATACCACTTTTCCATTCAAAAATATTTGCTCATTTATAGAAGCTGAAGTAAGTTTTAGAGAGCCTTTTCAAGAGTATCCTTGGTTTCCATTTGCTACTCACTATTGCAGAAAGCCTTTTAATAAACTGAATATCTTAGTAAGGAGGCTTGACAGAGCAGGCACACAGACGTGCAAAGTGAGCTCCTCCCCAAAGCTGCTATGTCCTGTGGGACAGACCGAACCTCCACCAGCCATTGCGACTGCCCAGCTCCAGGTGTTTTTCAGTCTGGGTGCCTTTGGGAGTTCCACCTGTTGTTCAGTGTCTCAGGCCTTGCAGAAGCGTGTTTGACTGAGGAGTAGATCCACAATGGCTGTAAGCCCTGGCTTCATGGTGGCTGTGTCACTGCCATCCCACAGTCTGTGTGCTGCTTACAAGAGGTCACTGATGACAGTACATTTGGTCCTGTCATTGTCTCTTTTTATGTGTTTCAAACCCCCCACAGAGCATGGCACATTAAGCAATCAGCTAAGCAAATTGGGCCCAGGAGTGCAGTAGAGCATATTGCAGAGAAAGGCAGCAAGCTGCTGGGAAAGCTGCATGTGTGACCTTACACAGCACTTGTCCTTTTATGACTGGCTGAGGCCAGCGATGCTCTCAGGAGGACAGCTGCACACTCACTTCTGGGGGGCTGGTGCCAAGCCACTGGAATTCTGCCACTGTAACTAATGAACTAACTCTCTTAGGAACCTCTGAGTTAGGTTTAACATTTTGCAAAATGCATTTATTCCCAAATGCACTGGTAAGGACGTCCAGCTGGTCTGGATGCAGAAGACTACACCGGACACACACTACACAGCCAAAGGTTAATAAAGCTAAGGTACAAACTTAAAACCACATTTGTTCTTTAAATAGTTCACCAGATAAGGTGATTTTCCACCAAATTAGCAGCAGATTAATTATCAAGGTTCTGCTGGCTTGTCTGACATGAAACCTGCGCTGCTTGAGGAAAGGAAGAACTTTCACACAAGGGTGCTAGAGAACATGCAGTTGGGGAGCCCTGCTACCTTGCTGTTAGTCAGACAGAAGAATGCCCCCCTTCAGCATAAACTCCAGTTCAGCTAGAACACTCACCCTAACAGTCTCTGCCAGGTTCCCTAAATACCATCTGTAAGAACAATCAGTAAGCAGAGAACTGGGTGCATTTAGTCTTCCGTGTGCTTTTAGAAAGCTCTTATGCTGCAGTTAGTACCTAGACCAGGTAAGTTGTGACAATCCATTTCCTTGGCACCTAACAGGCACTCGTGCCCATGTGAAAGAGCATGTAGGTCGTTCTGTTCAGCTCCAAGCAAGCAAAAAACACTCTGCAAGCATAGGATGATGATAAAACCAAAGGGAGTTTTGATGTTAACTTTGACCAGCACAAAAGCAGACCCTTTTTGTTAGAGATTCCATGGTGAAATTAAATTGGCCTCCTGGGGCTCCTGCTGCCCCTTGTGGGTAAATTCAGGTGTGTTTTAGTCTTTGCCTAAGCCTAAGGTTTTAACTACAGAGTTTTACCTTTATTCTCTGATATAATTCCTTCCTTAGGTACTTTGCCAGTATCTTCCTTAGAGTTTAATGTACCATCTTCCATCTCACATTGGCAGGACTCCTCAGCTCTCTCTCCAAGTTCATCAACAGAGAGGTTTATATATTTGTAAAACATTACAGTGAAATAAACGGGAGGGGCCAGTTGTCCAGGTTGACTGACTGGTTTATTAACAAAAAGGAAGGCGAAAACAAGAGGAAAATCAAAACAGAGTAACCTAAGTGGAGGAACTAGGAGGGGGAGTAGCCCTCTCCAGACCCAAAGGCGAGAGGCTTCCTCTCTCAGCTTCCACAGGTGATGTGCTGAGGAGCTAAGCAAAAGCCTGAGGGGGGGGGGCATCAGTTTTTATACCCCCTTAAGTCCCTGATTGGTTGGTCCCAGTTGGTCCTGCTGATTGGAGGAAGCTTTCCCGCTCGTTGGATGGTGATTGGCTCGCTGTCTAGGTCCTCCTTCTCCCCTCATGGCTCGATGCCTGATTGGATCCAGGTTTCAGTCGAAGGGCAGAAGGGGATTGGCTGATCCTGCTGTCTTTTCCTAGATTAAAGGTCCCCTCTGATGTAGCTCGGGGCCTGGTGCACCACACCGCCACCTCCTGTTCACTCCTTATACTTACAATACTTATGCACCCCTACATTAAGAAATCCCAAAAATCCCCATTAAACACCCCTACATTAAGAAATACCCCAAAAATCCCCATTAATCACCTCAAGGAGAACTTGCCTAACTTTAACTATAACCTTGAACTGAACTGTCTTAATTAACACCGTACATCCCGCAAACTCCGAAACCGCCTAAACTACTAACAGCTTCTTAACAACTTTACAACTTTTATAAAAACTCTTATAACAACAGTGCTTTAGTAACTGAAAAAGTTAATAGCAGGAGGCAGTTTTGTATGTAATGCGGTCTCTGCACCATCATTGTTTATCTCTTCTGAGGGAACCTGCAGTAGCTGTTGTAAATTCACACAGCAGAGGAATACATCCTTTCCTGCTCTGGCTACACCAGAAGATAAAGGGTGGCTGGCTGGAAAAAAGGTGAAGATACAGGAATAACCGTAAGTGAAGTGGTCAAGAAGCTAACAGCATTTAGTGTGCTCAGACTGAGAGAAGAAACAATTTTATCTGCATCAAGGGTTTTGAAGAATTGATGTATAAAATACAGATTTTAAAATTTAGGAGTGCTGCAGCCTGACAGCAGAACAGTAAGCACCATACCCATGCTTACTAGAAACACAGAGATTATCTTGGCAGAGAATTATCAGTCTTTCTACAACCATGAGCAACCTTTAGAACAATTTTTGAAGGAAAGAATAATTAAGACCTAAAGGTAAGTAAAAAATTATGTGGATAAAATGATTAGGGCAAACTTGGCTGGTATCTCTTGTTGATTTCCCAGGCATAACTTTTTTACCTGGATGCTAAACTGTCAAGCTAACTTGTTAAACCAGGTTGATTTGATCACTTGTGATGATTCTTGTCTTGGACTGGACAAATACCCTTAGAACTGGGTATCAAAGTGAATAAGGAGCCAGCACAAGACAAGCCGGGCAAGGAGTTTCTGAGTGGGAAGGAAAATAATACTGGCATTCCTCAAGGTGTTGTGCCTGATAATCTTAAAGATTTTATTACCATGGCACAGGTGAGAAAGTTCTGAAGTCTTGTCAGCATGAAAGAGGGATGGAATATTAAAAACACTCCATACTACTGGTGCCTAAAGCAGTGCAAATAAGGTGGCAGTTTTTGGGCAGAATACAAGCTATATATGAAAGTAGAAGCTATTTGGAGGTTAGATGTCAAAAGCAAACAGTTAATTAGGCTTCTTTGTTAATGATACAGAAAGAAAAGCACTTCTGGAAGTTCAGTCTTACTACTTGATAAAATTTATCTGGCATGAATCTCCTGTGGGAGGTGTCTCATGCACTCAAAAGGTAGCTGTGAAACCTACTGTTCAGTCAGCTAAAGCTGTGTCAGATTAGCCTGACCTTCAGAAGAGTGTCTGCTCCAAAAAGGCCATCCATAGCTCTGAGAAGGCTGCAGCAAGGAAGGAATGAAGATAGTGGTTGATCATATCATGACAATGATGGAATGCTTGTGAAAAAGGCAAACAGATACTTTATGTACCCAAAAAGGTTTTTCTAAAGCAGAATACTGACTTATTCCCAGGCATGTATAACCAGAACTCATCCGTGTGCTGTTCAAGAGACCTGTACTCAAGGAGGAAGAACTCAAGACTGCATGGGTAGAGAAAGCTGCAACCATTGTTGGGAGAATGGAAAATATATTTATTAACACCACCTAATGGAACTGGGCTTGTTTTGCCTCACAGAGTGAAGGTTGATGGGGCCTCTGTTGCCTTTTTAAATGTATCATAGCAAAAGAAGAGCTTTTAAAATTCTTAGTATGATGTTGGTGAAGGATCATAGTCTGGTTAAGGATAAATTCTAATTCAAAATATGAAGTTCTGAAACTATCAGAGCTTTTGATACTGGGCAATGACCATTTTCAAAATGTTGCTTGATATGTTCGTAATCAGGGTTTTTTTGGTTTGGGTTTTTCTCTGAGAGAAATATCGTAGTGAAGGGTCCTACGGAAACGAGAATTTTGCACTATTATTAAGACCCTTATAATGGGATCTTGCTATCTCCTCTTTATTTCTGGTTCAAGCTTCAATATTGTACCTTCTCCAGCACGTTCGCAGTATCTGTCTATTAAAGAAGTTTTAAAGGTTATTTTCTCATAATGGGTGAGTCTTCTTGAGCTGCTAGTCTTGCCTGAGAAACACTTACCAGCAGCTTACTCCCAGAAACTCCTGTGCCCAAGAGGCAGGATGTCAGGGGAGTTCTGATGCTCAGTATACATAAATAGCAAGGTGACATTAGATAGACATTAGAAATCCTTGATAGGCAGTAAACTGGTACTTGTCTGTGACAACATAAATATAAGGGTGAACTTCCAATCCTTTTAGCTTCTCCTTTACCCTAACAGCCAGGAGTTGCTTTACAGATCAGCCTGTGTTGGAAGCTGAATGAGTGAATGATGTTTCTGGACTGGTTGCAAACATGCTGACTTGTGGCCATCAGTAAGAATCAGCCCCACTAGTCTGGGTTCAGCGTGTAAGAGGTACTTCCTTTTGTGCTGGCATTTCTACAGCATCCTTAGGTAGAAATTTGCAAGTGCAAATAAAGTGGAGGGAAGAAAAGGAGCATATAAAAATTTTACTTTGAGGAATTGCAACTCAGTTCTTTTCATGAGCTTTTAAAGATCTTCGTTTCAGTGATACAATTTGATTAAAATCTAACATACAGACAGATTAGAGTTGTGAACTTGAAGTGGTTGCCACAGATCAGGACTGTCTTCTCCTGGAAATACAGTCCAGTTGATCCTCTCTCCTAGTACAGAGTAAGTCAAGGATTTGCAAAGATAAAAAAGATGAAGGCAGACTCTTCTTAAGAACCCTTTCTCTGAAAGGAAGGGTGAACGGGATGAGATGCAACACAACAAATCACTCAGTTCACTGTTGTTTTCCCACCATCCTACTCCCAAGGATCATGGAGACATGGGCAAGTGTGTCTTGCCACTGGTAGGATGAAGGTCCTGTAAGAAGGATGCCAAAATGCTATTTACCTCGCAATTTTTGGTCTGACTCTATGAAAAGGAGAGGATGTAATAGAGTTCTGAACCATGAGGCCATATAATGGCTGGGCTCTCAAGTTTTCCAGTGGTATTCTTGATGGGTCCATCATTGATGCAAACATCTCCGTGTACGTATTGGTGGCACGGTGACAGGACTTGTCCTCTGACCAGTAATGAAGGCCTAAAGTAGAGTTTGGAGAATACTTCTTTATCCTCTCTGCACCACCATTTTCTGTGCAGAAATGTAAAACCTTCTTCCTGTTACATGCTTGTGAGATTCATAGAAACTCTCAGATACGCTCCTTCTCCACCTCATGCGACTCAGGCTCAGCTCTTACTCATGCAAGGACGAGTGCCGGTGAAAATGTTGTCATATTTAGATTTATCTTTGTATGGCTTAATAAGTGCTGTGGTAGTGCAGGTTGCTCAGAATTGCTGTTGGGGGCATTATGAGAATGCAGTGAACTTTTGCAGCTTTACTAGAAAGTAGGGCAGGAGCAAAGAGGCAGCAAGAAGCAGCTCTGCAAGGCAGTAAAGAGGTGTGAGACTCCTCTGCGGGGGCTCTTCCTCACTGAGTCATCTGAGAGCTGTACTCCCACTTTTCATTTGAAAATGAACCTCCACCCCTCCCTCGACTGTAGTTGTCCCTAACAGTGTTGGCGTCACTTTTACACCTTTCTCTCACAAGCATGTGTGGGTGGTGCTAGCTTTGCACATGAAAACACTGACTAGTGCTCAGCCTTGCTCTTTTGTTCTGGTCGTGGTCACCATTTGAGACTCTTTCTTTTATACTGTCAAAAATGTTTCCACCATGGCAAACCTAGGGATGGAGACTGCTGCGAGGTGAGGTGCTCCTCCTAGCACCTGTGGATATCCACCACAGTGGCTAACACTAGCCAGCAGAGACACAGGGGGAAGGTCTCTGCTCTGGAGTTCTAGCAACTGCCTCGCTTTTTAAACACCCGTGAGACAGTCTTGCATTACGTGTGAAATGAATCCATCAAAAGCGATGACAGGGGAACATGGATCAAACTGCCAGATGGAGAAAAGGCATATTTACAAGACTCCTTGCTAATCATACTGAATGTTTAACAGGGGAGCACAGTGACTCACAGAAGGGAGCTGCTCTTCTGTCCTCCATGCAGGTGTACTGATGGTAACAGCATACTGCCACCCTTTGTGGGTGGCGGCTCTTTGAAACATGAAAGGAAGGAGTAAAAAGACCTGGAAATTTGAATTCTAGAATTACTTCCCCTTAGGTTAATTCAGTCCTTCAGGCTTTCCATTGTCTTCCTCAGGACTGAAACAAACATTCTGGTTCTACAGCTGAATGTGACGGCCAAGTCACAACTTGACAAGTCTGGCACTACCCAGAGTCAATGGCCTGAGTCCTAAATCCTGACTTCAGGCACATCCCTTGCAGGGAATGGCCTTTCAGGGATGTGACAGAGGTGACCTCACAGCCACCTTCCAGCCATGGGCTCCTGCTGCCCATGAGATCCACGTAAAACATCAACTTGTACAGAAAATCGTGCTATGAAAAGCCAGTGTCCATAAAGGAGACAGAGGAGTCCTGCAACTTTATTTGAATAAGGGGAGAGTCCACTGGGGCACATGCCTACAGGGTTTTTCTCTCAAGGTTTCAGAGGGCACAGCCTCCTTTCATCCTAAACTCTGGGCCGCATGTTGCCCTCTTCCTTTCCCCATTGGCTGAGGTACTAGAAAGGTACAGCCTTCCCGAACCACCTACCACATATTCCAAGTTTGAACCTGTCCTTTCCCCAGAAAGTTCAGAAACTTAGGCTTGTGTGGACCCATATGTCTGTTTCAGAAGTCAAACTGTCCGGGTTCTGTAACAAATCTGTGGCTTGAAGTTGGTAGAGACATTAAGACCCATTTCAAAGATGTTAACACCCATACCCTCACCAAACATGGAACTGTTTGTAAAGACATTAGCACACACCTTTCCTATCAAACTCATGTAAACCTGTAATCTCTTGGAAAGTTCCTGAATGGTGCTTAGCGTTTATGGATCGAATCCTTTATAAAGATTAGAAGCAGTGAGTCGAGGCATCTCTAGAGTCACAAAATCCTGCTTCTTAACCCAAGGCCATCTGCTGTTAGAATGGGCACACAGGGAGCAGGAAACAAAACTTGGCCCGTCACTCCTGCACAAACAGGATGCAGCAGCAACACACCCAGAATGGTTTAACATCTCACCTGAAAAATGAGTCAACAGATCAGCATTTACAGGAGTGAGCAGAAATTTTCTGTTCCCAGGACAACAGCACTAAGCAAGGCTGAAAAGTGATGTTTTCTATTATTGTGGAAATGCAGTCTAGTCTGCAACATCCAGCATGGAGTCAGGCTGATTTCAGCATTGCAGACAGAGCTGACTTAATCAATGATAGTTTAATATCCTTCTCAGTTGCTGTTGTCACGGTCGCTGCTTCATCTTAGCAGGCACGTCACAGCCCAGTCCATCTTAGGCCAGTATGGTTCCTTCAAGGATGAGTCCCTTTCAGATGTACTCACCGCAAAAAATGGTGTCACATGTAAAGACCAAGATGAGGGTTGCAATATCCAGCATGAAAAATACACAGGAATTCAGTGGTAATTGGAGAGCTATTTCTGTCCACAAATGTTTCATGGGTGGTTTTGGTGTTTTTTTCTAAACTGTAAAAATAGAAGGCATGATGCTGAAGAAAGACACGCTTGTTTTAGGCACTGGAGAAATTGTGCAGCAACAATTAGCCTTTATGCAAAGATTGATCCTTAAGTAGGGAGGTATGGGTCTCTTGACTTTTCCAAGGAACTTTGACTTTTCCACAGGAGGTTTTGTATTTATAAGTGATTGTTCCTGCTCACACAGAAAACTTCTGTCTCTTCATCTCCTTCCCTGGAGACTTCTGAACTTGTCATCAACCTGATATCCCAGTCAGAGGAACACTTTCCCACTGTGCAATGAAAATTTATCAGCTTGTCCTTCAGCATGTCTCAACAACTCAGAGATTATTAACTCATCTTTCAAGTGATTAATACTTCTGAGTGTTTGAGAGGCATAACTCTGGTACTTGTGAGGTGCTGAGAGGCCACGGAAAAGAAGACAGAAAGGGAATGCAAAGCATGACAGTTTGGATTGAGGGGCAGACTAACACTGCTCTATTTCGAGTCCTGTACCCACTCCACCTGGGTCCCATTTTATCTGGCCTCTGTAGCCCCGCAACACAAACAGCGAACAGCCCCTTTTAATCTCCTGCCTTTGTATAACAATCGAGATCTTTGGATTCTCAAGGGAGTGCATCTGAGAAGAAGTCATTTCACTTAGAGCTGCCTAATTATAGCCACGTTGACAGCCACAGTTGTAACTCCTCTGCTAAGGGATTTTTAGTATTCATCGGTAGGCACTTCATTGGTTGCTGCAGAGTACCTGTCACTCATGATAATTACTAATTTGTTTTAACTTGCCTCAGAAACATTCCTAGAATTTATGGCTGTGCTGTGAGTTGATGCAGGCCTTGTTATTCCAGCTTTGCCTTCTACTATGACAGAGGTATGGCAGAAATTCAACATATATAGTCATCATGCCTTGTCTATAAGTGATACACTAAGAAAATGCATGACCCCAATGCATACGTGTTTACACCATGTACAACACCAAGCAGCACTATGAAATCACTCCTAGGATTGCTTTTGTGGCTCTGCCTGCATTTTGAACGTACACACTGCTCGGTGTGTGTTTATAATTTTCCAGAAAAGCTGGTCTGTCTGTCCTTGCATGTATGACTGAGGCATAATAGGGCTGCTGCATTCAAACACAGTCAGGTCAAGCAAAGAAGAGCAAGGCAGGACAAAGGATAAAGGCTATTTCACAGCCAGGCAGACATGGGTCCAGTGCTTTTGTCCAAAAGCTCTCATATCTTGCTCCTAAACTGACCCTGACAGCCTTGCAGAAAGCAAAGTTGCTTCAGAAGATTGTCATACCCCCTATTACAGCAGGGGCTGGCCATAACACTGCTTTACGGGAATGCATTGGGGCCAGTAAAGAGCATCCAGATCATGTAAAACACAAGGCAAGGGTAGCATAAATACAGAAATCTGTGCTCTAATAAAAGGCTAATGTTCTAACCATAAAGTTGGGAATTAAGTAAAATATCCCTTCCCACCTACCACATACTGCATGGCAAGCCATGCTTCACCCCAGCCTGCACACCAGGACTTCTCCACAGCATGTCCCTGCCATTGCCCAACAAGCCACCCCAGCAACTCTGATGCCTGTGAACTGCTCCCCCACAAGCCTCCCCCTCCACTTCCCACCCAGCTTTCTGCCTCTCATGGATATTGGGTGGCTTTTTAAGTCATGATGAGCATGAAAGAAGCTTTCCAGCTTGGTCCAGTAGAGCTCCTTCCCCATTTGTCTCTAATTTCTGCACCCCTGTAGTGCTGAGCCATGGCCATCAGCCTGGAAAATAGAGTCTCTGTGAACTTCCCTGAATGCCCCATGCATGACAGAAGGGGATTTACATGCAACACCTCAGCTCTGCTGTGCTACTGCTCTCAGGAGAGTCCCCCAAGCATGTATCATAAATTGCTCTGAGTGTGCCTGAGTTGTGATTTTTTTCAGCTTGGGTGCCTGTTACCCCTGTGTCCATCCTGACAGGAGGTGGTTTCCTTGCATACCCTGCTCCAGGTCCTGAGCTTTTGGAAGTGCCCTGGGCACCTCTGTTTAGTCACATCAATTCCAACAAGAGGATCATGACATTGTTCACAGGCTGGGCAGGGAGGGGTCCCTGGCAGGGAGAGCAGGGTTACTAAGCATGTGGGCTGCCCCAGTACAGTGATTCTGCCCAGATCAAGATTTCCCTCTGCCCACACCAGTCCTCTGCAGGAACACCTGGGCTATAATCCCCACAGAGACCAGCCTAAAAGTCTGAAGCATGGTAGCCATTAAGAACTTCTGAGTTTAGAAGAGGTTCACTCATTGTGTCATATTACAGATATGCTATTAATTATTTTGAGTGGGTATTGAAGCAGTAAGACTCTGTGTGTTCCCTGCAGGAGAAGGCTGCTCTAGCAGCACTGCTCTGGCTTTTGATGCTATTGTTTTAACTCAAAGACCCATCATACAATCAGTTCTGCTACTGGTCCTTGAATCCAAACAATTTCCCTTCCATCAAATAGAAAGTTTATTTGATGAACAGACAGATGTTTCAAAATGTGACCTTCCCAAGGTGAAGTACTCAGTGGATGTATTATTTATTAGTTTTCAATTTTTCCACAGGCAGACATGTCTATTCTGTCAGGAAGGTTAAACAAGAAGATGTTTAAAAATTCATTTAAGTGCAAATGCAGTCCTTACTAGTGTAGTAATTCTTTCTCTTAACTACACATTTAAGAGCAAGAAATGCTTATACAGAAAGATAAATGATAGCTTGTCTGAGGCAGGACTGACAGCTTGTAGATATCCACTGCTGGCTGCAGGTGCAGCGTAAATGGTTTCCAGCCCTTTCCTTGGGCTCTCTTGCCATCTATCTGCTCTCTGAAATGGGACTGTCCTTTAAGTGTGGAGTACCTCAGTTTGTCTCAGCATCTAAGCTCAGGTTCTTTGGAGGGGACGGCACTGAGGTGCTCAGAGCAGCTCCAGCCACGCCAGCTGGCCTTGCAGGGCTCTTGTTAGGTGAGCCAGGGCCTTGTGCAGGGGTGCAAGTGGAGGAAAGGCTCTTCATTTTGGAAACATTGCTCTTCTTTCCCTCTGGGGTAGGAGCAGAGGTCACCTTGGAGGTCACTTGCAGGCTTGTCTCTTCTGGCTCCTAAGGATCTTGATACCTGAGTGTGGCTAATTCACAAGATTCTCTTTTCTTCCAGACCAGTGTAGCTTAAATTTTTCCAGATTGGCTAAATAATATTTCCAACAGATGCAAGCAAAAATCCCACTAGTGGATTATGGCAAAGTAGAACAATTTGCTGAGAAATTAGTTCATTTGATTGGAAGTAGTACATTATGTGCTGTAGTGAACCCTTTAGAACTAGAAAAATGTGCATGAATAATGTAAATAAGAGCAGCATTTTGTACTCATCTTTCTGGGAAAATCAGTCCTGACAGCTTGTTAGATTTGCCTCTTCTGGCTATTTATGATGGTGACTTAGAAACTCTTCCTGATGGAGTGTTCAGTCAAGTAAAAAGGAAGAATAAAACCAGCATAGGCTCTTACATGTTCTGTTATAAAAACTGACAGTGCCTGGCCCTAACACAATGTGTTATTCTCCCATGCCAAACTGGGGCTGGGCCCTATACAGACTTTGTTCCTGAGCTCTGGCTGCCAACACCATCCTCCCATTTACACTGTGTAACACAGAATCATTAACATATGCCAAGCAAGTTAAAATTCCTTCATAATCAGGAGTAATCAGTAACACAGGATAAAAATAGTAAGTAAAAACTGCAGCACAAGTGATAAAAATAGCCTGACTGAAGCAGTGAAGATGGAAGACAGCAGAGCTTGTGGCTGCAAGACCAGGACCTCAGAGTCCTCCTCTTCCTCTGCCTCCCACATGCGCATTTATAGTCTCAGTGCAAGGTGCCATTAATACCCCATGGACCATGAAGCAGGGGTTTCTGCACCAAGGAAGGGATTATTCTGTAAGCTCTCTAGACCCTAGAAGAAAGGGCAGGTTTGATAGTGTTTGCATAGCAGGCATCACAGCCCAGCTCCCCCTCTCAGTTTTGGCCCCCAGCAGCGTCCCTGCACGAGCAGCCAGGCTCTGAGTCTGACTAGTCCAGCACATCTTTTTCACACCCGCATCACCTCCTTATCCCTTGGCGAGAGCCACCCTGGTGCACGCTGGCAGGTGAGCGATCCCAGGTGCTGCACTGGGGAGCAGTGAGCCCCTCCAGGTGCCTGCAACACAGCACCCCGACAGGGTCAGCACTCGCAGTCCTGGTGCAGCACTCCTCTCCCTCAAAGCCCTCTCAGATGAATCAGCAGCACTCTTGAGCATGAAGCACTGTCCTCTGGCACTCCCAGAGCCCACTGCACAGTCTTCATCTTGCCGCTGGAGAAATGTGGTGGCACTGCCACATCCTGCTGTTTGGGCCCATCAGTCTTTGGGAGCTGCACGGCCTGCAGAGGTCATATCCCCGGGGGCACAGGAAGGAATGCCTGGCTTTGTGTCTGCACTGCAAGTGAAACATGGTTAGCAGGGCGTGGAAGATGTAGAGACTTCCAGTCCTTTCCAGTTCTTTCCCACATTCTTAGACTGGGTGTGTAGAAAACGAAGAAATTAAGCACCTTGCTCTGCTATTTTTCCTCTCCTGTGACCCAGGCGACAGGGAATAAGTGTAGTGCCCATGATATACTCTTATTACCATAGTAACTCAGCCAGGAGCTGATGATTGCACAAGTAGATGCCAAAAGGGAAAGACTGCCTAAGGAATAAATCAGCTCTCTGCTAAATAGGTGCAGCGTCCCTATCTGCACTTGATATGCCTCAGAAGGCAGTGAGATTCTTCTGGCACACAGTGACAGCAAATTACACCTTAGGTCTAAGTCTGTGCTTGCAAAGTAATCTTCCCAAAGGATCTAACATTTTACACCTAAACAAAAAATTACCCACCCCTTATTAGAAGAGGATGATTTTCAGCAAGGGTCTGCACTGCCTTCTGCATTTCTCCCATTTCCTTTGAAGCAAGGACATGGGGTGCAGCTCCAGCTGTGCCACCTGTAAGAGCATAGGCATGTCTGCAGTTCTCCATAACAGCAGCTGCTCCATGCAAAGAGGAGGCCAGCACTGATGTTTCAGCTTAGTGAGAGCAGCTGGAGCCTCCAGGCACAGGATGCCCTTGGCAGCAGAGTGTCTAATATCCAAAATCCCTGCTCTAGTTCTGGTGCTCTGGGATGAGAAGGCCTTAGAACAAACTGTGGTGATGAGACAGCCCCTTGCTCTGGGCTATACCATCTACCTGAAAACCTCACAACAGCAGCTGGTGTTTCATGCTCTTGCCATCACTGTGCTCCGTGGGGTCTAAAATCACTGGCGGACCAAGGCAAGTAAGGACTGAAATACAAAGAAGTCAGACAGGTACCAAGGCCATCAAAGGGACATGTAGCAGGGGAAGGATTTGAAGGCTCACGTCTCAGGTGGATATAGTATGAGTCCATAGGTGATCTCAGGGTCACGCATCCTTTTCTAAAACAAGATCAAAGAGGGCGACTCCAAGTACATGGAGTTTTCCTTCAGATTTTCTTCTTAGTTTTGCCTTTTGGGTAGTAATCTTTATACCAGCATTGAAACTGCTGGTCTAACATTCACCACTGTTATTCAGGGCCATAAAATTTCTGCTTAGTATCCAAGGTGTGAGAGGGACACAGAGGAGTAGGATTAGACTATTTTGGCAGTCATGGACACCACGACTCTGTGAAGGCAACATTAGATAGTGACCACCCTTCAAACTCCATTCTTCCCAACAGCCCAGGACACCTCCTTTGGTAAGACAGAAAAAAACATGTCCATCACTGATATGATATTATAGTGGGAAGTAGTAAAGTCCTGCCACACAATCCTGCCTATTTGGATAAAAATGTTTCAGGAATATTTTCATAACCTTTCCACCAAGTGCTGTTAACAGGTACAAGTGTAAGGCTCAATTATGCAAGGTTTCCACTTAAAGTTTCTGGTCAGCAATAGCTCAAGCTCCTCTCTACCCCTACCTAGAAAGCTGCAAAAGGAAAACCTTTTATTGAGTCCTGAAGCTGCACCAAAACCAAAAATATATATATTGTGGAGGAGAGGAGAACTGGTGCGTTCATTTGGGAACACACAGAACATAACTCATGTAGATGAGCTATATATATATTTATAGATATGTGTGTGTGTATATATATCTGCCTATTTGTGCATATAAATCCTGGGAGATCTCTCCCCTGCTGCTGTGGATAACAAACCTCTGTCCTCTCGGGGTATGAGGTGGCAAGGCTACCTGGGCTCCTGTCTCCATCTCACACTTTTCTCTGTCTTTGACCCATAAAGGCACCTGCTGACATTAACAACCCATGTGAGCAGAACAACCAAAATGCTTCACTAGGAGGCCAGAAGCAAGTATAAAAGAATCCTGCCACTGGGTCTTCCTGAGCTTTACCAGCAGAGAGCAACAGGTGACTGTGCTGCTGGCCCATTGCTTCAGGGCCGATACTGGAGCCAGGGACATGCCACAGGGCCAGGCTGGGTCTCAGCACACAAAGGACAGACACAGACTTCCTGGATAGCCTCTCCTGCTTCCAGTGCTAGCCACTCATGAAAACCGGAGCCCAAAGGCATTGCAATCATTGGGGCCCTGAAGAACTCTGACAGGGCAGAGGCTTGTTTCAGGGGGGCTGCTTGGGGGAACCCACAAAACATCCCCCAAAGCATAGACTATGGCTGCAGCAGGCACATCACTGATAGTCACACCAAGAAGGAAGATGTGCTTGGCCAGAGCCAAGACAGCCATCCCAGTGCTGCCACTGCAATCGGACAGTGTAGTACATATGCTGAAAAATAAGAGTATACTGGAAGATGGGCCTTTCATTTCCCTGCACCTAAGCTGCAAGGAGGCCATTTCTACTTGAAAGGGAACTGAATAAATGAACTGCTGCTTCGGTTACAGGAAAAATTAATAGTGTTGTCATAAATCTGTCCACAAATCTCAATGACAGTTGCAGGAGACTATTAGAATTTCATCTTCCTTGTCTCACACCTGTGTTTCTGGGTAGCACACACCACTTGTAAGCCTGAGAGTGTTCACCACCCAAAACGTACCAAGCAGAGTATGTAAGTTCCAGGTAAATTGAACTCAGATGAACAAAGACACAAACCTTTTGACTGAGTGCACACATCACAGAAATAAAGAGAGAAATAGTGTCAGTCTGGTCTGTGCTCAGGTCAGAGGATCTCCTAAGGAAGATCCCTGTTTCATTCACCTCCCTCTTTAACAGACACAACCCTCTTGCCTTTCTCCTGGACTTAACCATTTTTTTTCTTATGTTTCCTGCATCTTGAAGGAATCCACCTCCACTACATAGCAAGGAGGGTTTGTTTCATACAGATCACCAACAAAATCTGAGCCTGCACAACTTGCAGAGTTCCTACCTGGATGAAAAACACTGTCTCTGAGTGCTTATTGCACATGTGTGAAACACTGGTGAGCCATTGATCTACAGCAGTCAGGAGGTGATGACAGGGGAGAGCAGACACTCCTGATAGCCACTGCTGGCTTTCATAGCAAAATCTGAGGGGAAAATAAGCAAGTAAGTAAAGTATAGTAAATAGTGACAGTGAAGAGGACCCTTGTCCTCTGGCAGTACAGCTCCCATGATGGGACATCCAGTCAAAACCAGACTTGGGCAACTTACTTTGAAAGCTAATGCATTATTTTACCTACTGTTCTCTTGAGATACTAACGTGAAAGTACTTGGGGGAATGCCTTTATTATGAGGCTTATGTATAAAAATCTTGTTGCAAGGAAGAGCCTTGTTGCAAGGCTGGCTGGCCAGCTCATACCTCCATTCCCACTGGGGTCAGACACCAATAGGTGTAGAGTGTGTCCAAACCCCCAGAGCACCTGCCCCTTTCTCTTTGCTAAAATCTCTTTACAACAGGACAAACCAAAAGGTGATACATGCCGGTCCCAAACTTGTTTCTAAAATATTAATGGAAACAGAAAACGGGGTCAGAGACAATGTTAGAGCTTTGTATGTGACAGCCTGCACTTAAGGAATCATACCGGAAAGAGTCCAGGGCAGAGGAAAGATGAAAAGGAGAAGAAAGTAGAGATAAAAGTCAGTGGAGCGGCTGGAGTGTGTGCTAATGCTGGGGGAGACTCTGCAGCTAATGATGAGATGACAGTGTGCGAAGAGATTTGAAAGTGGAAGCCGAACTGGGAAGTCAGATGAAAAGCTGGAAAAGGCAGGTGCCTTTTCCACACAGAAGTGTGTGTGATCATGGAAAATAGTGTGGAGAGAGAATGAAAGTGGGAACAGCAGAACAGAAAGGTTTTCTGAAAGGAGAAGAGGCATCTGTCTGCTCTACCAGGCTCAAAGGAAAGCAAAAGGAGTCAGTGGCATCTCAGCCCTCTCTGCAGCAGGTGGCTTGTAGGCTCACTCACCACCAAAGCTCTGGGGAGTCACAATTAAATGCAATGAAGTGGAATAAGATAGGCTGGAGCATTGTACACACACATGGCAGTGTGTGAAGTCTGGAAGGTAGTTTCTAAATCCACCTGGAATTTGTTCCTCTGATCTGCAAGGAAAATTGTGTTCACAGACCTGCTAAGAGACAAAAAATGAAAAAGCTCACGTTTACTATATAGTGGCAAAACATTGAATTCTGTAGCAGCAGGGGAAGGAGCTGTGGGTTGCCAAAGCCCTGAGACAGATCGAGTGTAAGCCTCCAGCCCTGGACCTTCTACCCTTGGGGCTCTAGGCATCCCAGGAGCACTTCTGTCAGGGTAGTGTTCTTAGGAATCATCTTCCTTCTCAAGTGTGAGGACTTTACGATCTCTCCACAGCTGTCTGCAGGCTGTTTTCTGAGGAACAGAGGGCACTGAGACATTGTGTGTACTTTGTTTTCAGCAAGGCCATCTTAGGTGTGTGGAACTGGCTATTTAAGCACCCACACCCTGTCCTTGCACTGATTGTCAGCCCAGTTGGTTATGCTCTGCTCTCTGCTCCAGCCCCACGTGAGAGGGAAACTCAGCCCTTGAGGTCTTTCCTTGCACAGGGGTAACAAAGATGTCTCCCTCCAGGCCATGCACTGGGATCTGCAAAGGGCCTGTTTCCATTAAAACCAACAGCAACCTGCCTTTGGGACAGACTCTGAGCTTCCTTATTCCCATCTCAAATGACAATGGGAGCAGGAGAGGTGTGGGCCAAACACAACTGGAGAGCCAAATGCCTGCATCCCCAGCTCTTCTTTCAGGCTCCATAGCTCTGCAAGCCTGGGTCACGGTGGTGGGTTAACCCTGGCTGGCCACCAGGTGCCCACCAAAGCCACTCTATCACTCCTGTCTTCAGAGGGACCGAGAAGAGAAAATACAATGAAAAGTTTGTCGATTGAGGTAAGGACAGGGAGAGATCATTCAGCTGTTATTGTCATGCGCAAAACACACTCAGCTTGGAGAAATTAACCGAATTTATTACCAATCATATCAGAGTAGTATGAGAATTAAACCCAAATCTTAAAAACACATTCCCCCCACCCCTCCCATCTTCCTGGGCTTAACTTTATTCCTGACTGAACTTTATACCTTCTGCCAGCAGCGCAGGGGGACAGCGCAGGGGAACAGGGGATGGGGGTTGTGGTCAACTAATCACACATTTTTTCTACCACAGCTTCTTCATCAGGGAGAGGACTTCTTTCCCTGCTCCAGTGTGGGGTCCTTCCCATGAGAAACAGTTTTCCATGAACTTCTCCAGTGTGAGTCCTTCACATGGGTTGTAGTTCTTCACAAACTGCTCCAGCGTGGGTCCCACCACAGGGTGCAGTTCTTCAGGCACAGCCTGCTCCAGTGCAAGTCTCCCATGGGATCGCAAGTTCTGCCAGCAAACCTGCTCTAGCATGGGCTCCTTTCCCCATAGGTTCACAGGTCCTGTCAGGAGCCTGCTTTAGCATGGGCTTAACACAGGATCTGAGCCTCCTTCAGGCATCCCCCTGCTCTGGTGTGGGATCCTCCACAGGCTGCAGGTGGATATCTGCTCCACCATGGGCTGCCTCACCATGGTCTTCAGCATGGACTGCAGGGGAATCTCTGCTCCAGTTCCTGGAGCACCTCCATCCCCCCTCCTTCACTGACCTTGGTGTCTGCAGAGTTATGGCTATCACATAATCTTATTCTGGTCTTCTCTGGCCACAACTGTTTCTGCGCAAAAACATTTTTCTCTTATTAAATACATCATCCCAAGGGTGCTGCCATCATCACTGATGAGTTCGGCCTTGGCCAGCCACTGGTCTACATAGAAGCCACCTGGCATTGACACTTTGGGACACAGAGGAAGCTTCTAGCAGCTTCTCACAGAAGCCAACCCCTATAGCCCCCCTTCCCCACCCATCCTCCCCAAAACCCTGCCACATAAACTCAATACATTCATTTCCTGGATCGGGAGTCCAGGACATCCAGTGGTGGCTTTTCCACCATCAGGGAGTGTAAAGAAGAGTGAATGGAGGTACATCCCTTAAGGCCAAATGTCTCATAGTGGCCAAACCCACAGAGAGGTTGTATTTTGAACATGTCCCATCACTGCCCATGAGTTAGCCTCTAGTGTGGCATTCCATGCTGGTGGCCATGAGGAATCCCAGGCACTCACCAGTTCAGGTCTTCCCATCTCAGCTTGGGATGCTGTTGCCCACTGTCTGTGAGACATCAAGGACTCAAAGATTCCTGCCTTATCTGTGTACTGGCACCCTTCACTGATGCTCCAAAACTTCCCAAATATATATAAAAGCAACTCAAGTCCAAGGTTTCAGCAGTATGAGTGATGGGAACCTGACAGTATGTTTAAGCTCCCTCCTGAGTGAATCATACACATGTAACTGCTCTGAAAGATCTAGTAGCTATGTTCCCAACATGAATATGCTTCATTAGTTGCATTTACTTTTATTTCTGTTAGACAAACGTTTCTATTTGTCTCATCACACAACACCCCCCACAAAGGAGACAAATAGCTTTTGCCAGCTTCTGTTAAGTTGTTTCATACCAGTAAAGACTAGTTATGCTGGTCTCAGGAAGTTGACCTACATCCTTTTGGCTGTTATTATCACACAGGCCAACCTCATGCTAGCTAGTTCTTGCCCTGTCTTGTTTCAGTCAATTGGCATAGTGGCTCTTTTTCCAAGGATTCACATTTCATTTGCATAAGAATGTTAATGGAGTAATTTCAGAAATAAACACCCAGCTTAACCCTGCTGTACCCTTAGGAAAAGTCCTCTTCACTGTGAAGGCTTTTTGGCATTTCCCTTCTCCTCCACTGGCTAACAAAGGCACACATGAGAGAGGTCAAGCTCCTCTTTGTGCCACTTTCAAAAACAGTGGCTTTCACAATAAGAAAACACATCCAACATTTCCTGTCTGGCTTAGGCTAAAGTCATAATTTGTCTTCTCCAGAAGGACCAAAGAAATGTAAGACCAGAGTAGGCAGGCCAGAGAATTTTACTGCTGGCAAACTTCTGAACTTTACATTCAAGGACAGTATGATTAGCACACATGGCTGGGGCAGTACCACATTCTGAGCCCTGTTTTGTACATTTTGCCTGATGGGTAGTTAGAAAAAAACACAATAGTCCCAAGAGGGGAAAATCCCAAATCTCCCTGAACAGGGCACAGAGCCCAACTGTTGGGGTTTAGGACCAAACGCCTTCTGTTTCTTGCTTTGTTCCCTGCGATTTCTGCATCCATAGCCACACGGTAGTGTGTTCCCAGTTCCAGCAAGGAAAGATTAGAAAATCTTTCTTTATCCTTGAAATAGCCTGCACCTCACTGGTTTCTGGGAGGAGGTGGTGGATGTGTGCTCAGACCCCTCCAGCTGGGCAGATATTCCAAGTGCCAGATGCCACTCTCCAGGGGGAAGGAAGCTGGTGCCTGTTTTATCCCATCCTTCACACTCACTTTCTCTTTTGCTATGAGCTGTAAAGAAAGATTGTGCTTTGTCAAGGTTAATGAGGTATTTATTCTACATTTGATCTCTCCATTTAAAGCTTAATTACTGCTCTAGAAGGCTCCAGTCCTTGGAAATCAGCATCTGTGAGTAACAGAAAGATGGAGCCCCCAGCTATTTCACACTACATGAAAGGAGCACCATGTCAGATCATGTTATGAGGCACCTCCATTATCTGTGAGTCAGTCAATCACAGGTTTTCCTCAAGCACGTGCTTCTCCCCACTGTCTTTATCCTCCTTCTTTGATGCTTCCTTTCAAGATGCTCTCCTCTCTCCCTCTTTGATGCCTGTTCGAGGACACCCAGCTGGGGTGCATGGTCTCCAAGACTGGGAGATCCTTCAGCCCCTCAGGGAAGGGTTTCCTTGCCATGAATGCACTCCCCTATTTGGTTCACAATCCACCTCCAGACATACTCTCAAGCTGTCTTCATGATGTGCTGTCTATCCTCTGGAGAGGTGCATGCCTCCCTGGGGATGCCTTCCCTGCGATATAACTATGGGCCTTGAAAGACAAGGGGAGAAGACACAGAAACCCAAGAAAAGCAAAAAGGGTCACTCCATGCAGAGCCTATGCACACTCTTCTGCAGAGGTTTCTGGCTACACAGCCTGATGCAAGGAGAGCTGGTCCCTGCTGCTGCTCCTGCTGGTGCCAGTGTCCCACACCAAGGCCTTGTATTGAGATGTCAGCATCACCTCTGACATCTCCATCCAACTTGGGTAACATGGCACAGCCAAGTCCCGTGGTGTTGCAATGAGGGAAGGGGGCATTTGAGCAAGAAAAGCAATGGAGGGCTGGGGGCAGCTCAGCTTCTGCGCTGAGAAGTTTTGGGTGTCTTTGGTGTCCACCACAGTGTGGGTGCTGCTACAGCTCATCTTCATTGTCACAAAGGAGCTGGGTGTGAGCTGCATGGTGTGGCACCCGCAGTGCAAGGAGCACCAGGGCTGGCACAACACCACAGGAGGCTGGATTTGACATTGCTATCAAGCCCCAGAAGGACCAGTACCAGATCACAGTGAATGTGCAGAAGGCACTGTGGACTGAAAGCCGCTGACACCTTCACTGTATGGCCGAGGCCCTCGGTGGCAGATGTCACCCTTCATCACGTGCACATTTCCAGCCCCATGGAACCCAGAACTAGGACACTGATGCAGTTACTGGTGGGGACCTCCAGAGGTTAGGGACCTCCAAGGGTTGGGGACATCTATGGGGACAGGGACCTCTAAGGGGTGGTTGAGGACCACAGGAGGTTAGGGAGATCCATGGGTTGGGAATGTCCAGAAACACAGAGGACATGCAGGGATGGGGTCAGGAGTGGGTGATGCGCCTGCACCACAGTGACCCTATACCAAACACCATGTTCCTCTGCTCCCCCCTGCACATGGCTGCAGGTGTTGGGAGCCCCTCTGTGGGGGTGTGTTGGGGGAACTACAACCAAAAAAGCACATCAGGTTAGAATCTTCTGCCAGGCAGGATGCAAAGCAACACAAGCCAAACCTCCAAACTTCGTCAGCACAGCAGGTTATGCTGAACTGCACTAATTAATAGCCTAAAGAGAAACCGCATCAGCATGGATGAGTACTCTCTGAATGAAGTCTCCCTGCAGAGACCTGCTTGTGCATCAGCCCTTTCTGCAGGCACTGCACCAGCTTCCAGCTCTAGCTCTAGGTCATTGTGTTGATCTCCCACACTGAGATCAGGTGCACCAGGCAGGCACCTTCATGGGGGTCAAGGAGACCTGTGGGGTCACTCAGGCTCTTAGAACCAAGATGTGCTGGGCAGGAAGCTGAATGCTCTTTTGGAAACACTTCTGTTCTAGGCCCCACAACTTCCTGAGGAGGCAGGGTAAATGGGTCAGCAGGAGGTGTGAGCAGTGACTCCTCAAGAGTCAGCACGGAACATTTTCACTGGGACGTGTTTCTGAAGTCAGGATTATGTGTGTTCTCTGAGCTTTATATAGTCACTTCTGTAAAGAGAGGAACAGTCACATGTTGAATGTCTTAAAAGATTTTAACAAGCTCTTCACCAGAAAGTTATTCTGAACAATTATGTTTTCAGTATGGCCCATGCATACACAAATATAAATTATTATATTATGATCTAAATACTGGGGTTCACTCAACAAGTCTGATTCATGGCTCTTTGCAAAACACTCTGAAGATAAGGGAGCAGTTAGGACTCATCAAACATACATAAATTTACTACAGGCAAGAGAAAACGTTTTTAAATGTATCTGCATGCCTCTTAAAGACTTGCTACATTTAAGGGGTCAGTGTCCTTCCAAGGCCTCCGCTACAATTGCAGTTATTCACAAAGAAAAAATACTCAGACTCTGTATTTCAGTTTGAGATAGCTTGGTGAAATCAAATCTACAGAATGTGTCCAACTTGACTTTTCAGAGCTTAATTTTTAACATTTGCTTTGATATAACATAGTTGTTCTATTGGTAGTTTAGCCCAAATTGATTTAAAATTTCTTGGTTACCTAAAGAACAAATAAAGAGAACAGCAACCAGCCCTCTCCCAGTACTGCAGGAAGGGAAGAGCTCTTTGGCTCTCTGTATCAACCTGTTGTCTCCCCAGTGCAGGACTATGCAGTGCTGCACGGTTGTGCTCAGTCTTACCAGGGAAACATCAGTTTATGACACTCCACAGTCTCCAGTTGAAAACTGCTCCACTCTTGGAAAAAACCTCATTTAATGCTTGCCCCAAACTATCTATTGTTGTATTATACGATCAGCAACATTTATTTGAGCCATTTCGAGTATCCCAGAACAAGACAATATTGCTCTTTTCTCAGGCCTCATGTTTAAAAAGAATTACCCAAATTTTAAAACAAACAAACAAACAAACAAACAATAACAAAACAACAAAAAGTCATCCAGTAATAATAGAGGCGAGTCTCTCATCTTCTGTTGCAATAACAAGGTTAAACAATTCAAGATGTCATCACCACTCTGAGAGGTATTCCTGCTTACGAGAGCTCTGACGCAGGGAAGGGAAACTCCTTTCAGAAGTGTCAGGACATGCTCAGCAGTGGCAATGCATAATGTTTCCTGTTATCATGGGATCTTTCATTGAATATGAAAAGAAAACAAGGTATGTTATGCTGGAAAAGCCATGTTCCTTGTACTGTAGCCACAGCCCGCGAGGTGGCAGAAGGAAGCGAGTGTCACTGCAGGCTCAGCCAGCTCAGCCTGCACTTCTTTTGATCACTGGTGTTTTGGATTTTGAAAAGGAAGGCAAAAGAAAAAAACAATTGAAGAACAGAAGCATGCTTAACTCTCATGTACAAACGTTCCTGGAGAAGAGGATAAGCTACTAAGAGGATTGTTTATATACATTGAAGACAGAGAGAAGTGCAGATAACAAAGTGCACATTTTTGCGCCCTTTTAGCACTGTGTATTTCAAAATGGTAAGACAAATAATAGCAATGGCTAAGAATTATTTTATGGCTCTTAGTGATGACTGCCAAGAAGATGCCTTCAGACAGCTCCGTTGCAATATAAATTTGCAACAAAATTATCAAATCAGCTCTCTACTAAGCCCACCTGTCCTGTATGTTTATTGACTTGTTTATTGACCAGATCTATATCCAGCAGTAATTAGTTAAAAAAACAAAACACTGAGAGCTTGTTCAGCTCTTCGGTCTAACACATTTTGAAATACTGAAGGAATGCAATACATTAATTTATTCAGAAATCAGCAATTAAATTTTCAAGCTCCAAGAAACCTGGGTCCTAATGAAGCTTCTGAGGGAATCCCACCACACACCTTACCCACACAAGACTGCAGCTCTCTCCTCCATAGAGAAGACATGGTGGTAGCATTACTGAGTAGCATTCCCGATAGCCATGTACATGGGGGATTTGCTTCCTGGCAGAGCTGAGCCTCAGGTAGGAGGGTCCTATATATATTTCTTAAGTCCCTTTGCTGGATTCCCAGCATGTCCTGCATCTGTTGGAATTATCTGCTGAAGGAAGATCATGCAAACACCTGGTTTCACCCTACATTGCAGAGGAGGTTTAAATCGCAGCTGCAAGGTACTGCTCTCCACAGCGTGATAGTTCAGCAATATGGCTTTACTATTAGTTTCTTGGGAACAGACCATAGAAAACAGAACAGTAGTCTGTTTAACTCTCCCAATTAGTAAGGGTAGGGGGGCCAACATGAGCTTATCACATCTCAGAGAGCAGAGAACCCCACAAAAAAACTTATGTGTGTCTGCGTCCTGTGCAACCCTGTGCATGCCCCAAAGGGAAGGCTAGGATGAGAGCTTATGCTGTTGCATCCAGCCATAAAGCATGAAGCCTCAGAAAACCAGTTTTACTCAGCCTGTCCCTCGCCCCTGTATGCAATGCTGCTGGCCTGAGATCATGAGTTGTATTTCCTAGATAAAAGTGAGTGTGGTCACCTTAGACTGTCTTTATAGTAGATCTTAATTAGATTGCCCATGGACTATGTCCTTTCCTTGCCACGTCTGCTCTGACAACGTAGGCTTGCTGGCCATTACCTGAGGAGTTTTGCTGGCTGGCTGAGCTGCCTGTGCTCTGGACTCCCTGGAAGTCCCACAGCACTCAGTGCTCACTGGCTCACCCTGCAATGCCAGCCCTGCTTCCATAACCTGCAGAAAGCACTTTAGGAAGGGGTCCCCTTTGCTATGACAGTATTTCTGCTCCATGTTCCTTTCATTAACTTAATCCTCCATAAAGCTCCCTCACCAGCAGGCTGACACTACCTCCTCAGGAACCTGCAGTGCTTCTTGCAGATCCAGCACAAGTGTGAAGCACCCACCACTGGGAAATGTTCCTGCTCTGGTGCTCTTTGTGTACCAACTTAGGTTCTTCTGCCTTAGGAAACTCTTAGTCCTTTTTAGTTGGGACCAGCTTTGTGCTCTTCTGTCACTAAAAAGTTCAGTACACTTACAGCACCACTCTGTAATTAACATTGCTGTCACTTGCTGACAATCTTCATTTGGTTTTTTATGCTGCAGTTTTGGGCTAATGCAGATAGCACCAGCAAAAGGATGACTGTAAAGTCATTTGCACCTGAGAGTTTCTTTGGATGTAGAGCCAGTGCTCTTAGTTATAATAGAACTCTTACCTTAAAAAGTTAAAAAGCAGTTGAGCAGCACAGTTAAGAAATCTGTTTTCCTATGGATTTATAGCTGGATTCTCTGGTGTCCAGCAAGATACAAACTACCCCCAAAAATTTTGCGTCGGTGGGATGCTATGTCTCTTCCATGCATACTTTGTGGTGTCTGAGAGCAAAACGCACAGTGCAGCTCTCAGGACCTGGGGAGGATGCTCTGTGCATGGATGGCTACCTCTGCTGATTAACTGCTCCCTCAGATCCTGACTGAAATCAGCCAATGGGTCCAAAATTCCTAGTGGGACAGACTGAATGGCTGTATAAGCCTCTTCTCCATGGGAAAATGCTCCAGAAGAATATATGGTCAGACCAACTGTGCATGTCACTAACTGTGCTCTGAGTAAGCCAATTTACCTCAACCAGTCTGGTCCTGTTAACAAAATGTGACTACTAATATAGGAGACATGCCAGCAAAGCCTAAGTATCTCTGATAGCACTGTATGTGCAACAGAAAGTTTAAGATAAAGTCAATGGAAAGAATGTAAAGCTGGGTGAGATCTAAGGCTGAAGCAGGGTTCTGGCATGGTTGGGACCCCTGTACTCAGATGAGCTTTTCCATTTCTGTGGCAGAAGGACCCCTGTGCTTGTAAAGGCTCCCCCTTAGAGGAGAGACTGCTGGGGACTGATTGCAGGGTGCTACACTCCTCCTGAAGAGAAATCCCTTAAAAATGCAGTCATCGTCTTAATTGCTGCTTCTGTCTGTTGGCAACAGAAAAGAAATGAGAGCTACTTCTGAGTTAGTAAGCTTGCACAGACTGGGTCAACATACTGCAGAAGCAATGGATGTTGTGCTAGAAATAAATTGGACTCTATAGATTGAATAGATGCCAAGGAGCAAGTCTGATCTCCAAAACTGCAGCTAGCAGACCATGAAGAGAAATTGGCAGAAAAACACAGTGATCAGCGTCGAGAACCGCAACGCGTCCTGCAGATGAGGAGCTCAGGGCTGGGTACCACGTTCTCATACAATATGCAAGCTGCAAATGAACAACTGCACCTCTCTGAAACTCACTTGTGGGCCTCCTGGAAAGAATTAAACACAGGCAACAGCACTCAAACCAGTAGAGGCGGGCTGGACTTCTGCCAGTATTTATCATACATAAGACTTCATTTAATAGAGAGCAGAACCAGAGAGGAGGTCAAGTACATCTGTTGTCTGAGCATCTGCCATGCTCCTAATGCTAATAGACCTGTGCACATCCATGCCCATGAGCAATGCAGCCCACAGTATTATGCAGGATTACCTTTTAGAATGCTTTGCAAGGAAACCAAAGTTCAGAAATTCTTAGTCTCACCTTCCTTATAGGTTAAGGAATAATGTTATTCCTAGCTAACATTATCTGTCATGATACTACTACTGTCCTTATCCAGACTAGACTGGCTAAGGCTCTGCTGTGACATGAGCCACTGAATTGCTGTGAGCCCCCTTCAAAATCAGTGCCTGAAGGGCAGCACTGGAGACGTTATGGAGAGCAGCTACCCCAAAGGGGTTGGGGTTTAACTTCTTTAGGCTCTGCTGTGGCTGTGGTAGAGACTTAGATAGCAGGCTGGAACATCTTTGCTAACACCAGACTTACCTGGTCTGGACTCAGCCCCTTCTTGGAAGAATGGATATTGGATACTTTTTGAGGATTACTGGTTTTGTGCTGGATATCACTGCTGCGGTCTTTCTGTCACAGCACAGGGCAACAGCTGTTTCCCCCTTAGTCTAAGTAACAGGATCTTGAGACCCTTCCTAGAGGCCATCTGACACTTGTTCAGAAGTGCCATCACTAGACCATGCCAGGGCAAGTAACTTTAATTCTATAATCTGCTGTCTCTCCTCTCACAAGCAGAATAAGAGCTGCAGGCACTCAGGAGCAACCAGGCTTCCTACCATGTGATCAAGCTGATTCATCATTTCCGCTCCAGTAAATTCCACCTAAAACTCTTCAGGATGTACTAAGGTTAGATGAGAGACAACATGCAAGTATGCCTGCTGGTTTAATATCTCCTTGTCATCATGCTTTGTCCTAACTGTTAAAAACCAAGTATTTTGCCCTGAGAAAATTGTTGGGCGAAGTCACAGGTTTCCACAGCCACAATGCCTTTGCCCAGGGCAGGATGCTGATGTGTCGGGGTCTCCGTGTGTTGTGCAACACATCCCAGAGAAACTGCAGCCAGATCTAACATCACCACTGAGATTTAAGAATGTAGCTGTCCCATCATGAGACAGCTGAGAGCAGGGGATCCGGCATGTGAGGTCAGTGTATTCCACAGGATCAAAAAAAAGCAGAGATGCATAGTGAGCCTGCCATGAGCCTGCCAGCTGCGTCCTTCACCATTTTTTCAGCATTGTCATATAATTCTCCCCAACAGCCCTGAAAAAATTCACAGACTTGAGCGGAGTCTCTTCTCTTGCCTGGGCTGTTCTAAGCACAAGGGTGGTTCCTCCCATCTCCTCTTCTTTCCCAAGACAAACATTTCTGCCTCCTTTGAAGGTGGGTGTGGTAAAAAGCCACCTCCAGTGCTGACACAGCAAAGCCATACGTTCTTTCCCGTATCATCACTGTTTCCCAAGCACCTCGCCCTCCACAGTGCCTCTCTGAGCAACGAGAGCCACAGGCTCTCAAGCTGTGTGGAGCACTAAAAACATTTCCTGACCCAGGGTGAGTTCTAATTGGTGGAGTTATGAGCTGCAGAGTCTGTGAGGAGCATTAAGAAGGCTCTATGCTGGCAAGGGGCTGCAGGGTTAGAGTGATGAGGAAAAAGGGACTCAAGCTTCAGAGCAGCTATTTTACCCTGAGTCTTCCCATTGGTGTGTTTTACATGCACAGCTGCATCTGGGTACTGCTGGAGGCTTCCAAGTCAACAGTGGTGTCAGGGCATCCACAGGGACTCGTGAACGTCAGGCTTTGCAGTGTTGGATGTGGAAACTTTGCCTAGCATACGGGGACATCCAGAGGAAGATCTAAGGAAGGCCCTCAGGACTTCAGGGCACCCAGTAAAGCAGTCAGGACAGTAAGACCTGGACCTGGTCACCCCGGGGGGCAGGTTGTCCACAGCACAGTCTTGAGAAGTCAAAAGAGAAATGCAGGTGTCCTGTTTATAGGCTGATGGAAACCATTGGAACAGACTGGGAGCTGACTGTATGAAATCTCAAAAAATAATTGTTAATGGGGAGCCCTCCTCGCTACCAGTCTTTTTTGGTAGTGTTAGTCCCACATGGACCTGTTCTTACAAAGTACTATTCAATACTAGTTTAAGCTCTTTAGTTTATCAAACAGAAAAGTAAAAAAAGGATCCAATCCTGATTTTAAATATCTGTGGAAAAGATTTCTCTCACCAAGGAACTCTTTACAGTAACAGAGAAAAATATAAAAGCAATAAGCCTGGGAGGTTGTTTCCAGGCTAAATTTATTTTGCTTAAAGGTGCACTTTTTAAAATAGGGAACAGGTGAAGTGTGCAAAGGCTCATGTTGTGCAGGCAGCCTTTTGTTTGGGCTTTGAACAGATGGAGTTGTTACCATGAATACTAGGACATAGGGGACAGTACCAGGGAAAGCCTGGGACAGCTGGTTTGGAGAAGGGTACCCTGGAGATGTGGGAGTAGGAAGGCTCAGGTGCAGGTGTTAAGGGGTTGCAGTCTCAGTTTGGGGATAGAGAGAATGCAGCTTGCAGGTATTTAAGCTGCTCCTGTCTATGCTTAGACAGGATCAGGCCTTTGTATTCTAACCTGGTCTTCTTGCCCATGGAAGTTTTCCCACTTGGGACAAACCGGCATGTCTCCAGCACCAGGCATTTCCACTTCACTTCTTTATAACTTTTTAGCCAGGTTGCAAGAGCAGAGATTTTCAAATTAGCTTTGCAGACCAGTAGTCAGATTAAAATGAGTCTTTTTTTTTTTTTTTTAATTAGGTAGTTTTAATGAGAGCTTTACATTTTTCTAGCCTAGGAGATACTAATGTGCAAAGTCTGTACCTAATGTGCCCTCACAACCAGCTCTTGGGACTCTTCTTTAAGTGCCATTCTGTCTTGTATGATTAGAGATGTGCACTGAGTGTTTTCACAGAAGCATGAATTCATCCTTCTTGGTTTTCTCCCCCAGCTTCCAAGCAAAAGCCAGGCTAAAGGACAGAGTGAAAAAAACGGCCCTCTGCCTGTGCTGTTCAGACACCAGCCATATAGCAGGAAAAGGGTTTTCCATTCCTCCATCCCATGGCAGTCTGTCCTAAGAGTAAACTTACGAGCATCTACTGAGACATGACTTCGTATATCCACAGTAACTCAGCTGCAGAAGTTCTGGCAATTAGCACAGACATTCTGTCTTGCTGCCCCATAAGTAAAGTCTTTTACCTGTACATAGCTGCCATCTTTTGGCATTGCTGGCTCCTTCCAGGAATGTGTTTTCTGTTCTGCTCCATATCCCATAGCACATTCCTCTGGTGCAGCAGTCTGAGATCTTTTGCACAAAGAAATGGGATCCAGTGGCCTGGTGCAAACCAAATCATTCCCCTGATTTCTCTTGCCAGGTCTTGTTTATCCACCAGTATTTGTTAGCTAGACTTTACTATGTTCCAAGCGCTGTCAGCAGCTGGCAGGAAACACTGGCAATCAGAGCAATCCCCACAGCTCAGTTTGCAGCAGGCTCTTGGGATTCCTGCCTTTAAGTCATGGCAGTGACTCCAGAGTGTAACGGGGCATCTGAAAAGGAGAAAGTTGAACTCCAGCAGATGTTTCTCACTGATCCCTTCCTGAAGCAGCAGACTGCTGAGGCTGAGCCAGCACTGCTAACCTGAGAAAACCAGCAGTGCGTGTGTGGCACTTTCGGATGTCCAAGGCTGCTTCCCTTCCATGGAGAATATCCTACAGCTGCAGAGCCCTTTCCTGTGTACTCTCTGTGCTTATTCTCTGATGTGTAATTCTGAGATGCACCTTTGGCCTTTTGCTTCCTTATCCAATAAGATTTTACGTGCTGTTCGGAAAACATGAAGAGCTTCCCACCCTGCCCTTACCAGTTCTAGAATGGCAATGAAATCTCTACGTGGATGACTGAAAAACAGATGGGAGAGGATGGCTCTGGATGAGAAGTTATTGCCCCTTTCGCAAGGTACAATAAGCAGCTACCAAAATATTTCTAGTACGACGCTGGAGTGTTGCAGATGGGCTGAAGAAGGAAGCAGAGATAACGAACATTTTGAGCCACCTCAACACAGAGGCATCTCTGGGATGTGCAGGCACTCAGAAGCATTGTGTGAGGGATGCATTCCTCTCCTTGAGGCTAGAGACCAGTTGTCAACCATGTTGGCATGTTTGTGAGAGGTTTTAATCACAATTACTGCAGGTTTTAACATGCACATGATACATTGTGTGAATTTTCTTTATGCCTCATACATGTATTTATATTGGTGGAGAGGAGGGAAACCTTGGTATTCTGAATGACTTAAAAATTTATAGATATATTTGTTTTCATGATAAGGCAAGGACTTGCACACGTATGAGATTCAAAAGCATGAATGGAGGGCACATGCAAAAAAAGGGAATGATTAACTGGAGTGCATTTAAAAATAGTAATTCTACGTAATGCTGAGCAAAGCTTAAATCTATTTTGAACTGTTTATACAGAACAGAAGCATATGTTCTCAAGGTCTCCAGTTTGTCTATGTGGGTTGGTCAAAAAAGTTGCAACATGCTGAGAAAGGCATTTGTGCCTTGTTGTTTTTAGCAAAACTCACTTCCAACAAAATAGACTTAAAAGAGGAGAGACTGCAAAATACTTAAAGGTCACAAGGCAATCTTGGCCCATGCTCTCCAGGTGGTGCATATGCCTTGAAACCTTTGAGGAACTGCATCTCCATGCTTCTGACTGCTTCCATCTGTCATTCTTCATGAGCCTTTTCCTCAAACCCTCACATTTTTGTCTCTCAGAGGATGTGGGCAGGTCCTTATTGCATCCTCCCCTGTACATTTTTTTGCCCTTCCAGTGGAGAGGAATGCTCACTGAAGCAGCTCTGTCCATTCTTGCTGGAAAGGGTCAGGAGCTATGGGAAGAAAAAAAACAAACCAGCAAACCCAGAGAAAGAACAATTAGCTGTAGTTCTCTGTGCCACCAAAATTTACCATTGACTTTGGGACACTTCCTTGGGTTTGTCCTAATTTAAGGTTTGGTGGCAAAAGTATTTCTGCAGGCTGCCTTGTTGCACAAGAGCCTAAGCCCATGGTAGAGGTGAGGTAGAAGCGAGAATTATATCAAGTTCTGGAAAAGGTTTACAAATGTGTGGCCACCTGGTACACTGCCAGCTCACTGGGGGTGTGGAAGAAGGGGGCACTGTCCTGCTAGGAAGGACAATGTCCCTCTTGTTTATGTGCTTCTGGAGTCTACTGAAGGGACCAGGAGTACAGTGAGGAGCATAGGGAGGCTGGCAGTGTGGTGGACATCACCTGAGGTTGTCCTTGTTCTGGAGGATGCCATCCATCAGGTGTCCCTGAAAAAAAGAAGCTGTTCAGAAAGGCAGCAGCAAACCAGGAAAAGATGCTGCATTGCTGCTAATGGGGCTGGTTCTTTAAAACTAACATGGAATTGGAAGGGTACCACGAGCCTGAGGTGCCCTGCCAAGAGAGCTGCATTGCTGTGCCGGCTTCTTTCCAAAACAGAGCTTAGTCTTTGGCTTTCCTTCTCACTTTGTTCACTCTCCTTTTTTCTTACCTTTGTTTTCCATTTTTAAACCTTGTGGATCAGCATACTGTGCACTACAGAACACCTAGTTCTACAGTAGCATGCAAAAGGAGGCATACCATCACGTGTCTTAAAATATTTATTTCTGCAGTATGTATGTATTGTGACTTGGTATCATCTCAGGCCAGTGCAGTGCTAAGAATCTATTGAATCTGTGAGCCAAATATGTGATTTAAGATCTCACTCCTTTTTTGTATTTGCCACAACAGCAATACTGTTCAAGCCCATGAGGTGCCCACACCACAGCTCTGGAAAAGTACCACACGGCAATCAGGGTCAGCGGAGGGACAGGAGTTAATGCTGTGTCAGGGAGGCGTGAACTGGATGTACGAAAGCTTGGAGCTGTGGCTGTGAAAAATGCCTTTACAGGGAAAGGACGGTATGCTAACGCACGGGGGAAGGAGGAGGTGAAAGTCCACAAGGCAAAGGGTGAATGAGCAAAACACTACCTTGTGAGGCCCCCAAGTTGGATAGGCACTGCTGCATGATGTTTTCTATCGAACAGCCCTAACTATCAGGATTCCAGCCTGGCTGGGGTTCTGCCTGCACCCATGTCACCCCACCCCTGATATTCAGCGATGCTGACTCTGATCTACCATTGCATCAGCCTTGAATATTCTTTCAAAGGCTATTGGGTTCAAAGGCCATCTCTGCTATTCTGTGTTTGTGTCAACATTGGTCTGCATCCACAAAATCTAGTGAGAAGATTGCTGTCACTTGCAGGCCCAGGGCATCTCCTTCCCTTTCCTTCACTTCTTTAGAGATGACAAGGGGTCATGGTGGGGCACCAAATAAAACCCCTCAACAGGCAGGCACATGGTACCAGCCTGTTCCTCCCTGCAAGCGAGTGGCCAAGGGCAGCCCTTGGCCACAAGCCAACATTTAGCCAGCTGAGATGACGTTTGATGTGACATTGGGTCAATAGTGAGCACAGGAGCAAATGAACAGGAAAAATACACCACAGTAAGTGCAGCAGGGAATGGCAGTGGGAGGACCTGGCAGATGCACAGGGGCTGATTCAGAAGGGAGATGCAGCCCCACCTATGCTGTTGTGAGCAAACTTGCCCTGCACCTCACGACAACTGCTTTCAAAATGGGTTTAATAACACATGTCAAAATGCCACCTGGTTCCCAGCAGGGAACTGTGGTGGGGACACTAGTCATGCCAGGGTGAAACAGCTCAAACTGACCTGCAACAAAATCCAAGTGTCAACAAGTTGCTGTTGAGCAGAACAGGTCTTTTGACCTAATGGCAGAAATTGCACCTGTTTGCAGCCACAGAAAATGACAGGGGGCTGGAATCCAAGGGGATGAGAAATAAGCATGAGAATAACAAACAATCATGACTGTTTAAAAAAAAACCAAAACAACAAACTAAGAAACAATTCTGCCTCACAGCACTGCTCTTTCCAGTTTCCTTTGCTGCTTCCCTCCTCAGCAGACCATAATTTTAGGGTTTATTTGATCACATTGTTCACCACATTCAAGGCTGGGCTTAAATTGAAGTCTTGTTTCTCATCAATTGCCTCATCATAAGAAGATTTTTTTTTTTTTTTGGACTATTTTTAGGGGCTACATAAGAGCTAAAATGCCTTATCCATATCCTCAAGGAGCCGTGTTTTCTATGCATACGATGCTGCTAAAGATTTCAGTGAATTGTAATCACTGAAACATTTTTGTTAGGCTTGGCTTGGGGTAATAAACGCCTTGCATTTGGTCTACCCTTAACTACCAAGAGATGTTCTTGTTTTTCACGCTATTTTAATGCAGAGTACTTGGTAATATCTGTGGGGTTTGGGAGATGTTTTTAAATTAGAAAACAACAATTAAACAAGAAGCACACAGAAAAGTGCTGTGGTCTATTTCTAGTAATTTTAAGATGCAACATTTCAGTCTAAAGCTTGCATTTATTTTACATTTTAACTTCTATTTATAGTTTTGTTCATACACTCTGGCTTGTTTCACCTCATGTGGGAGCAACACAAAGGAGAGGAAGTCCACAAGCCAGATAAACTGCAATTACCACAGGTTCATTTTGTCAGAGCTATGCAAAGCATCCAGTGCACAGGCCCGCCTTGCCTCTCTAACAGCTCACCACATCTACCCCGTCTCTCTGCTAACTTGCTCATGTGCATGGAGGTATCCCCTTTGGTGAGATAAACAACTTTCATGAAGTGAATAAATTTTGAAAAATTATCTACAGTGAATGGGAAGTTTTCCTTATTATCTTAGTAGTAGAAATCTCAGCTGTGGGCCCTTATATTCTTCTTTCACCATGGGTTTTTTTTTCCTAATGGTCTCTTTGGAATGATCTAAATTGCAAAGCCATGATTTGGGCCACACAGGGATCGATGCTGTGACCAGAATCTACAGGACAAAGAAACAGAGGACAGACCAGACAGAGGAACAGCCACAGTCCCCTGTCCTGCAAGATCTATCCCTTGTTCTCCTAAAAGCAGAAAAAGGTTCTAAGACCAGCCAGAGCTCAGCATGTGCTTGGGAGATCCACTTTATTTGAAATTCTTGTCCAGCTAGATATATAGCAATGCCATAGTATGGGAACATGACCCTTGAAAAACCCTCTCCAATTCCACGTGAGGCCAGCAGTCCTCAAAAATAGCATCAGCCAGGACACAAGCTACTTTTTCTCTTGTCAATCTCCTCCCTGATGAAAGCAAAGCTTCATTCTGAAAGCCACCTGCTTGCAAGCACAGGACACAAAATGCCTTCCTCTCCACACCATCCCAGAAGCACATGCACATATGCACTTTGAGTGGTTTTTTTTATAGTTGCCTATCTCCATAAAATTCAGTACCTACTGACAAGATCATTTTAATGCAGCATGGATTGCACTGTCCTGGTATAAGCATTCTCAATGCTATCAGTTTAATGTGGAAGACATAGTTTCAAACAGGAATGTTAGGAAGATTTTTTTTTAAGGAGAATGTTAGGAATTAATTTTTTATCACATGCTTATGTTTGACTATCTTAGATGTTGCGACATCTAGACCAACTTGCAGTGACTTAAATGTCAGAAATCTGCTATACAGCTCCCTCATAACTGCCATCATGCTCTAAGCAAGACTCATGATAAGGGCCTAAAACCTTCATTGTACTTCTTTAGGGATTTTTTGTTGTTGCATTTTCCTCTCTTGAATCAGAACATTAAAATCATTCAGCCTAAGCTCTGCAAAACACCAAGCCAACATCTCCTAGTTCCTGTGGCAGGCATACTACGTTTGCTGTTTTGCCCCAGACGCAGAACTGTTCAAGATGCCAGGTTTTGACGCTACAACAATTACTCAATGAGTGTCAGAATGTCATCTCTAAGCAGAGATGCTGCCTGTATTTCTCCTTTTCCTAAGAGGTGTATAATCTGAGAAGGCACAAACATTCAGCCTTCCTTTGGCTGAATCCTATGAAGATGACCACAGAAAATAAAGAGGTCCTGTACACTTCCTTACAGGGCCTGACTACATTTACACTCATGCAAGCCAGTACCTTTCAAATCACATATGCAGAGGATACAGCCTGTAAATTTCCTCTGCGATCCTTGCTAAACGTGTCCAAACCAGATCTAGCGCCCCTTAAACTTGAGTAAAATTCTGCTTCTCATCGCAGGCCGTTTCCTTCTACTTTCAACTCACTTAACCCTTCATGGGCCTTCTGTGTGAACTGCAGCCAGAACAGGATCTCATCCTCTCTGCCATCCCTGCCTGGCCTCCTCTCCAGCGCCTTCCCGACAGCCTCTCCTGAGCCATTTATCTGGATCCCACTCAGCAGGAACAGCACTATTTTTAGGCCGCGCCTGTAGGCTAAGCACAGAGGAATGTGGCTGGGAGCGGGCCCGCCGGGAAGCGGCGACGGTCTGAGGGCAGCGCTGCCGCATCCCGCGGCCGCTGCGGCACCGCGAGCCGGGGCTATGCACGTGGAGCTCCCCGAGGCTCCACCGGGGCTGCGCTCCCGGGAACCAGGCGGGGCAAGGCTGCCTGTCCTGGCTGATCCCGATGCGCCCCAGGACCCGGACCCCGCCCAGCGCGGGACTCCGGCGCGTCCCTACCCGCAGCCAGCGCAGCGGGGTCCCACGGCCCCAAGGCCGGGCTTAGCAGCCCCAGCCACCCAGGCCGGCTGTTCGCGGTGGAACGGCGCAGGACCCTCCGCCGCCGGGACGCGAACGCGCGCACTGAAAAGCGCCGCGACCTGGCGGCCCCGCAGCCGCCGGGCCCCTGTGCCCGCCCACGCCGGCCTTATGTAACGGCCGCGCGCCGCCATTGGCCAGCGCCGTCCGGGCGCGCGGGCGCGGGGGCGGGTCCGGCGCGCGCGCAGTGCCGGTC